>JPKY01000094.1:0-105605 GCA_000769265.1 Hapsidospora chrysogenum ATCC 11550
GGGGGGCGTGTGAGAGGAGAACGGTATATATTACCAGGTGTCCAGCGCTTGCAGAGTCTTCCAGCTTACAGGCAGATCTCATCCAACCTGGCAAAGGCTTGTCTTGGGCCCCGTCCTGCTCGCCTACTTGGGCTTGCGGGCACAGGCTACCCTTCCTGGACGACGCCCAGGGTGACATTATGAAGACATTATGCCGCCGGGTCTGCGTTGCTGGTTTTAGAAATATAGAGCCATGCGGCCGTCAAAGACCCCTGGGCCGGATCCCTTGGGGCAATTGCCAATGATGCAACTGGGGCCATGGGGCAACCCACACCCACTGATCGAGAATGGCAATCAGGCAGCCTCAGTGTCGCGCCTACGACAAGATCCGCTTGGATTTCAATGCCCTAGAGATGGCGAGGCCCAGGTAAAGCGCGGCCAGAGCGCTGAGTCAGGAGTCAGGACAGCCGGAAGGCATTTAGCTGAAACAGAGGCTAATACCCCATGGCTGATTACTCAAAGCTTGCTGAGCAGAGGGCGCGGCGCAACGGTGAACCGGTTGGACTAGATAGACTTTGCGTGTAAAGCGAAGGCTACGGCAATGGTCGCCCACAGGTAGGGTGGGATCGGATAGTCCTGCTTTGGCCCCATCTAGGCCCCCAGAACATGGCGAGACAAGGTTGCACCACGGAGGTGGTGGTGCCAGGTGGTGGTGCAAGCCCGAGACCTCGGAGGCATGAGTGGGGCCCAGCTTTACCGTAGGGTTGACGTCGGCAGAAAGAATACGTACTGCTGTACGAGACAGTAGTGTACTAATTAGTGCGCCCGCATGAATGCGATGTATTCCCCATTCGAGGTGGAGAACCATCAGATCTCGGTCGTGACCGTAAATGAGCGAGAGGGGAGCCCGGAATGGCCGCTGTACTACCCAAGTCGAAGTGGACTGGGACGAGGATAGGCTGAGCTTAGAAGGGCACACCCAGCCTTGAAGCCCACGTCATATTGGCCACCAACCTGGATCGACAGCAGGCCAACGCCCGACAGTGGAAGGTTGGGAGGCCAGGGTGAGATCCCCAAGAACCAGGTAATGGTAAAAACTTGACCAGAGAAGCTAGGCCAACAGAGGATGAAGGCCAGAACTATCGTCCATAAGGAGTATTCGCAAGGAAGAGAGGCAAATGCCTAGCTGCGGCCAATCGCCACGAATCCAATGCACTACTAGTGAGCCCAGACGAAGGTCAGCGGGTGAAGCAAAGGAAGGGTGCAAGCCAATACCTGCAAATTTATCCAGTGAAGTCTGCGGAAATCGATGCGCAGGCGAGCGCATCCGTCGAAGTTTCCTGGCGGGCCGGGTGCCGTGGGCGACTGGGCGTGAGGCGTCGGGCCCGGCCATTGATGGGCAGGATATGCCCATAGTCGACATCCATTGGGGGGCCGATTGGGTGCCCCATTGGATCGCCGGCGTTGCCAGGTACAAGCCAACGGTCCAACGGTCTAACCGCATCTGATCTCGCTGGCTGCCTGTAGCCTGCGATCCGGCCCGCAGTGTCACTTTGTAAGTTTGTGGACCCCGGTGGATCCGGTCAATGCCATAATTGCTATTAGCAGGGGCCAGTGCCAGGGGGCCAGGCTGGCAGGCAGAAGTCGTAGTCGTGCGTACGTACATACATACTGTTACTGTATCCAGTTTTTATCGAGTTCAGTGGACCGATCAGCACGGTGCCGCCGTTCGACTGGGACAGAGATACCGTGGAAACAATTTTGTCTGTACGACTTCACAGCGCGGGTACGTATATACCTATGTCCTGTAGCATTCGGGAATATTATAAGCACAGGTCAAAGAACTGCGTGATCGCTGCGGCGGGAGTTCCACGCAGGACGAATGTGGATGCATGGATCCTGGGGGTGCGCTTACTGATGAACTGCCATTCGGACAGGGCTTGGCCGATGGGTCTGACCAACCCAGATAACAGCGGCGGACGATCTGTATCGCGATACAGACGCCGGGTGGCCTAGCTTTCGAGAACGATTGTCGCCGGCGTCATTGGGGCGAATCGCGAAAGCTGCACGCTGATGATGAAAGAGGAGAGGCGGTGCCAGAGGAGACGGAAAGATTGGATGCCTTTTCTGGGGAGGGGAGGGGAGGGGGGCAAGTCGTACTACGTGGTGTACCTTACATAGGTACTTCCTGAAGTACAGGTAATGAGTACGAATTTATTAGTACTGACGTAAGTACCTTCCAGGTTATCGTAGTTGCGTTCTTCCATCTACCTACATGGGCAAGACGTTTTCAGTCGCTCCTTCTTCTAGGTGTACAACAAGACAAATCATTTGGAAGTCCCCCCCCACCACACACTCAAAAAGAGTCAAAATACCAGACTTGATCTGGTGAACCTCGTCGACGACATCACTCTTTGTCCGTCTCCTCTCTCCACAACAACCCTCTTCGTCCGTCTCAGGGCAGCGATCCCCCGTCCGTCTCACCCCGTCCCCGTCATGACCATACATGCAGCTTCGCAGGGCTGAGTCCGCTGACACTTTTTGACACACTGACTGACATGACCCAACCGGTGGGGACTCTGGGGACAGGAACACATCTATTCAGATTATGATCTCGCACCCGCTTCTTTGTCTCACTTCTCGGCCTCCACCTAAGCACCTTGTCTCAAATCATCGATCTTCAGGACCCGAGGGATTGGACTTGGCAGAAGCCCGGGTCTGTGTGCTCCCCCCAAACCCTGCTCCGCACCCACCCTCTGCGAGGTTGCGTCTCTGCGACAGCTCCTCTGCGCATTAATTAGTACATATGTCACCCCCATGCAGGGCATGGCAGCAGCATGGGCAGTGCATCATTGCATGGCGGGCCTCCAAGCGCCCAAGACATCATCATCAGCACCTTACTAACCTCACCTCACCTCCACCACACCGGGCCTCCTCCTCCCCTTCCGCGTTGCAAAATGAAAAAGACTCGATGTTCACCGACCCCCAGGGGCGACTACGAGTCTCATACCCCGGCCTTGGCAGCTTTGGACGAAATTCCAGAACACCCCTCCCGCAAAAAGAAGGGCAGCACACGCACGGCCTAGGTATTAGCGCCTCGGCCTCCCATTTTCGGCCCAATCTCTCTTTGCTTTGGGGGCTTCCCGGTCCCCGGAGTGGCTTGTGCATTAACGCATGAACAAGCCCAATTTCAGCACGCGCCTGCACCCGAGGTTTTTTATTTTCCCTAGGCGCCTTCGAGAACGCCTATCCACATCCATTCACCCGTGGCGCTCCGATTTTCGCTGACCTATTACTAGCAGAAGTTGTCGTTGTTGTTGTTGTTGTTGTTGTTGATCGTTGTGGATGGTTCCTCCCCACGCTGCGCGCGCATGGCCGATGGTAATCTCGGTCGCTTCTCAGCGCCGCGGCAGGCCCGGCCATCAGCGTCTATGAACGGACCATCATGGTCAAGATTATCGATTACACAACGTCACCAGTATCTCGTTGCCAATGGTAATTGCAAGTTCTGTGAAAAAAATAAAAATAAAAATAAAAATAAAATAAAAAAACAAATCAAACAACAAATCACATTCTGGCCTCCGAGTACGAGTGCGGCAGCCCCCTTTATCGGTGTGCTTCGCAACATAGCACACGAATGAACACTTGGTAGCTACGATGCCTACTGCGTAATGCATGAACTCATCTCCGCCCAGAATCTCGACCCAAGGTGAACAGCCAAAGCAAACCCATGGACAATACATCAAGAACTCACATGTCCGCCCAGAAACCTCGGCCAAGACACGGTGTGGATGCTGGCTTCTCATAAGTCTATTTTGACTTGTTTCCATTCTGATCGAGCCCCTATTGCACAGGAACATACCAATCAAATGCCCTCCCTTTTTCCCTCGCACATGAACCAACAGCTAAACTATTAGTAAATACATGGAGAACTCAAAGTCTCTGCCCGTAATCGCAAAACGCCTGCGTCCTCTCATATTACAGGGACAATGCAAAGAAACCCCATCGCCCACTCCCATCTCCAGGTATTCCACTCTCAATTTCTTCTCTCTTCCCCCCCCCCCCCCCCCCTTTTTCTCACCCCTATTATCCCCTCACGATTCGTACACACACGCCCTCACCTTTTCCCTCCTCACGCAAAGGTGTCATCCCGGTCCACGCCGATATCCTCCAGCTCAGCAAAGCTCTGGAAGTGCAGAGGCCTGTGCTGGTCGCTGTAGAACGGCTGCGGCGTGTCGAGCTTGACGTGCACCGGCTTCTTGGCCATGCCCTCAAACGTGTTGCCCATGAAGCTGTAGTTCCACCTGCCGTCGTCGGGCACGAGGAAGAAGCCCTTGAACCGGGGGCTGAGGAGGACCTTGCGCTTCTCGCCCATGGTCGTCGTGAACCCCTGCGGCTGGTCGCTCTGGAGGTCCTTGTTCTCGGCTCCCCACTCGTAGCCCTGCGGTGTGAGCCTCCACGCTGACAGGGACACGCTGCCTGGCGTGAAAGCAACCGACATCGTGATTGTGCTGTCCTTGTCCCACTCGTCGTGGGCGTCGAGAAGGTGCGCGTGCTCCGTCACGTCAGCCGCGGACATGTACGGCAGCTCGTTGCCCGAGACCGTGTGGATGACGCCAAGCGGCTCCATGTCCTCGAGGAACTCGCTTTGCGGGAGCTGCTGGGGGAGCTGGACATTGCGAAGGGTACCAATCTGAGGCATCATGACGATGCACTTGATCTCCTTGACGTCCTTGTTGTCGGGTGGCGACGAGCCGTACAGATACCCAGCGATCTGTTGCCTCAGGTCGGCAATCGTAATGAACCGCTTGAGAATGTTGTTGGGCATGACATACGTGATGTCATCCACCTCATTGTCCACCGAGGAGACGTAAATGTTCTTCACCCTGGTCCGCAGGTTGGACGTCGCGAGGGCCCTCGTGCGCCACTCCGTCTTGGAAGCAAAGGTATCCTGCTCAAACCGCGACGTGGTCGTGACAATGATGTCCTCGCCGTGCACGTTCTGCGTCTTGGTCGTAACGGCAGTCAACTGCTTCTGCTCCTCCTGCTGCTTCTCAATCTCGGCAGCCTGCTGTCGCTGCATGGAAGGCGCGGAGATCTCCATGCCCAGGATGATGTCGCGGACTTCGCTGCTCGTCAAACTGGACACGTTGACGTTGTTCTTCTTGCCGTAGTCATTGAGGATCAAATCTCGAAGCTGCGTCTCCACCTTGATCCAGTCCTCATCGGACAGCGATGGCCAGATGTGGTGCTCGTGCGTGATGACCGTCTTGTCGGGGCGCAAGATCAACTTTGTCTTGTCCGGGTTGACATGGAGCGCACGCAATATGAGGATCAGACGTGAGAAGGCCGTGTACGAGGAGATGGTCTTCAGCCATTCATCGTACAGGTTGAAGAGCACCATCTGCGGCTCCGTAGCACGCAGGATCATGTCTCCGAGCTTCTCAACCTTCATGGCTGCCTGGAACGGAAGCTGGAGCTCAGATGCCCGGATTGTGATGTTGGGGAAATCGAGCAAGTGGACTTCCAAGGGGTCCAGGAGACCCTTTCGGGTCACGATGAGCTGTTTCGGTTGCTCTTCGATCGGCAGGGATCGGATCAATGCCGCCGTTTCTTCAGCAGTCTTCCACTTGGCCAGCTGTCCGAGACGCTTCTGTCCCGCCCAGACGCTGGTGTGAATGATCTTCAGGAACAGCTGCCCAGTGCGAGGGTTGAAGATGAAGATGGCGCCGTTGATGGGCTTCGTGGTCAAGTTACCCTCGAAAGTCTTGTGAATCGTCACCCTAATGAATTGTCAGTAGCTGAATTAGGAGGAATGATTTGTTGCGAAACAGTAAGAGGAATGTAGATTAGGAAAGGGGAAGGTAGGCAGGTAGGTAAAGACTCAAATGGAGGAGGGGAGTAGAAGGATATTTGACATACCGGTAGACATTGGTGTCGTCAATGAAGAGCTGCGTCTGGTTGCTGAAAAGCTCCGAGTAATTCTGCGAGTTGAGGAACTCCTGGTTGCTCTCGGACGCATAGAGCTGCAGACCCTTACGGATACGCTCACGCAAGACGTACAACGCTGGATTCGCCTTCATGATCTTCGCGAGCGCCTGCTGCATAAGAACCTTCAGACCCGGGAAGTACTGGCCGTAGGCGCTGTACAGATTGTACGCAAGGTCTATGGCGATCATGAGACCGGTGGCCGACGGGTAGATGCTCGCGCTGTCCGTCGTGTACTCGAGGTATTTGGCACGCGTATAACGCTCGATGTCGTGGGTGTCGTAGTCACCATATCTCAGCTGAACGTCAATCCAGAACTTGTTGGTAGTGGTCGGCTCGATCACATCCTTGGTGTCGTGGAGCAGCGACGGCCTGGTGACATTCCACTTGTGGCTGGCAAAGAGCAGGATGTCTGCGCAAGAACTGTTCATCTTGTACGACTTCCGGGGGTGAATCGTCTCCTTCTGGACCGTCTCAATACCCAGCGCTTCGAGCTCCTGATCCAGAGTCTGACAGCAGTCCATGACCACCGACTCGTGGATCTTCTGCCACAAATGGGCTCGGAAGATCTGGATAAGCGAGATCTTCAACGTGGGGATCTTGCCGTGCAAGAAGATACCAGTCAGATCAAGCTGGACTTGGAAACCGACGTAAACATCCGCTCGGTTAATTGTAGGTGACCACCAAAGAGTGAATCGTCGGTTGGGGATTTGGTTCAGACCCGAGCGCTGGGCGTTGGTCAACTTTTTGAACTTCATCGATTCCTCGAAGCCGCTTGCGCGTTCCCAGAAGAGACCCTCCCATGACGGGAATCCGGTTGCCTTGAACAATGTGTGCTCCAGAATGGTCTCAACGTTGCCCAAGGCCTGGATGACGTCGGTTCGATAGGCGTTGAGGTTCCACAACTTGCCGTCGTGCCTCTGGCTAGTCCACCAGAAGGGGTTGCTCTTCATCAGCTGGTATACCTTGAACTCGGCGCGAGCTCGGAAACCCTTGTCGAAACTGAGCGTACTGCGGTCCTTCTGGAACAGCGTATTGATACGCGGCAGACCACGGTCCCAGCTATCCTCGAGATCCTCGAGAGTGAGTCGCCGATTCTGCTGGTTGGCTTCCAATCGCTTTTGCGAGTATTCGGTCCAGACGCGCTGCGAGTCGATGAATTCGGCCTCCCATGGGATGATGTAGCGGAAGATGTTGGGGATCAGCGTCTCCGTGTCGTGGGTCATGCCAGCCCTGTAATGTGTGACACCCGTATCAGTCTGCTTAAACCAACGCTTGTCACTGGCAGGAATCAAGATATGCGAGCCCGAAATCATTCCCAGGCCTCCCAGCTCCTTCGGCGTATAAAACACCGCCGGCGGAAATCTTGAAGGCATCTTGGAGTTCAGGCCAATCTTGACTCGCGTCTGGATCTTGGTTTCGCACTTGACAATAGTATCGAGCAGGTTAACCGTAGCGACTGCGGCCTCGCGGTAGTAAGTGAAGAGGGCGATCAGCGCGGTATTCCACTTGTTGGCGATCTTGGTGAAAGTGGTCGAGCCGGACGACATGAGAATCTGCCGGATACGATTGTTGAACTTCTGGACATCATCCTCCGTAACCTGGAGGAATGCGTGGGCAGTCCTCTCTTTGGTGGTGTTGTCTACGAGAGACCAGACGCTGTCCTTGACCGGAAATTCGTCGTTCTGATTGCGGATCTTGGGGAGAATTCGCACCTCAAAACCGCACATGGAGAAGAGAAGATTGGGGTTGTCACGACTGTAGACGCTGACGAAGCTGTCATCCCACTCAATGGTAGTGACAGATCGGGGGAGGCGGTTCTTGAGATCCCAGAACACAGCTCGACCGAGATTGACGTCGTGCCTCATCAGGCGCATCCGCGAGTCTCGCGGCCAACACTTCTTGCTCTTATAGCCGATGACGTTCTCGAAGTTGGGGTCCGGCTGCTCGGTCAAGAAGCGCTGGATGAGATCTCGAGATTCCTCAGCGGTGAAACGGAGGAACACCCAGATCTTGTCAATGTAACGAGAGTAGAGTCGGATCGGGTGTCTTGTTTCCGTCTCTTGGTCCCGGAATTGAAGGAACTCGTTCGGGCTCTGAGGCGGGCCGGCGATCTCGCTTGCGCGCTGAGGGCCCAGCAACAGCAGATCCAGAACCAGGCCGTAGTACTGCACCACAAAAGCAGAGAATCCCAGTCCGCGGATGAGACCATAGCTGTTCACGTGGTTCATGTCCTTGTATGTGAGTTGGACATTGTTCTTGGCGGTGATGTAATCAGCCAGATTGTGGTCCATAATCAGCCTCAGAAGCGAGTTGAGGAGCGTCAGCTCCATCTTCTCGTAGACCTTGGAGAGCTCCGTCTCGATCATGACGTTGCACTCCCCATCTTCGGTCACCCACACGCGATCCAGGTTGTTGATACCCTGTGCCCACTTATAAACCAACAAGGGGGGAACCTCCGAGTCAGAGGGCTTAATCCACGCAGGGAAGAGATGCCTCTGGTCTGCCTGGTACCACAGGTACTGGTCGAGGTAGGCATCGCTAATCTTCTCGATGGGCTCGATGTCGTATACGGGATTGATGGTGCTGTAGTTATCGTTCATGTCGATGTTGACCTCCTTGAACGCCCGCTGGGTCAGCAAGAACCGCTTGATCCGCTCGAGCGTGGTTCCGGGGCTGTCGTAAGCCTGCTCAATCAGAGCCAACTCCTCGCGTTGGCTCTGGTTGAGACGACCTTTGACCGAGTAGGCCTCTCGTAGCCGCTCAAGAGCCAAGATGAGAATCTTTGTGTCGTGCTTGTATGAAACGCTGGGGAAGGGAATGGGCGAGAACTTCCTCGACTCCAACCAGTGAACAGTGGTAGTGTAGATTGCCACAGCTTCCTCTGATGACACATAGGGTCCATCCTTCATGTGGTTATGCTGGCGTTCCTGCTCAGCCTTGAGCCACAGTCGGGTCAGTCGACCAACATTCTTCTTGGCGACAGTCTTGTCAACTGTGGCACCACGGCGAATACGCTCTCTGTTGTAGTGGGCGACAGAGATCCACCAGTCAGCCTTCGACTTGACATAGCGAAGGATAATATTCTCGATCGGAGCAGGCAAGCCAGGGACCTTCCAGGGAATATTACTCTTCCAGCAGCGCCACGCCTCGGAGAGATGCTGGAGAACGGTGTTGACCTTGTTCTGCTTGATACCCTCAGGCATCATGTCCATGAGATCCGCCATGACGGAAGCACGGAGCTCAAGATCGAAGTGGGACTCGACACGCTGCTTGGTGACTGTCTTTGCCACGCCCTTGCTGTGCCGTCCCTCAAATTGACGAGAGAGCAGGTTCCCGAGCCATCTCTCGAGAAGAGGGATTATTCCTCTCATGAAGAATAGCCAGACTCTCCATGCGGGCGCCCAGAAGCCGCAACCGGGGCCCTTTCCGACAGGCCCGGAGTTAAAGCGATAGTAGATGAGATGTTTCAAGTCCTTGCAAGTTCGGATCTGGTGCATGAGTTTATACTTGTATCGGTACATGCCCGTGAGTTGGCCAATGTGGTTGAACGCGAACTGGATACCGTCGGCAAGCTGGAAAGCGTCGACGTTGCCCAGCCGGTACTGGACTTGGCAGTCGACAATCAGCTTCGTCAGCTTCAGGATTTCACGCATCAGATGGAAAGCGTTTCCGAACCGGGACTTCTTCCGCTCCTTGGTTGTGAGAGTCTTGACCGGCTTCAAGTTGAAATTGTAGTCCAGGTGGAGGTATGTCAGGTTTTTGCGGTGGATGAGGAGGTTGAGCATGTTGAAGCCCTGTCGACACACTTGGAGACCAGCCTCAACCCAGTCAATCGTCGTCTGCTGGAAGAACTTGGTCTGCTTGAGAGACCTCAGCAAGTTCTGATTGTTCTGAGCCTTCGGCTTCTTCTTGTGCAGCTCATTCAGGACGAAGTTCTTGAGCAGTTTCTGGTATGACACGCGAACCTTGACCGGCGGCCGGTCAGAAGGCGGATGCTCCAGGTACCACTGCTTTATCAACGGTACATCCTGCGCGCGTACCATGCGACCTGAGCGTCGATCGAATGGGAAAGGTGCCCACCAAAGCTCGATCGCTGAGGATGTATCCTCGTTCTCCAGGTCCTCCTCGGCGAGGAATGGCTCGACACCCGCTGGGAGCTCGAACGCCTCATCTTCGGGCTCTTCGTTGTTGCCTGCCCCGAACAGCTCGTCTTCATGGGACACGTCGACATTCTTTGAGGCAACGGTTCGCGACGAAATCGGGTTGATTCGCCGATCGAAGTGGAAAGCCGGCAGATCAACATCCTCGGCGGGTTGGAAGACAACCTGGGGATGCGAGTGCCAGGTCAGGTGGACACCTCGCGGCAAGGAGTTGTACAGGTAAGGGAATGCCACCCTGGACTCTGTGCGGAGCGGATTGCGGAAGATGATGCGGTCGATGGCATTGAACTCGCCGAAATCCTCGTCGTTCGGGTCGATATCCTTGTACAAAGGCTCAAAGCGTGGCCCACCGGGCAGCGCGACGTTGAGCGCCTTGGCGGTCAGGAAGCTCTTGAGGTCGAAGAGGTAGAAGTAGTTCTCGTCGACTACGTCCGAGATCAGGGGCCGGCTGAGACGGAACAAGGTGGCCATTTGAGGCAGTGTCAGATTCCATGATTTGTAGCTGGGACCGTTGACATGCGGCGTGTCCAGGAAGGGTCGATGGTCGTAAAACCACTCGTATACGGCCTCATCTTCCTCCTCGTTCAGCTCCATCTGGATAGGCTCCATCGGTTCGACGTCTTCGATGTTTTCCGACCACGACAGGGGAGGCTCTTCGTCGTCGAACGGCGGGAATCGCATACGCTTGAAAAGTCGCCGGTCGGACTTTTCTTTGCGCATGATGGTCCACATAGTCGCCCACTGCGCAAAGAAGACTGGCTCGATGACGCGAGGAATCTCGTTGACGAGGGTCAAGCATCCGTTAACGTGGTAGAGGACCTTGACCTCTCGTGCCGACTCCCAGGGCATAGGCATGTTCTCCAGGAGCTTCAAGACCGCATGGGGCATGAACTTCAGCGCACCCAGGTAACTCCGCTTGTCACTGGTGTATCTCTTCTGGGAGACATCGCCAATATCCTTGACGATCTTGCGCAGGTGTTCGGGGGGCATATCCGACTTCTGTGTCTGGATGAAACCCCCCTTCCTCTTCTCGCCAAACCGGTTGCGCTGGTCCCGGAGCCATTCCTTCTTCTTCTGAGCAAACTTGGCGATCTGGGGATCGGTCGGCGGCCGGTACCCGGGCGGCGGCGGTGCAGGAGGAGCCGGCTCCGAGGGGGGGGGAGGCAATGAGGACGGCGGAGGAGGAGGAGGTGGAGGTGCAGCACCCCAGCCGGGCGGCGGTGGTGGTGGTGGTTGTGCCATGCTGGCTTCACGGCGCGCTCAAACTCGATGGCGTGAAGATGCTGATGATCGCGGGCGGGACGCCGTCGCGCGCCAGTTGAGACGCGCTGTCACTCCAGGATGGTGTTATGCGGCGTCGGCAATTTCTTCAACTGCCAGGCGCGTCAAATCTCGAGATGGATGAATATTCCAGGCTCGCAAGAACACGTTGCGACGACCCGAAACGATGGTGAGAAATGGGATTCTGGCGTAGGAATGTCGCGCCTCGTAACATTTTTCTGGGCTCGAGATGATGCAGGGAGGTTCCAAGCTCGAATGCCACTAGCGCCTCACGTGACCCATCTTGTCGCCACACTGACCCAGTTGCTTGGGAAGCAGGTAAGATGTCGCCCCGTTGTGAGTGCATGTTATAGGACTATGTTTTGTATGTTTTTGTTAGATTTCTGTATTTAACTTTACTACCTGGCTTGTCTTGTCCGGAACGGTTGTGCTCTTTTAACTCCTCGTTGATCCGCTATTAGAAGGAGCAAGTGCCTTCAAATGGGGGGACACTGAGTGTTAGAACAAAAACAATTAGTACTCGATAGCTCGTGGTTGTATTAATAAAATTTCACATGCATCGGTTCCCGATTCATAAGAACCACACTTTTTTATTCTATACTTTGTACTCATAGTTCCCTTGGACTCATAGTTCCCAAGTCTTCGTTGCTCTTGTCCAAGTTCCGGGTCTGGGGTAGCTCCATCTGACATGTAAATATCGCTGACCAATGGCATCGCGAGGAGACCGTTAGGTAAGCACAATCACCATCTCAACTTCCAAACTGTCAAGGGCGATTCCGCTCTTCGCAAACCATAATCCCCAATTCCCTCCACATACCGCCTCGCAGACCCCGGCAGTCACTACTTCAAGATGGCGGAGCTCAGTAAGTCCTCATTAATGCAGATTAGGCGAACCAGAACTGACAAACCGCCGCGCAGAGTTCCGGCCGGACCCGGCCTACCAGAAGTATGCGGGTGCGTTCTCCCCCTCCCGACCTCGAAGCGATGATGAGCGACGTTCCCCTGTCGGTACCCTAACGCTTTCGCGTAGCTATGCAGAAGACCCGACACCACTTCTTCCGCTTCACCCCGCGAACCGCGCGCATCACCTTCATGTACGTGGCGGTCATCCCCGCCATCGTGGGATACATCGCATACCAGACCGATGTGAGTATAGAGGGTGACGGCCAGGCTGGGGTCCTTATCGACTGACCAATTCAGGGCAAGTGGAGGATGCGGGCGAACCGAAGGGGCGATTCTATGCGGCACCATTAGATATGATGTCGACGGCTGTGGAAGGACATTTGTACATATGGTGGTCTGTACGGAATAAAAGGTCCCTTTGTCACAAGGATGATTGATGGCTTCAACCGTGAACGAATGCCACTTGCAGTGCCGCGTGGAAGCGGCAGCGGGAGACAGTGTCCCATTTACTCAGATACGTCTAGGACGACAATCTACCGCCGTTCTACCATCGAGACCTGCCCCTCGACCCGGGACCCTCGGGCAGCACATCGCCTCTCCGCCATTCGCCGGACGGAACCCCCTCTGCGCCTGCTTCCCTCCGACTTTGCCGCCCACCACGACCTCCGCTCCCAAAGACTCCATTCGGCGATGGAAACCCGCCTCGATGACCCCCGCGACCCAGTCCCCTCATGCCGCCCCGACCATCCCTCGTCCCCGGTACCGCAGCGGCAGTCACCGGTGCCACCGACCCATCAGAGAGCGGCGAGAGAACAGCACACGATATGAAGTCACCGACGACAAACTTGGCGTCACGCAGCGTCTTTGCCCTCTCCTTCCGCTCAGCAGCTTCCTCCGCCGGCGTCAACTCCGCACCCGGCCCACCCGCCCCGATCACCACGCTGCCGAGATCCTTCACGGCGAACCGTGGACTTGAATGAGCCCCCAATGTGGTGTTGCGTAGGTCTGGGAAGACGAGCTGGAAAGCGAGTCGTGTGCCCGCGGCCGGTGTAGGTAGCGCTGAAGGTTCCGCGCCGGCTAATTCTAGTGCTAGCTCATCGAGAGTGCAGTCCATCCCCGTGTACACGGGGACATATGGGGGGAGGGACGGTGATGCGAACTCATCGAGTCTGGCAGGGTCAATACATCTGATTGCCGAGGGCGACGGTCCGATACCTGGTAAGTATAAGGTACTGGGAGTGGGCCTTACCTATGGAAACCTTCACTGCGATAGAATAGTCGTAAAAGAAATGGTGTTGACCGGTCGTCACCGGCGTCCGATAATGACCCCAGAGAAGACATTATTAGCAGTCCACTTTGTGTAGGATTATTTTGCGTCACCCAGTCTGCGCGGCATCAAGTCGTAAGCTTGAATGCTGCGATCATCTAAAAAGTACCTACCGTAGTGCTGTGAGACGGTTTGGAGGAGGCGCCTTGGGCGGCGTGTCACGAGATTTCCCGCGCTATAGCCGCAATCGATGGGTCCCGCCATTGCCACAGGCAACACCACCCAACATTGAACTCTACAGATTGTACACCACGTCCCACACCGCAGACGATCTCACCACTATCCTCTCTTAATACCGCACGAGAAGCGATTCACACCTGCTGGCTACTTGCAAGGCCCCCCCGCCACCATGGACTTCGCCGCCTTGATGAGCAAGGAGCTCAGCAAGACCAAGAAACCCAGCGACACAAGCACCGAGAGCGACGCCGCCATAAAGTACAAGAAGCGCGCCGACATCGAAGCCGAGCGCCGAGCCGCCTACCTCGCCGAGCAGAAAGCCATCGAGGAAGAACGGCAAGCCAGAGCCGCCGCGAAGCGCAAGCGCGAGGAGGAGGCCGCAGCCGAGAAGGACGCGCGCGAGGAGAAGCGACGCAGACTCGCCGAGGAATCCCGCAAGAGGCGGGAGGAGGAGGAGTGGGAGGCGGAGCAGGCGCGCAGGCGACGGTTGGGGCTGCCGGAGAAGGTCAGGAAGACGAGTCAGGGGGCTGATGGGGATGGTGTTCCGGAAGGGGGAGAGGACGTCCCGGAGGAGGAACTCGTGGCTAAGCTAAGGGAGTTGGGACACCCGGCGGTGCTATTTGGAGAGGGACATGTGGCGCGGTTACGGCGGTATCGGAAGCTCACGACTGTGGTGACCGACGGTCCTATACCGACAACGCTGCAGCCTGTCAAGGAGGAAGATATGAAGGTCGAGGGGACGATGCCCAAGGACAAGGAGGGCAGGAAGTGGCTGTACCGCCAGCTGGCCAGTTACTTCACCATGGTCCTGATTGAGTACGAGAAGGCAATGGAGGCGGAGAAACGGGACACGGCGGCCAGCAGGAATGCCTACAACGCCATGGTCCAGACGCGAGAGAACCTTCGTCCCGTAAGTTCACAAACCCCGTCCTCTCCACTCTCCATCCACCGAGAGACGCAAGCTAACCATTATGACAAATACCCACAGCTCTACCGCAAATTCGAAAGAGACGACATAGCAAACGACCTCCTCTCGCCCATAACAGAGATAGTCAAAGCCATCCAGGAGCGCCGCTACGTCGACGCCAACGACGGGTACCTCCGCCTCAGCATCGGCAAGGCCGCCTGGCCCATCGGCGTCACCATGGTGGGCATCCACGAGCGCAGCGCCCGCGAAAAGCTGCACAAGGGCGAGAAGGGTCACGTCATGGGCGACGAGGTCACCCGCAAGATCCTCCAGAGCATAAAGCGCTGTCTTACTTTTGCCCAGGTAAGGTGGCCGCCGACTGACATGAGACAGTTGATGGGATGAGTGCGGGAGAAAGGGAGCTGGAAATTTGTCTTATATGTTTTTTTTTCTTTCCCTTTTGATACCCCTTAGAAGTATAGATGCTAGAGTCACTTGAGGCTCAGAACAGGCCGTAACAAGCAGTTGCTACGCTTTGCCACTTAAGATGTGGCCCCTTATTGCAACGTCTCTGTGTGTCGCGGGTGCTGATGGAAAAAAAAACTCTACTAATACTAGTATTAAGCTCTAATTCCGGGAGCAAACGAGAATGCTGGCCTACCTAATCTAATACCGAACGCCTGAATACTGGTTAATGAATCGCCCAACACCGGTCCATGAAGCCTGTACTCGAACCGTCACCCCGACGAGAGACCTGAGAGTGAGAGCATGATAAACTTATACCATAATTCTCACGTCGACGCCCCCCGTGGATGAAACCAATCACGCAGACGATCTCGACGGCGACGATTGCGTTGTTGCTCGCCTTGTTGCCCGCCTTGTTGTTGCCCACCTTGCCGCTCGCCGGTGTGTTGCTCGGGACTTCCGTATGAGCCTCCCTAGGTCGCCCCGGCACTTGGACCCTCCTCGGTATCAAACCAGGCCTCATCCGGGCCACCCGTCTTAGGGGCCTGGACCGCTAGGCCTGCCGATATGAGGTTGACTCGGCGGAGTCTCTCCTTAGCTTCTTCCGTGTACCTGTTCGCCATTTCCAGGGCGTTCTGCTGCATCTCTAGTCGAGCATCGGAGATGACGGCGACCAATAGCTAGGGAAAAAAAAGTGTCAGTCGCATCGATACTTTACACATCTAAATGGATATAAAGACATACTTTGGACTCGGAATTAATCCGGGCATTCAGACTTCCGTCGCGGATCATGCTAATGAGCTCCGGCTCGATGGGCTTGCCATCGGTCGCAAACGCTTGCTCCAGACTCTCCAGGGTGACGCAGGAGAAAGGGACAAAGTACTGGACAATGCACTTTCTGCGAATCTGGCTGAAGAGATGCCTCACATGCTTCTGGAGATAGATATCGAGCAGGTAATCGGCCTCATGATCGCGTAGGAGCGACAGGCAGGCCGTGTAGCGGCCATTGATGAAGTGGCTGATGGCTTTCCGAACGTGCGGTTCATGCTCGAGAAAGGAGCGGAACGCAAGGTTCTCCAATACCCGGTTCTGCAGATCCTCTCGATCCATGGTGGCGAGCGCAAGCAGGCCTCCGTAGACGGCGACGTCATTAGGCGTGGCAATGTCGTTGAAGGTGTTGGCGGGTGTGCCAGAGTCTGCCTGGAGGAAACTCTGAGCCGCCTCTTTGTATTTGCCGAGGCCCATTTGGCCAATGCCCTGGACGATCTTCGTATAAGGCTGCATGACCTTTACGTCGTCAGCGCCTTGGGTGCCGCCAATCTTGCCGACGTTGCTGAGGACTGAAGTCCAGTCGCGCCTCTGAAGGGCGACGCTGATGAGTCGTTGAGCACAATCCATTATGTGTTTTGTGGTGCCGACATCGTGGCGCATTCGTGAATATGCTTCCGCCGCTTCCTTCAGGTGGCCCGTCTCTTCAAGGTGATGGCCGAGGTCCTCGTGCCCCATCTACTCCCGTTAGCAGACATTCGAGTCCGTACAGGTAATATTTTGGACGTACTCGTATGCTCTCTTTAATAAGATTATTCTTGTACCGCCTCAGCTCAGACTCCAGACGTGCCGTTTCCCTCTTGTTCGAAACTTCTTTATTCTTAATCCATTCTTCGTCGAGCTTCGACTCCTCCTCGCTGGGGGCCGCTAGCCGGAGAGAATAACAAGCCTCCTTGTATCTGGACACATCGTCGCCGCGCTTGGCTTCGTGTACGGCTGCCTTGAGGGCCTCGACGCAAAGCGGTACGCAGCACTTGCCGATGGTGATGAGACGGTCGAAGCGGGTTCGGCCTGGAAGACAAAGAGGCACAGCGTAAGCGGTGAGGGTACACCAGCGGCGAATGTTAAAAAGGGTTACACACCTTCATAATTCTGAATGTAGAGCTCCAGGTCAAGCTTGGGGAGCTCTGCAAGGCGACAGTCAGTATGGATAGCTTCGTCATGATGCCATGCTGGGATGGAGAGGTGAGGGGGAGGGGCAGGTTTGGAGGGAATAGTCACCTTCTACAATGATGCCGCCCTCAGCTTTCATCTGCTCGAAGAACGCCTGGAGGTCAGGTGCTGGAGGCGCCATTGCGGATGCTCGGGTAGGTAGATCTTGTTCCCAGAGCGGATCGATGTTGAGCACTGTTCGTGGTGGTGGGGGTCGGTCGAGTTGAGCCTCGAGCTTCAGCAAACACGTCGCAGCTGTGGTGGGCTGGCGGATGACGCGCCTGGGTCTTGCTGCCATTAATTCCAGGTTACTACCAGGCCGTAGCGGTAGCTAAGGTACTGTACTGTACTATACAGGTACTGCTCAATTTGGTGGGGTGGGGTTCGCACCGTAAGGAACGGTGGATAAACTTCCAGTGGGGCGGCCTACGTAGTACCTTACCCCACACAGGCAGGCGGTCCACCACCCGCGTGCGGATTCCGTGCTTACAGTGTGAATGGTCTATCATACTGTCCATAGAGCCCTTCCGCGTTGGTTCTGCTTATTCTGCCCCACTTCCAGACTTCGCTGCACCTTGACGGCAACTGCCCGCATTACCAGCTGCCAATTTCTGGCCCAAGGTACTACCAAGTACCTACTATCAACTACCTAAGGACCTGCCTAGTACTGTACCAAGAAGAAACCATCCACAATGGCGACGCGGCCAAGTGGGAGTCAGCATGATCGGAGTGTGTTATTCCCGAGCAAGCGACATAACCTCTTCAAGACAGTTGAGCCGCCGGCACCGATGCCAAGAGCCGTCTACCCCGTAGTCCAGATTTCCTCCACCGACCCCATTGACTCGGATTCCTACACACCCGTCCGCCATCTATTCTTAATCTCGTGACGACGATTTCCGGAAAATGGCGGGCTAGTATTGTCTGGTTTCATTTTACTGTGGCATAGATATTCGAAATGCATAATGAAGTGAGCTGGCAATCAATTGCAAAGGGAACCCCGGAGACCCCCCAGACTTCCAAGAGCGGCGGTCGAGCTGGAGAACCAATTGGGTGTCCGTCCTAATAGATGCCCGTCCCTTCGGCGCGCCCTGATCGGATATCCGGCAAGCGGGTACGGGGCCACCGCCGACGGACGACCAGTGTCATCGAAGCTCGTCGCACCCACAGCTGCCTCCTGAATCTTTTGGAGACAGATTGCAGGCGATGATGGACACGCGTACTAAGACCATGACGATGCTGCTCATCCTCATACTCGACGCCACTGTCAGAGCAGAGGTACTCTGCGCAGCGTTAATACGACTTCACCTACCAAGGTATTAGTAGGGTAGCAGTGATGCATGTTCCGATACCGGCTAGTTTCGTAAAACCCAAGCCCGCCTTCAGCTCTGTGGCCGTATTGTCATCATGAGAAGGGTGCGGGGGAGTAACAGAGACTGGATGTTGGAAGCGTCAAGGACGAGTACCCGAATCTACACGAAGTCGCGAGCCACCATATCGGGAAGGATGGCGGGAGGGGCTGGGGGTGGCTGCCTTGGCTTGCAAGTTTCCGATGCCGGGTTGGTGCTCATTGAGCGTGGTGGCAATAAACAGAGCAGTACGGAATTAAGGCGCCTGCGGACGGGTGATATTCCTTTGTATTGACATTATGTCCGCTGTTTGTATCTCATTACATGATTCTAGGTACTAACTGATACTACTAATTATTACCTACCTTACCGTAGTAAGTAGGTATGAGTACAGGTATACCGCCCAGCAGCATACCCGAGGCCACGAGAATTCCGGCGCATTGATACTGGAATAACAACCTGGAAGGCTTTTTCTTAGTTTTTATTTCTCCTTCTTTTTTCCCCCACGCATCTGGATGGTCGCCCGCGAATGGCCCCAGGTGGGCCTCTTGTGCACTGGTACTACGTATAATAGAATCCGGTAGGGCGGGAAGTTTCCGCGGTGGGTGCGGCTGACCTCAATTGATGCGACGTCCGACTTGCAAACTCGAAAATTTAGTGTTCCCCTGCGGTCGGTCTGCGTGCTTCTCTCCGGTGCGGAACTGTGTCCACGCGTCCCTGTGACGTAACTGAAAAGGCCGCTGGTGAGAAGAAGCTGCTGTTAGCATTTGCGAGCTGGCCTCCCATACCCGCCCGAGCCTGGGTTTCATGGAGCAGGTACTTGGGTCCGAGGTTCTGCCAACGGTCCGAGTCTAAATGACTCGGTGGCGTCGGTGCTGACAGGTTGCCCTCCTAAAGGTACTGTAGCTGCGAGTGGGAAGAGGGTGGGAAGAAAAATTCGCAAGTACCTTAGTCTCACCAACGATAGTGCGATCATCATGACTATCCTACCTTAAGTTGGTGGACTCGGCCGGTCTTCAGTTTAACCTTTTACCTAATTGCTCAAAGTACTACCTTGGGTAGTGGACCAGTTGTGCTGAGTGGGTACGGGCTGACTGGAGTCTCTCGTACCTGATCGATGTTCGCGAGTGTACCTGGAATAAATCCCCCAATAACCAAACGGCAGATTTCAACAGGGCTCGGTGGTGATAGTAGCAGTCGCAGTACAAGAAACACTTGCATTAATACCTGGTACAGTAATTGCCACTTGTTCCTACAGTTTAATAACAGAGCGCACCTCTTCTCTCGGCGCTCGGTTCTCCGGGCTTGTCAGGTTTGCCCGCCTAGGGCTGACTTGCCTTACCAGTGGAGTGCACCTGCCTGCCAGCCCAGTGGTCCACCCCTCTTCGAGCAGGAGGCCACAAAAGCAGTGGAGGACTGGAGGCAGGCGAGACCCGACCCCCCAAGCCTCCGTTATTGACCCCCGACCAACCCGTTCGTTCCCCGTCCGCTGGCCACTCCAACAAACGCCTCCCGCTGCCGACGAATCTTGCTGCACCTCGTACCGTGCGCAGCCCGCCAGCCCGCAGCGACCTCCCTGCTAACGAACTTGGGATCGCGGCGAACTATGCCCGTCCTTTGATTCGATCCGTCCGAATCGCTCTGCTCCCACGACCATCTCTCACCTCCTCGTACGTACGGCCACCACCATCCCACGCCAGAAACCCTTCCCCGTACGACGACACTGCGACACGACGACACATGAGCACCGACCGGCTGCCCGTGGCATAGATTGCCATCCCCCTGAGGCAATTGGGACATGGGATCCTGTGGGCATCGCACCTGGCACCCTTGACAGATCCAGTCAACTCCCGGTAGTGTCGGCCGTTTCCCAGCCCAAGTCGAGGGCCTGGCTATCGCGAGGGTTCCTTCGTTTGAGTTGCATTCGCCGCCTCGACTTACCCCAATCCCGCCTTTTCCATCCATCTGCCTCGTCTTCGAGTGACCATCATGGTGAGCCCCGCCTCGGCGCATGCGACCTGCACCGGCCCCTATGCGCGAACCGAGCCTCGAACCACTCCCCAGTCCGCCAACTGGAAATGGAACAATGGCTAACATGGACAAGGCCGGCGTGTCGGCCGAGATGTCGGAGGACGACGGTGGCTTATCAGGTCACGACTGGTCGGTCCCCGGCGCCGCGTCTCCAGCCGGCAGCGACTCCGAGCCAGACATACCCGCTGAAGGCGGCGCCGACCCGCCCTCACAACCTATACAGAAACGACGACGAGTAACGCGCGCCTGCGACGAGTGTCGTCGGAAGAAGATTAAATGTGACGGCAAGCAGCCCTGCACACACTGCTCCGTCTACAGCTACGGTACGTTTGGCGCACCCCGTATCCGCCGTGTTGATCCCAACATCGCCACTGATAGATAACTGACTATTGCGCCCCAGAATGTACATATGACAAACCCTCCAACAGGCGGCGGAATCCTGCTCCCCAGTACATCGAGGCACTGGAAGGCCGTCTCCAGCGCGCCGAGACCTTACTTCGCAAATTCATGCCAGATGTCGACCTCGCAGACCCCAACCTCGACCCGGCCGTCCAGCAAGAGTTTCACAATCGGGAACAGGCCCGCGCCCGAGCCGCCAACAAACTGCACCCCGGCCAGCATCCACCTCCGCCGCCGTCCAGCTCCAGTTCCAACGACGCGCAGCTCGTTTCCATGATCGACTCGGCTGGTCAGCTTGATATCGACGACAAGGGAGGCTGGGACTTCCACGGCATCTCCTCCGGCTCCGTCTTCCTGAAGCGCATGAAGGAGCACTTCCGCGGAAAACTGGGACCTTCCACCAAGATCCCCTTCTCAACACGCTCTGATCGACCTCAAGGCCTGACGAACCTCGATCCCCCGACCCCTGCCGGCCAGACCCCTTTCTCCTCCGCATCTACCTACGCTGAGCTCCCTTCTAAGGAGGTGACTCGTAACCTATGCTATTATTCTCTGAGTTGCGCGACATGTCTCGTGCGCATCGTTCATATCCCTTCGTTCTACGAGAAGCTCGACACAATCTACGATCGTCCCATCGACAGCCTCAACCAGGAGGAGACTCACTTTCTCGGTCTCGTTTACGCCGTACTAGCCCTGGGCTGCATGTACGACAGCCTGGATGGAGCGAGTCCCTCAAAGATGGCCTACAAGGAGGCTACAGACGAAGGGTAGGAATCCTCGAACTGCATATGTTTATCCTGTGCAATGGCTGACACTAGAACAACAGGATGAAATATTACAAGGCATCTCGAGCCCTCTTGCAGGATATCACAGAATGCCGCGATCTCACCTCGCTCCAGGCGCTTCTCTTCATCATCCTCTTTCTACAGGCGACATCGAACCTCAGCGCGTGCTATGCTTTTGTCGGCATCGCTCTCCGGTCTGCCTTCCGTATAGGCCTGCACCGTCATCTACAGCACGAGCAGATCGACACAATAGAGGACGAAACGCGCCGTCGCGTCTTCTACGTGATCCGGCAGATGGACATCTACGTATCCACCCTCCTCGGCTTCCCCCTCATGCTCAACTCCGACGACATCGACCAGCCGTATCCCACCGAGGTCGACGACGAGTACATCTCGCCCACCATGATTCTCCAACCGCCCCCGGGGTCATCGTCATTCTACGTGGCCTTCAACGCACACACTCGACTGATGGAGATCCTTGCCAAGATTACCAAGCACGTGTATCCCTTGAAGGGATCAAGTCAGAGCGTCAAGAGTGGCAGCAGCGGCCGATCAAACTCGTCATATTCCGTAAGCTACTCTCGGATCAAGGAGATCGAAGCCGACCTGCACCTATGGTACGAGCAACTCCCGGAGAGATGGCGGCCCAGTCCTGACGGCGACATCGAAGTCGTAAGGTGAGTGACCATGTCCATTGAGGGGGTGCATCTAGTGGAGGAACGTGGGAAAGCTAACGGATGGTGCCAGGGTCCGACATCTCCTAAGGTTCGTCTACGCGCACGTCCAGCTGGTCCTGTACCGCCCGTTCTTGCACTACGTCTCCCCGCGTCTCGGCCAGGGGACCAAGGTCGATGAGCTGTCGTATGCGTGCGCGGCAGCAGCTATTAGTGTGTCTCGAAATATTGTCCACATCGGCCTGGAAATCCGAAAGCAGCGCGTCCTGAGCGGACCGTACTGGTTCATGCTCTACACCGAATTCTTTGCGGTTCTGTCGCTCGTGTTCTACGTGATTGAGAACCCAGAGAAACCCGGGTCGGCCGAGGTGCTCGCCGACGCCCGGGCAGGCCGGCAGATGATTGCTGATCTGGCGGACAAGAGCCTCTCGGCCGACAAGGTGACGAACGCGCTCAAGGTATGTGTCTAGTCGCAGCTTCTGGCCCTGCCAAGGCCTACCTCGCGTGTACTAACATTGCATCAGGTCTTATTCGATCAGCTCCCGGACAAACTTGACTCTGCCCTACAATCGCAAGTGCCAAACAAAAAGCGACCAGCGCCCGCTGGCGGCAAAGCCGGTCCCGTCCCCATGTTCCCCGCAGGCCGCCAATCGAGCGTATCATCGCAACGGAATGAAGAGTTGGCACGAGCCCGCAATGGCGGCCGGCCGACACCGGCGTTTGGAACGCCGCCGTCGGGAGGCTCCGCGGACGCCATCCCTCATATGGACCCCAGATTCCAGGAGCCGAGTTTCACGTCGGGCATGCCAGATCTGGTCGGCTTCGAGATGGGATCCCGCGCGACATCGGGGTCTCCAAGTACAGGATCGAGCTCCCACCAGCAGGGCTACCCAGGGCGGCAGCCGAGCAGCTCACACAACCCAGTACACAAGCTTGACGACATTATGTTCCCGTCGGACGACCCGTTTGCGTACCCGAACCAGCCCATGATGGAGCTTGGCTTCCAGGCTCCGGTGTCGATGAGCGGCGGACAACACCCACAGGAAAACTCGCAGTTCTTCATGCCCACATCGATGGGAGAGATGGACAACCAGCTCCTGGGCCAACCACCGCCATACATGATACAGCATCCCGAGGGCCAGCCCGGGCTAGAGTTCTCGACCATGTACGATCCGAACCTGTACAACGTACCGATGGGGCAGCACCCGCCGTCGACGCCCCAACAGCACATGCAGCCGCACCCAGGCCAGCCGATGGGGCAGCCTCGGCGGGCGCAGCCTCGGCGGGCGCAGCCTCGGCGGCAGGAGAGGCGGATTGATCAGATCTTCACAGAGAACGGCATGCAGGCCGACTGGGGGGGGTTCTTCGGCTCTGGCCGGGGCGTATTCCAGGGATTGTAAGAGGACCAGCCATGACATGATACCCACCGTTTATTTGCACTTTTCTGTTCTTTTTTTTCCCCGGCCTTATATATACACTTTTTTTTTTGTTTTGTTTTGTTATGGATTTTAGTCCTCTTGCACGATACAATGGCGAACAGGGGCGGCGGGCAGGCTTCCTTATTGGGCATGGAAGGGACACTGGCGGAATGGACTGCTTCTCGGTTTTGGGAAATAACAGCACGGCGAAGGGAAAGGAGAGGGATGGTACGACACGGCACACCGACACACTTTCATGTGGGGAGACGTTTTTACTTGGTATATGGCCAAGGGCATTGCTTGGGTGTTCTTTTATATAGAGATGATGGGGAAGGCGGGAGAATCTACCTTCTGTGCGGTGCAAGGCGCTGGGTTTTGGTATATCAGATGCGGTCGCGAATAGACGAAAATCTTTGACTGCTGGCTTTGAATCTTTAGTGCTGCTGCTTGCATGGGATATACATTGGTTACCTAGGATGTACGAGTATGAGGGGCAGACTAAACACGGCGATTCTTATGCGTATCGCTATTGCGGACTCATCGAGCTGGACGATATACTTGTAGACGAGGTTGTAGGAGGCGGCTATCCGACGTAGGACTCGATCGTCTGATGTCTGGGCACCGATGATCCGCGATCTAGTAATGTTGGCTGGTAGTCGGGTGACGGACCCCTCCGCCATGGAGAGTAGCAGCCCAAAGGTACTGTACTAACGTTAGTATCGCTGTCAAGGCTATGGTCGCTGGAGGATGATTGATACCGTATAGGTACAGGTAGTACTTAATTACATGGTCCCTACCAAGGTAAGTAAGTATAGATACGGTACTAACGACTAGTAGTAGTGGGGGTTTCCAGTCCGCGGGGAGCGCTGCCACCGGAATGGCGACCCGACCAAGGTACCTACCGGCAGGTACCGTACGTGTACTTTTTGAAGTCGCCGGGGCCTGGGCCACTCACTCCTCACCCATCAACCTCACCAGTCACAAACACGCATATCTACCTCTAGGTACGGTACTGGGATCTAGGTCCTGGTATAAACTTGGAGTACCACGCATAAATCTCCGATGCACACGTCCGCCATGGACAAGGTCGACTTTGATCTCATCCTCGACCGCGAGTTTGATGCCCTGTGAGTTTGTGTGCTGTCCACTCTCACCACAACTCCTTCCCCACCCCAGCCTGGCGCGTATCATCATCATCGTCATCACCATCACAGCCCGGCTAGACGCTGACTTCGTGTTACTGGCAGAGAGGTCAAGGTGGATGTGAGCGATGGGGAGCTCCTGTCGAAGAAGTACCCAGGTACGCAGTCGGTAGCACCAGCTCGGAGACACTGTGAGAGGTGGCTGACGGCGTGGATGGCACAGCGAGATCGCATGCGCGCAAGGTAGTGAAAGAGCTACGGAGAGGGGGCGCCCACGGCCTGGAGAAGGGCATCATATACCTCCCCGGAGAACCCACGCGGCAGTTTGAGAACTCAGACCAAGGCCCTGAGCTCCGGCAACGGCGATAGTGAGTTCACCCCCTCCGCCAGCAACAGAGGACCACGCACGTGTGTGACGCCCGGCACCACAACCAACTATGCTCTCTCTCTCACACACACCCAGCTTCTACTACATCACCGGCGTCGACTTGGCCGACTGCGCCGTCACCTACGAGATCAGCCGCGACAGACTGACCGTCTGGATCCCCTTCGTCGAGCCCCGCCAGGCACTATGGTTCGGCACCGTTCCCGACGCCGCCCAGGCGCTGCAGCTCTACGATGTCGACGACGTTCGCTACACGAAGGACCTCACCCGGTTCCTCAACATCCACCTGGACCGCTCGACGACGCTCTTCCTCCTCAGCAAGGATCAGTCCCCGTGCGCCACCACCAGCAGCGGTATCGCCGTCGACACCAGCAGCTTGAGGCCAGCCATGGACCGCGCCCGCGTCATCAAGGACGCCCACGAGATCGCGCTCATCCGCCGCGCCAACGCCATCTCCAGCGCCGCGCACCGCGAGATTGCGCGGCACCTCCTGCGCCTGCGCAACGAGCAGGACATCCAGGCCATCTTCCTCGCCGCGTGCACCGCCCGCGGTGCGCACTCGCAGGCGTACCCCATCATCGCTGGCGCGGGGCCCAACGCCGCGACGCTGCACTATGGTGCCAATGATCAGCCCCTGCGTGGGAGGGATCTTGTCGTCGTGGATGCGGGGTGTGAGTTTCGGTGCTACGCTAGCGATATTACGCGTACGCTGCCTATCTCTGGGAGGTTCACGCGCGAGAGTGGACGGATTCATGACATCGTCCAGCGGATGCAGGATGAGTGCATCGCTGCTGTGAGGCCTGGTGTCAAGTTCTACGAGCTGCATCTCCTCGCTGCGAGCATCGCCGTCGACGGCCTGCTGGAGCTGGGTATCCTGAAGGGCGAGAGGGACGCCGTGGCCGCCAGTCGCGTGGTGAGCGCCTTCTTCCCGCATGGTCTCGGACATCATGTGGGACTCGAGGTGCATGATGTGACCGGCGACGAGAGGCTCTTGTACGCGCGAGGCGGACAGAGGGTCGAGGCTGGAAAGCGAGAGATCCTCATGCCGCTGGAGCTCGCGGCGCTGGGCAGCAGTGGTAGTGGCAGTAGCCTCGTGAGGAGTGAGGGGATGTCTGTCGGCGCAGGTGATGATCGCCAGACACTGCAGCCGGGCATGATTGTCACTGTCGAGCCGGGGATGTAAGTTTTCCTGTCCAGGCTTTTCTTTTTCTTTTTACTTTCTTTTCTATCTTCTGGTCCCACTACTGTCACTGACACAACATCCGCAGCTACTTCCACCGCGACTATATCAAGGGCTACTTCCTCTCCCGCCCCGAGTTCGCCCGGTACATCGACACCGAGGTCCTCGAGTCGTACTACAGCGTAGGCGGCGTTCGCATCGAGGACGATATCCTGGTTACTAGGGGCGGGTACGAGAACCTGACGACGGCGCCGAAGGGGGAGGAGATGCTGGATATTATCAATGGCACGTATGAGATGGTCTAGATGGCTGGGGTGGTGGTTGGTTGAGACACGGTGACATGCAGGCATGGGCGGCTGTGAGAGGCAGGCTACCCTGGTGCTACATTCATGTTTGAGGAAGTGGACGATTACTAATTACTAGTTATCTAGACGTGGAATGTAAGTACAGTGGTTTAGACAAGCGTCTAGTTCATTACTACTAAGTAGGTAGTTCGTCGTCTGGAGATTGATACCTCCTGACATGACTGCATGGAGAAAGGAGGAGCCCGCCACAGTATAGGAAATTCGCAAATGAGACATGAATCATTTCTCGCATATACATAAACACCATATAACTATTTTACAACGCCAGTCCCTCACCCGCTCCTTCTGACGTAGTACTCCATTGCTCTACAGGTACTTCTTGGGAGAGTTGGCCCTACGCCGCTTGTACCCCATATACGCACCAGCCAGCACAACCTGAGTAAGGACAAAGAAGCCAATGAGCTTTCCATGCCCGGGCATGCTGTCCATGATGGTCTGCGACAGGGTGGCATGGTGGTCGCTGAGGTAGCCCTTGACGAAGCGCTCATTCTCGCGCATCTTCTTGCCGACGTCGTTGCGCAGGCCGCGGACCTCCTTCTCGAGATCGCGGATGCGCTGCTGCAGCGACTGCACCTCGTCCAGCTTGCCCAGGTCGGACTTGAGGTCGGCGACGAGCTTCTTCATCTCCTGGTGGCGCTGCTCGTCGAGCTGGTGGTGCCGCGACACGGAGCGGTAGATGGAGGAGAGCTGGTGGTTGCTGGACTGGAGGCGGTTGTGCAGGTCCTCGAACTGCTCCTTCGAGGTCACGAACATGTCCGGATCCTCGTCGGGGATCTCATCGTCGAAGCCGTCCGTGCTGTCCCGCTGCTTGTTGGTGTTGGAGGAGGTCCTCTTGGGGACCTGCTGCTGGCGGGAGGCGTACTTGGAGCCGCCGCTGTTGGCGTTGCTCCCGCTGTTGCCTCCCGGCTGCTTGTCGGCCATGACGACGAGCTTGAAAATCTCAAACGAGTCCGGGTTATCCGGGGTGGCGGCCGTGATACCAAAGTTGTAGCCGGTGGGCAGGCTGACGTTGTCGCTCTCGAAGCAGAGCTTGCCATCGATCTCGACCTTGAAGACATCTCGGGTCTGGCGGAGCTTGACCTGCGAAGGACGTCCCAGGTTGCGGTAAGGGTAGAGGCAGTGGCCAAACGCCAGCTCATCCACGCTCTGACGGGAACCGTAGTCGACGGAGCCATCGTTGAGGAAGGCCCGCAGCATGCCCCCCGACCCGCCGTGGGCGTCGACGACAAGCACCAGACCCTCGAACTTGCCGACGGTGTACACGCTGTTCTGGCCGACCTGCCTGGCGCCGTCGTTGACCAGCCAGATGTTGAGGTTGCCGCTGCCGCGCTCCGGGCCGTTGGCGCGCAGGTCGATGTCGGCCACCCATTCCGTCTCCTCGAGTGTCTTCTCGGCCCATATGGAGTTTCGCTGGTTGCCGGGGGACACGGGTGTCAGGATGATCTTGTTGGAGAGGACCTGCGGTTTCCGGGTGCCCTCGATGGCGAAGTTGGGAATCTTGCCCCGGGCCTCTACTGGGCTCAGCCTGTCCCATGGAAGCGGTTAGCCTACGCCTTTCTAGTAAAGATTTGCCGTGCCATTGGAGGCACTCACCGGCCTTGGTAGCCGAAGCTGAGGTCGTTGATGAGGATCTGCTGGGCATGGGCCGCACCCGCTGCCAGCAGCGCCGTCAGTGTCCCCGTCAGACGCATCGTGGGCAATGTCGAGCAACCCGTATGCTTTGATTTTCGTCTGCTGCTTGTCACGTCCTGTCCTACTGCTGCACCAGAGAGTTGTCCTCGAATGGGACGAGCCGAGTGTGGCTTGTTGAGGACACCTTGCACGACGCTAAGGAGGGTTGTTGATTCCTTTGCTCTAAGATCGACCGGTGTGCGCCCAGCGCTTGTGCCTTGCAAAAAAGGTAGGGACTGGCTGGTGGGAGTGCAAAATCAAGGGCGAAATAAAGATGCGGGAACCAAGTGCTGCCCAATGGAAACAACTGCGAGTGGCCGAAAGCAAGAAAATGCCAGAATGCGTGCAGAGGTCAGGAGGGTAAAGTGTCCCAATTCATGTACCTAGAGTCTGGGCAGAAGAACATGGATATCATCACCATAATGGGCGTCGTCGTGCAGCTGAAAGCTGTCCCCAACTGCTGTGGCTAAGCACAGTCAGGGACGTACCTGGGAGTACCCCATTGTGTGGCTGATAAGGTCGACTGATAAATATGATTGGTCTTCCCCAGACCACTTACCCCAACTGGATAAGTACTCACCAGCCCCAACGCCAAAAATGGTCGCCGTTGATCTCCTCCATCCACTAAAGAAAGGCAGCTCCGCGCTGGTTCCGTCGAGGCCCCAACAACGGAACGGCCCAAGCTACAGTAGCCACCCCGCCTCACCTCTCCGCCCGCCATTGTTGCCATGGGATTACAGCAAACGGACCATCTCAGTCGGATACACCCAGGGCTGTTGTCGATAACCGGGCGCGACCATGTCTGAAACCTATCCCTCCCTCGGCCAGTGCGCGCTTGTCGCCGCTGCCTTCAAGATTCTGCTCTTCCCTGCATAGTGAGTGCGCATTCCATCAGTATCCCCATCCGCCAGTCGATTCGAGTCTGACTGGAGTCTCGGTGTGAAAAAAGCAAGTCGACCGACTTCGAAGTCCACCGCAACTGGCTAGCCATCACTCACAGCCTCCCCATCTCCGAGTGGTACTACGAGAAGACATCGCAATGGACCCTCGACTACCCGCCCTTCTTCGCCTACTTCGAATGGGTCCTCGCCCACATCGCCCGGCTAGCCGACCCGGGCATCGTCAGGATCTTCAACCTCGAATATGACAGCTGGCAGACTGTCTACTTCCAACGGACGACCGTGATTCTCACGGAGCTCGTGCTCGTCTACGCCCTGCAGTGCTTTATCGATTCCACCCCACTAGCCTCGAGGCGCGCCGCCCAGGTCGCCGCCCTCTCGATCATCCTGTCGCCCGGATTGATGATTATCGATCACATCCACTTCCAGTACAACGGATTCATGTACGGCATTCTGGTCTGGTCCCTGGTGCTGGCACGATCCAGGTCGACACTGCTCTACAGCGGACTCGTCTTCGCGGCGCTTCTGTGCTTCAAGCACATCTACCTGTACCTCGCACCGGCGTACTTTGTCTTCCTACTGCGGGCGTATTGTCTGTCGGCCAAGTCTGTCTTTCGCATCCGCTTCCTCAACTGTCTCAAGCTGGGCGCCGGCCTTGCGGGTATCTTTGCCGCTGCTTTTGGGCCTTTTGCCGCGATGGGGCAGATTCCCCAGATGCTGAGCCGCCTGTTCCCATTCTCGCGAGGATTGTGCCACGCTTACTGGGCTCCTAATATTTGGGCTCTGTATTCGTTTGCCGACCGAGCCCTGATCCACCGTGAGTTCAACCTCTCGCATGTCGCCAACCCACACAATTTATTGACTTTCACGTAGTTGCCCCGAGGCTGGGGATCGAGGTCAACAGCGAAGCGCTGGGGAGTGTCACCCGAGGCCTCGTCGGCGATACGGCTTTCGCCGTGCTGCCCGATATCAGCCCTCGCACGTGCTTCATCTTGACCTTGTTCTTCCAGATCCTGCCCTTGATCAAGCTTTTCCGCTGGGTCGGCGCCCCTTCGTGGGAGGATTTCATCGGCGCCGTCACGCTCTGCGGCTACGCGTCGTTCCTGTTTGGGTGGCATGTGCACGAGAAGGCAATCCTGCTGGTCATCATCCCCTTCAGCCTCATCGCGCTGCGCGACCGCCGCCACTTCGGCGCCTTCCGACCCTTGGCCGTGGCAGGCCACGTCTCACTCTTCCCGCTGCTGTTCACGCCGGCAGAGTTCCCCATCAAGACCGTGTACACCATATTCTGGTTGGTGACCTTCCTGATGGCGTTTGAGCACCTGGCGCCGGCCTCGAACAAGCCGCGCGTCTTCCTCCTGGACCGCTTCTCGACGCTGTACATCGCCGTGAGCATCCCCCTCATCGCGTACTGCTCGCTCGTGCACCAGATCATCTTTGGCAAGAGCTACGAGTTTCTGCCGCTCATGTTCACCAGCTCCTACGCGGCGATAGGGGTCGTCGGCAGCTGGGTGGGATATATGGTGGTTTACTTTACATCGTAGAAAGTTGCAAAACTGAGGGGAATAGCTTAGTAGTGAGATATGATACCCAAACAACAACAAACAATAACGGATTTCCGCACTCGAAACCTTGGGAGATAAAAATCCTGCGTGCTCGTGGAATGGAAGACTGCGTCCGCCAGTTTACACCACGTCAGGGGAGTCATGGAAGTGCGACGATGACTCAGCCAGGCACAAGCAGAAAACGAGTTGTTGGGTGTGTGGGGCTCCTCCACGTGAGGCGCAAGGCAAGGCTGATGGGTTTTTTTGGGCAGGACAAACTTTTGGCGCTTCATCCGAGAGGTTTCCGTGCACGGAAAGAAGAACAAAGCGACGGGAACCTTACAACAAGCGAGGCCGGGGACCTGCACAACGCGATTGTACACGTGTAACATTGCCGATCCTTTGAAGCTTCTTGAAGAATACCTCTAGCTTGTTTGCACTTCCAGCCGTCTTGACCGTGGGGATTTCCTGATTCGGACATGTCGATGTTGAAGCCATTCGACGCGACTGGGATCACTTGGGAAGAATGGGGCGTGGAAATGCGTCTATTCCTGATAAAGTGATTGACAATAGTGATTGGGTTCACAAACCTTCTATGTGTTTGCAAACTGGGACGTTGCGGTGGTGTGAGTTTGTTGTGTTGGTTATCTGGCATTGGCAGCTGCAGGAGACGATGGATCAATGAATCCATATATCGGAAATAACTCTGATATACATGGGCGCATCACTCCGGCCTTGTCTGTGCCGAATTCGCCGTCGAATGGCGAGCAGAATGAGCCCAAGAATGGTGGTGAAAGGTCCAGGTCTGGCGGTCTGGTGGCGCGTAGACAAGTCGGCGGGTGGAGGAGTGGTGCTGGGGAGGAGGGGGGGGGAGAGGAAAATGAAATGGGGACCTCCTAGGAGGCTCCGGCTCCACAGAGGCGGCATGGGCGGATGACGGAGGGGAGGGAGCTAAACAGGGCCCCCAGCGGACAAAAATGGCGGGCAGTCGAAGTTTGGCGGCGCCGCCAGCGACCGGGCGTTTTGGTACCAGTACTTGTAACTAATACTGGCGTTGAACCCGAACTCAAGTCACCAGTACCCCAGCTCGTCCCGTGTCGGGTGTCCCTCGATGCTCCGGCACACGGACCCAATTTTCTTTACCCTTTTGGCGCTGGACTGATGGACCTGGAGGCAGGAGCGACTAGGACCTTCTTGCACCACGCCGGCACGCCCACGCCCTCTTCCTTTTCCTTCACCTCCCCGTCTCCTCGTCAAACCTCACGCCTTGCTCCTCGCTCCCCAGTCGCGCGTCCACTCGACCTCGTCAGCACCACCACCATCACCACCAGTGCCGAGCAAACCGCTTGCCACGGGCCATATTCCCTGGCGACTTACACTGGGCCCCGCGCTCTCCCGTTCCGGAGCGCGTCCTGGGTTCCTTCGGCGGGTGCGTGTAAGTCCACACACACACACGCCCACCTGCAGCCCGCCCCAAACCTCCAATTGAGGGCTCTCGAGATCCACCCGCGACGACGGCCGCCCGGCCTCTGCAACAACGCGACCCCGAATACGGATAATCTGCGCGAGAGTCTCCCGCGCGCGAGCCGATGCTGCTTTTGTCTTGACCACCACCCACCGGCTGGCCAAGCGCGTGTTAGTCGGAGGACTGCAACCCCGCGGGAACCCGTGGGCGTATCCCGCCTGTTGGATTACACGATCACGAAGATAAGCCGGTCAGCAGTATGGTACGTTCTGCGGAAGAAGTGAAGGTGGTGGTGGTGCAGTGCAGAGACTTACACGTCTGCAGGTTCTCTACAAGCGGAAGCCGGTGCAGTTCCTGCCTCCGGCCGACGTCCCAAACGACGACATCGAGGTATTTTACCACTTTCAGGATGGGATGCGCCGCCGGGCTCTTGTTGACTTTTTTTCTGTGCGTCAGGTGTGGCATATTCCGGAAACCGGCGAAGTATTTATGTCGTATGAGGAGTATCTGAATCGGTGAGTGGTCCGCGCAAATGGCATAACGTGCCCGGCTAACAGTCGCGCAGTATGGACTTTTACAAACAGGTATACCCAACTAGAGTCGCCGCGATTTATGTGATAGGCATGTCTAACAGGATTCTCCCTCCGTAGCCGAAATTTAATGATCAGATTACCGGCCAATCGGGAATGACCTTCTTCGAGGCCTTCAAGAGCGAGGTTTGTCCGCCTTCTCTGAGTGGCGCGAAGACGTCTGCTAACACCACGCGACAGCTCACCGGCGGAAAAGAGGTCGAGGCTGCGTTTCCCGAGGCGCTCAAGGGCCCCGTGTTGCGTAGAGTTCAGTTCCAGACCACATCGCGACTCGATAACATGGTCGACACGCTGTTCCAAGAGTTCAAAAATGACTTTTATCCCGGTGAAGAGGTCACGGTAGCCGGAGACGGAGGCGAGCGCGTTCATGGCCTGGTCAGGGATAAGACGTCAGTAGGGCCGAGGATTCTTCCTGATGGTACGCCCTGTCCACCCATGTCGCGGTATCTCGTCAGCCTCAAGGGTGGCAAATCGGAGATTTATGTCAAGGATGAGGACGTGGCGCGCGATCGCGGTGTCTTTACCAAAGCAATGCTCCGATCCTTTATCAAGAGAACAACGATCAGGGAAGCTTGGAATGGCGCTCCGTGGTTGGTCAAGCACGACTACGCTGCAAAATACCACATCGACACCCGGATCCCCCCTCACCTCCGGTACGACACCAAGCGCGAGGAGCGCCGACAGCTACAGGCTCAGAAGCGGCAATCCCAATCACAGGACCTCAGCAGCAACGGGCATAACGGGGTGGACTCTGGGCCTGTGCGTCTGCCGGAGCTCAAGCCTGCTCCGAAGAGCCACAAGGGGAAACAGAACTTGGCGATACACGACGGGAAGCCGCCTATGGGTGAGCAGAAAGCAGTGACCAAAGAGCCCACACCTCCTCCTCCGCCGCCTCCGCCCAAGTATCCCATCGAAGACCTCGACCTCCCACCCCAGCCTAGCCTCCCTCCCAGGCCCGCGCTGCAGTTCATGTGCAAGGATCCCCCGTACGACGGCCACGTCGACGACTGGCGAACCGAGAAGATTGAGATGAGCTCAGTAGGACCGTTGCTGGAGACGTGGGATACCCTTAACGTGTACTGTGAGGTTTTCAAGCTGGACTCCTTCACGTTTGACGACTATGTGGAGGCAATGCTTGTGGCTTCGGAACAGGTGCCGGTGCAACTCTTTGATGAGATCCACTGCTCCGTCCTGAAGGTCCTCGTTGATTCTGAGAAGGACGGAGGCAAAGTCCGCATCACCTTGCCTGAAATCGAGGAGGAGGAGGACAGTGATGAAGAAGAGGACGAAGAAGAGGACGACGAAGGGAGCCGGGAAGCGACGCCTGAACCTGACCCGAAACCGACTGGCCGTGCCACAAGAAGCAGCCTTGCGAAACTGGAAGCCGAACGACTGGCTGCCGCCGCCAAGGAGGAGGAGCTGCAGGCTGAGCTTGAGACGCGGCATCGCGCGGAAGAGCTTCTGGTGGACTACAGCTGGATCGATCACCTCAGGCGTCGCGACTTTGCCAACGGCGGATGGGAGATGATGGTGGTTGGTCTCCTTCACCAGCTGTCCAAAGATCCCCGGAAGGAGGAGCAGTGCGAGGAGCTCTTGTTGCAGCTCGTCCCCCCGGATGTTGCACCGTCGGTCGAGTCAGTGCGACAGGCGTACGCTGAGCTTGACTTCAACTACCGCGTCAAGGTGTTGCAAATCATTTGTATGCTGACCATGGAGACCAAGACGGTCAGGGGATACATGGAGGAGTGCAGCGAAACCATGACCAAGTACCGCAAGGACAAGATTGAGTGGCAGAGGCGGCGGAAACAAGCGTGAGTTCCTGTTTGACAAAGCAACTTGACGATGGCTAGAGACTAATATGTTGTGATTAGTACGGAGGAGCTTCGACAGCTCAATGAGCAGCGCAAGATGATGCTCCCGGATAATGTTCCGCAGACACCCCCAGAGAATGGAGTCAAGGAGGAGGAAGATACTAAGATGGCCGATCCCGACGAGACGCTACCAGAAAATGGCGATGATAATCATGAGTCTGACGAGGATGGCAAGTCGCGTAAGAAGAGACGGCGAACGCAGTCCGATAAACAGGCAAAGCGCGAGGAGGAAAAGGAGCGCAAAGAAAGGGAGATAGAAAAGGTGCAGAAGGCTACGCCGAAGCCACCGACGCAGTCGAAACAGTTTCTCAAGATCCTCAAGGAGATCCAGAAGAAGGAGGAGCTCATCAAGGAGTGCGAGGAGGAGGTGGCGGTCATCGACAACGACCTCCGCGAAGCCGACTGTCCGAGGACGAGGGTGCTTGGCAAGGATCGGTTCTGGAATCGCTACTACTGGTTTGAGCGCAACGGGATGCCATACGGCGGGCTGCCGACGAGCTCCACGGCATCGGCAAACTATGCCAACGGGTGCATCTGGGTACAAGGACCCGACGACCTGGAAAGGGAAGGGTACATCGATCTACCTCAGGAGCTCGAGGACGAGTACAAGTCCAAGTTCGACATGACGGTCAAGGAGCGCAAGTCCAGGGAGGAGGGTGAGACCAGCGTCCTTACGGCACGCCAGTGGGGCTACATCTCGGAGCCGGACAAGGTGGACAGCCTGATAAAGTGGCTCGACACGCGGGGCAACCGGGAGACGAAGCTACGCAAGGAGCTCCTAAATTTCCGGGAGAAGATCATCGCCAACATGGAACACCGCAAGGCGTACCTGAGTCCACCGGACGACAGGGAGAAGAAGGAAGGGGAGAACGCGAAGCGGACGAGCTCCCGGATTAGGGAGAAGACACCGGAGCCCCCGAGCTACAGGTGCCTCCGGTGGGAGAACACGATGGCGCTGGAGGAGCTGGGGCATCTGCATAGTGAGGCGCCGCCGCCGCCGCCGCCGCCGAGGTCGAGGAAGCCGGCGAAGAAGAGGGAGGCGGCAGCTGCGACGGCGGAGGCTACGCCGGAGCGGGCGACCAAGACCCGGCGTCGGTGAGCCCTGATGATATCTTTGACCTGTTGCCACAAAGCGGCTGGTGTGCGAAGGGAGAGCGGGGGGAACACGCCCATCCCATCTTTGGCGCATATACCTGACGAGACCACCCTGGTTGTATGGGAAGGGACTTTGAGCTCGAGTTTCGCGCATTCATCTTTTTTTTATACTTGGGACGTGATAGATTGTTGCTGGGTGCGGGTGTTGAGGACAGAACAAGCATAGTATGCGACGATTAGAGAGGGCGCACATGTCCTTATTTTTTATGGCTTTTCTTTATCTTGGCTCTTCTTATTCTTACTCTTGGATGAAAAGAAGCGCAGTGGACGGACGGCGTTGGACTTATAGAGACTAGACTTTTTTTTTTTTTTTCCTTTTTTTGAATATTCTTGGGTGGGGGTATTATCACATTAAATTGCATGGGTGGGTGCGGATTTGTCTCTTGCGGTCAGGTCTTTAGGTGGGTGATGGTGGGCTGACAGCCGAGGCTCATGGGATGGTGGGATCGGCTTCTGCGACTTGTCCGAATGCGAAATGTGGGATGCGACTGCGAGGTCGAGGTGGTGTTGGGCCGAAGGTTCGGGGCAGTCCCGTAATAACTCGCACCAGTGTCTATATACGAGCTACATTGACATATAATCCAAGTAGCCCAGCCTCCCCCCCCCGAACCCGGCTGGCGCTTCGATTGACAGTCGCATTTCCATCTTCCAAGTTGTGACTTGCGCGCACACACTCATCTTGGCAGGCATCTGACTTTACTTATTAGTTTCAACAATTACCCGAACCCTTACTACTAGACTAACACACGACATCATCATGGCCACTGAAGAAGAGCTCCCCAAGGTGACGCTGTACTGGTACGTACCTTCCCAGGCTACTTACTATAGTACTAGTACTTGCTAGTAGTAGTAATACTTATGGATCCTGCGCCTCGAATTCGCTCGCGAAACTGACCACGAGACGCTGCTGTGCTCCGCAGGCTGAACCAGTCGCGCTCGCAGCGCATCCTCTGGCTCCTCGAGGAACTCAAGGTCCCCTACGACATCCAAGTCTTCCACCGCAACAGCCAGGGCCTCGCGCCGCCAGCGCTGCAGAAGATTCACCCGCTGGGCAAGTCGCCCGTCATCAAGGTCACGCCTCCACCTACCGGCACCGGCGGCGGCGGCGGCGGCGGGGAGCCTGTCGTCCTGGCGGAGAGCGGATACATGGTGCAGTACCTCGTCGAGCATCTTCCCGAAGGCAAGAGGCTGGTGCCGGAGAGGTGGAGGGAGGAGGGCCTGGAGGGCAAGGTGGGTGGTGAGACGGAGGGGTGGCGGCGGTATCAGTATCTGATGCATTACTGCGAGGGGAGTTTGATGCCCATCCTGGTCATGTGCATCGTCATCGGACGTGAGTGTCTCTTTGAGAGTTTTCCCCCATCACCCCGATGCTGCTTGCTGGCACGAATGCGTCTCAACCTGGACAAAAAACAAAGCTGACCACCTCGACCACCCACTTCAAACACACACAGGCCTCAAGCTACCCCCGGTACCCTTCTTCGTCCGGCCCATCACGTCCATGGTGGCAGACCGCATCTTTGCGCAGTTCATCTTCCCCAACGCGCACCGCAACTTTGCCATGCTGGACGACATGCTGGCGACGGCTCCCGACGGCGGGCCCTACCTGTGCGGCAGCCACCTGACGGCCGCCGACATCCTCATGAGTTTCCCGCTCATCGCGGCGCGGGGGAGGCTCAACGCCATCGGCCCGTGGAAGGACGGCGACTGGGCCAAGGAGTTCCCGCGCTTGGCTGCGTATGCTGATCTGCTGGAGCGGGAGGATGGGTACCAGAGGGCGGTGCGAAAGATTGAGGAGGTGGATGGCAAGTTTGAGGCGTCGTTGTAGGTGCAAGGTGCGTGTGTGCCTACCTAGGTATGCACTGGCGTTGGTACCTGTGTGACGTACTTACTAGATAGTACTGAGGCACAATACTGTATCCAAATGTCTGTGCGGATGTTTCATGCCATAATGCGATTCAGTACCTCATGTACTACCCTGTGTAAAATAGGCGGAAGGGTACATTGATCAAAACAGTAGAGGCATGCGTGGCGCGATGCCATGGGGAGAGCGGCTGTCGGCATCTCATTGGCTGCCTTGCCGAACCCCAAATCCAAGGGACCCCCTCCCCCCAATCATCGCTCACCTCCAAAAATTGAAACAGCCAGCAGCATCTCAACGCTTCCCAAGTCAGTCCACTCACACCCTACTCGTACGTGACCCTGAGCCCTGGCTCGCGTCGCCTCGCCCACGCAAGCCCTCCGCTCCGGCTCACCATACACCACCACCCCCGTAACATGTAATCACGACGATGTCAGCCTCACGCACGCTCTGCTCCAGGGGCGTGTGCCGCCTGGGCCCTCCACTCGCCCCCAGACGCGGCTCCGCTGCCGCCGCCTTCTTCACGTCCACATCCGAGGCGCCGTCCACGGCTGCGCGGTCTGCGGTGGACGCCGTGGACGATGCGTTAAAGGCCAACAGGAGGGAAGACCACAAGCCGCCACCTGTCAAGCAGCAGCAGAAACCGAGGAAGGCAGTCAGACCCAGGAGGGAAGACCACAGGCCACCACCACCACCTCTCCAGCAGCAGCAGCAGCAGCAGCAGCCGAGAAAGGCAGCCAGGCCTCCCAGACCAATTCGGCAGACCAAGACTGAAGATGCCCTGGCTATCTTCAACGAAGTCGTAAAGACCAGCGAGGATGCACCGCCCAAGAAGGACGGCGAATCACAGCACCTAAAGCTCAGCGAGCTGGAGATCGTGGCCGCCATCAACAACATCACGGGCAAGGGCCTGCCTCCCGAGGAGCGCCTCTCTGTCTTCCAGAAGGAGATCTGGCCGCACATCAGGGCGATACAGGTCGAGGGGCGCAGGTACCTGCCGCCCCATATCTACGTCGTCACGACCGGCTTCCTCGGCAAGCTCGTCGACGAGCTGGCCTGCGGCAGGGGCCTGGCCGGCGGCAGGGCCCTCGCCCTGTCCAAGATTTTTGACGCCCTGAGCAAACCGGATCTGAGGATCAAGTCCGGGCTCATTGCTAGCTTGTGCCTGAACCTGGCCGAAGAGCCGGATCCGATACTGCGCGATAGATGGGTCAAGGACATCATCAACATGTGGAAGGCCACCTCGCAGACGAAGCGCCCCAGCCAGCGAGGCCGCGACCTGAAGTTCGCCCTTCCGTCGGTGGAGAACCTGCTGTCCCTGATCAACTCCGGGCTCGATGCCACCGTGACCGCTGACAGCGAAACCCCGAGGTGGGCTACCGAGACGGTTGCCCTGGGCGCCATGTTCAACCAGTTCTACACCGGCCATGGCCGCTACGCCATACCGGGTCTCCTCACCACCCTAGCCGCCTTTGCGGATCCTGATATCAAGCCCAAGATGCTGATCGAGGCGGCGCCGCTGCTCGAGCTCTCCCGCGTGGCGCTGTCGCGCTGCAACGTGGACGACGCGTACATCGATCGCGTCTTCAACGCCGAGGATGTTCGCTTCCAGCGCCAGAAGCTTCCCCAGCTGAGAGACATGGTCAAAAGCCGCTGGCCGCTGATCCAGGAGCTACTAAACAATGAGAAAGCCGTGTGGCGCCGAGGCCTGACTGTCCAGCCAGACAAGAGCTCCGCGAGCACCAAGTCCGTGACGCATTTCCACAAGCTCCTCCGCGCCGCGCACGCGACGAACAACACGGGCGTCATTTTGTCCGTCTGGCGCGATCTCAGGGCCAGCATGAGGAAGTCGCAGGACCTGGTGGCCGAGATGCGTAGCGAGCCCGAGTTTATGGACTTTTGGCACTTTGTCTGGTGCGCGTCGAAACTCCCGGCGAAGCTCGAGGAGGCGCAGAAGGTGATGCAGCAGGTCGGGCTGCAGCAGACCATCAAGACGTTCACGGCCATGATGCATGGCTGGAAACTCGCCCGCGATGGTGACAAGATGGACGCCATGTGGGAGTCGCTGAGGAGCTCCAACGTGCAGCTCGACGCACACGCCTGGACGGAGCGCATATCCGGCCTCATTGAGCTGGGGAAGCTGCAGAAGGGCGTCGACACGCTGGCCGAGATGCTGCGCACGTGGAAAGAAGCCAACCTGCGCAGCCAGCCGTGGACGGCGGTTCAGCCGACCATCGAGGTCGTCAACGCAGCCTTCAAGCCGCTCCTCCGCATCGACAAGAAGGCCGCGTACGACGTCCTCGCCTGGGCCGGCCGCGAGGGCATCAACCCGGACATCAAGACCTACAACATCCTCCTGAGCGAGGTCTTCAGGAACAAGCAGCCCTACGAGGACGTGCACAACCTCTTCAAGGCCATGAGCGACCAGGGCCTGCAGCCCGACGGCGCCACCTTCACCATCATCCTCGAGGAGGCCCTGGGGGCGCTAGCCCACGCCACCGCGCAGGAGCAGGTCGCCGCCGTGGACCACATCATGGAGGACATCAAGAGCGCGGGCATCAGCCCCAACTACGAGACCTACGGCAAGATGCTCCACGCCGTGGCCAGCCTGCCCAACGGCGCCGACGAGACCGTCGAGGCCGTCCTCAGGCACATGCGCTCCACGGGCCACAAGGATCTCTCCCCGCACATCCTCCTCATCCTCATCAACCGCGCCCTCGACCGGGGGCAGGCCAGCTCGGACACCATCCACGCCCTGCTCGAGCGCCACGGGTACACCAGCGTCCACACTGGCGACCAGCCGCTGTGGGAGCAGGTCATCGGCGCGTACGCCAACCTCGGCGACACGTCGCGCGCCATGGGCCTGTACGATGCGCTGCGCCGCGAGAGCCGCCCGCTCACGCGCGCGTCCAGCCTGCGGGATCTGCTCATCGCGCTGATTGAGAAGGACGACATGGCGACGGCCAGGCGGGTCGTCGATAATGCCGTCGATGATCTGAAGGGGGACGATGCCGCTGGGCGTAGGTGGAGGCACCACTTTTGGCACCAGGCGTATAAATACGGACTCCTGGACTGGGGCAAGGCGCCCTCGTCCTTGCGGCGGGTTGTTGACGAGGCGCGGTATGTGAGGGAGACCACTTAGTATGTAGCCTGTCTTCCGACGTTGTTGGTACCTTTAACCTACTACCCATCCTATTGCCAATTTTTACCGCCCTTGGATAATATCTGTACCGTCATATAAAAGTGTACCATTATCATATAGACCATAAATTGACGTTATTGGTATGTGCCATTGACCGTCTCATAGTATATCACGGTATACGCCCAACGCCGCCCACGCCATTCCCAGCTCTCGTGTTATCATCATACGAAAGGACATTCTCACTCACCCCTGACCTGCCCCCTCACTCCCCCCACCTGGGCTGTCCTGCTATGTACCCCTCTCGCCCAGAATCGTAACAACCTTCTCCAACCCCTCGACCTCGCCCCTGCCCAAATTCTTCCCCTCGCCCTGATACTCCCCATCCCTCACCTCACCCTGCGGGCCGAGCTCCAGGCCGGTGCTGTTCTCGAGGTACTTCCTCGACGACTGCTCGACATACTCTGCGCGTTCCCTGCGCCAGGATTTCCTGCCCCCCCCCTTCCTCCCCCCTTCTGTCGAGGCGGTAGTAGTAGTAGAGGATGGGGGGGCGGGCTCGGCGAGCTCGGGGAGGAGGCGGCGTAGGGTGGTGGAGAGGGCGCGCAGGGACGTCAGCTGGGAGATTGTGAATTCCGTGGTGGTGGTTATGGGTGTGTCGGAGCCGATGGACGAGAGGGCGGGACGGTCGTGTAGGAAGCCGAATGTGCTTTGTTGCCTCTGTGCTTCGCTTGTACCTGTATCTCTTTTTGGCTGTCCCTCCTCCTCCTGTTTGACACCTTCTTTTGTCACGCCGAGGACCTCACGCAGCGACGAAAGCAGAGCGTCGTTACGCGCCTTCTCCCTCTGCAGCGCAAGGTTGAGACGCTGACTCGCATGCACCTTTCTCCTCAGCGCCGTGACGCCCTCCACCGTCGCCGCCGCCGCCGCCGTCGCCGTCGTCGTCCCGTCACCTGACCCCTCCTCATGCTGCCCACCATCGAAATCCAGGCCCTGATAGTGCGCAAGCCGCACGTGAGGTCTCAGATCGCGCGGCTGCACGGTCAGGATGTTCTGCATGGCGTACAGCTCGAGCTTGTCAAAGTTGCGGTCGATGGAGGCGGTGAGGAGGGTCTCGAGCTGGTGGGTGCCGGACTCGATCTCCCTGCGGGCGGCATCTTCGGGGGATAAGGGTTCGGCGGTGGAGGGGGAGTGGGGGGAGGAGGGGGAGGAAGGGGGAGGGTGCCTGGGACGGCGGAAGCCCAGGTTTTGCGGAGGGATGGAGAGGAGGAGCTGTTCGACGGAGTCGAGGGCGCGGTCGGCGAGGACGTTGACTGTGTTGATGATGTCGTCGAGGAGGGCCTGCGAGTCGTGTGAGCGGGTGAAAGGGGGGTGGGGGGAGAAGGGACTGGGGGTGTTCCCTGGGGAAGAGACGTACCACGGGGGGATAGCCCAGGTGCTCTGTTAGGAGCTCGTAGTCGGAGTCTTGCTGCGAAGCCATGATGGGTGGGTGGTTGGTTTGTTCTTTATGCTGCCGGCGGCGAGGCGGAGGAGGGGGAGACGCGACGGGGACGCGTCTCGATGGTGGTGCGGTCCACCTGGACATGCACCGGTGGTGTTGGTTGTGCTGCTACAGTGTCGCTGCTGCAGCAATCGAGAGCCGCGGAGTGATCGGTGAATCGGGGGCTGCTTTTGTTGAGGCGGGTGGACGGCAATGGGGACCGCGTATAGGGAGGGACACGGTCTCGGCGGTGGCTGAATCAGAGACGTGAATGATAAGGCGGCCGGTTCCTGTCACAGTGGTGGTGGCTGCTGGCTTCGGGCTCGTTGTGGAAGTGCCCCGCCGACCGTCCGTACGTCAACCGTCAAACCCACCCCCACCGACCCGCTGACACCCATCAGCGCGCATCACCCAACCCATAATAAGTACCTGCGTGTGGACTGCTTATTATCATCTCAGGGGAGACGACCTCCCAACTCTCCCTCGTCACTCGCTTCCAACTCCCCCACCGCCATCATGACGTCCAGACTCAAGGACCTCAAAGAGAAGGGCGCGGGCCTCAAAGATAGAGGTCTGCGCCGGGACAAGACGCCTTCGTCGAGCTCGTCGAGCAGCATAAGCGGCATGGGTATCCGCGGCCGAGTGGTAATCATGTTCCCCTCTCCCCAGCCTCTTTTTCCTAGCTATCTACTTGCATAGCGGGCTAATCACCCATTTCCAGAGCGGCCTCGTACATCGCGACGGCGGCTCCTCCAGCGATGCGCCGACACACCAAGCCCGTCCCATCACCGAACTCCGCGATCCCGCGTCCTTCGCCCCTCCGCCAAAGCGAACCGCCACCGGCCTCGCCCCCCCGCCGCCGCCGCCCTCCGCCCCCGTTGCCCGCCAGGTCGTGCCCGCCCCGTCAAAGTACCACGACCCCCGCTCCGGTCCCCTGGACCCCAGGGCGCTGCGCAATGCAGAGCCGGAGCAGCCGGAGGAGGACGCCAGGCCGAGGGGACCTTACCGCGTGGATACCACGGGTCTGTCCACGAATCATCTACCCCCGCCGCCGGGAAGAAGAGATGGCGCGAATGGGAGGACGCCGCCCCCGCCGTCATATGAATCTGCGACGGGTCGGCCTGCTGCGCTCCCGCCGTCTACGCCTGCGAGGTCTAATACCAGCACCCCGGCATCGACCACGTCGGCGAAACCAAGTCTGCCGCCGCGTCTGCCACCCAGGACAAACTCCTCCGCCACGGCAACCACACCCGTCAGCCCCGAGTCCACAGGGAGCAGCAGTCACAATCTCCTGAACCAGAGCGCCGTCAACAGACTCGGTGCCGCGGGGGTGTCCGTCCCGGGTCTCGGCATCGGCCGGTCGGACACTGGCCCACCCGCTCCTGGTCCTGGTCCTGGTCCTGGTCCTCCTCCTCCTCCTCCTGCCTCCCGACAGTCCACGTCACAGGTCAATGAGCTGCAGAATCGCTTCGCTAACCTCAAGACGACGAGCCCTTCACAGCAGCAGCAGCAGCAGCAGCAGCAGCAGCAGCGGCCGGCGGAGGGAACAACATGGGCGCAGAAGCAGGCAGCACTAAAGACGGCGTCGTCGTTCCAGAAGGATCCGTCGTCGGTGTCCATGTCCGATGCCAGGGCCGCGGCGGGCACGGCGAATAACTTCCGGCAGAGACATGGGGAGCAGGTCGCGTCGGGTATGAGGGGTGCCAATAGTTTGAATCAAAAGTATGGTATCACGAATAAGTTGGGCGGGTACGCCGGCGGTGGTACACAGCAGCAGGATCAGGGACAGGCTGGAGGAGGAGGAGGAGCAACAGCAGCAGCAGCAGCAGCAACACCTGCGGCCGCGAAGAAGAAGCCCCCGCCTCCGCCGCCGCCAAAGAAGAAGCCGGGGCTGGGAGGATCACCGGTAGTGGTGGCGCCTGCGTCGGATGAGCCGCCCCCTATCCCCATGGCGACGAGACCAACTTTCTAAGCATATAATTTTGACACGCGTGTGTGTGTCTGCGTGTGTGTTTTTGCTTCTGCATAAACCAGCGTGTTAATCTGGCATTGGTATTCAAAGATAGAAGGGTGGGCGACTAGTAATACTGAAATTATGAGCGTTATGTGTTTCACTAATGGGCCTAGAAGATGAAGGGGGTGGGTTAGGATTCACTGCCGAGGTCTACAAGTTAACACGTAGTCGTTTACACGGGTTGTCGGGTAGTTTGTATATTGGCATTTCGACAAAGGGGAAGTTTGATTGAAACGTTGGGCCATCGCCAACAGGTTATCTTTTCTTCTTCTTCTTCTTCTTCTTCTTCTTCTTCTCATATCATTCCGTCGTCATTCCTTTCCACCTCATTTCATGCGTCGGAAGATTTAGATCCCAGAGCTGGTATACCCGCCGCGGATATCAGTGATGCGTATATATTGACATCATCGTGTCTCCCTACTAGTATGCGGACGAGGTTTAGGGGGAAGTCTCGAGCCTAGACCTTCATCTCGTCGAGGCCGTGCTTCCAGACGATCATGTAGGGGGTGACACCGTCCTCGCGGTAGTTCATCAGGAGGACCCTGCGAGTGGGATTCAGTTTAGCAGTTCCCACACGAGAGTAACATAGGAATACACGGTGGAAGGGAAATAGCGGGGTATCAATGTACGTACATGCCATCAACGTCCATGGACTCGCCGGTGAAGAACTCAAAGTCCTTGAAGTTGGGGATGAGCTTCTCCTTGACGTATTTCTGGGCGCCCTTCTCGAACTCTGCGATGGTCTCCTCGGAAGCACCCTTCTCCTTGAGCTTGTTCTTGACGGCCTTCATGTAACCTGGGAGATTGCACATAGGTCAGAATCTGGCTGCTGCTGAGTTTTTTTTTTGAGGAGGGGGNGGAGGGGGGTATAAACGAATCTGAAGATTATGCATATTCGTGTGGGGAAGAGAGAAGGAGAAGTGTCTGCTGAGAGGCGGCGTGCATACCCTTGAGGTGGCTCATGTAGGACTTCTTGTCGAAGTTGGTCGGCTGGAGGCGGAAAGAGTAGACAATGTTGTTGACCTTCTGGGCCTGATCCTCGACGCCCTCCTCGTCGCCACCCTCAGCGGAGGCGTTGGCACCGGTGTCTAGAGGGGGAGTAATACATGTCAGTAACGAAGTTGTGCGCTGTCTAGGAGGCGCCGGAGGGGGGGAAGGGGGGATTTGTGTGTCGCAGTGGGCAAGGAGGTAACAGGGACGGCAAGACGTACCGACGTTGACGGCCTCGAGATTGATCATGGCGCAATCGGCCTCATACACGATACCGTCGACCTCCTTCAGGGGGTACGAGTCCGAGAGGACCTCGTCGCCGGTGATGAAGTCCTGTTGTTGATTGCGGGGTCAGTCCTTGTCCTGTGTCTTAACCACGATGGTGGGGCAGGCAACGAGGGTGTTGTCTGCTCGCGGTTCTGCTGCCGGAAGAACACAGTTCTCGCGCATACCTTATAAATGATCATCTTGTCGGTATTGTCTAGGATAAGACGGGGGGTTGTGGTTTGGATCTAGTCGGGGTAGAGAAGGGGACGAAAGCTGGTGTTCCGGGTTGGAAGCAAGAAAAGCATGGCGCGCAAAATTCAAAGTGGGAGGGGAGGGGAGAGAGAGAGTGGTGGGGTTATGTGCGCTAAGCCGAAAAGGGAATGATCTCTTGGTACCCGTGTGTGTTCCGCAGGAAGAAAAAAAAAACCGTGCATTCTTTACTGGCAGTGGAGGTTCGCGGCGAACTTGAATGGCTGTAGCGGGGATATGTATCTTACGGGGTTTGAGTCGTTCATACCGTAACGAGCAACAAAAGCATCATCTGCAGCCACCAAGTGCCTGGTCGAGAGATTCAACAAGTTCAATGGATGCCTCGGCAACGCCAAGCGCGTCGGCGTTCATCACCAACTGAGCACATACGAGTACTTACGTATTACTAGGTACTAGTATACGGATATACGAAGTACGAATCTCCACGTCAGCCCCCATAAACAGAACAGAGATTCCCGTCGTTCAGAGCTGTGGCATGAATTAGTCCTTTAGTAGTAGCCTGAGTCCTGACCATGACATGACAGCGATGTCGCGTGTCCTTGTAACTCCGACTTCGTCGTAAACCCGAGTGGGGGAGAGAAACGGAGGAGCGCGACGCGTCGCAACCATGTATACTGAGACTCGAGTAGGTAATGGGTGATGGAAGTACCGGAGATGAGGGCCAAAAGATCGTCGCACGGGAAAGGTACGCGCTATTAGTACTGACCGACGAGAAAGGTACCGACGAGTGCAGTGAGCCAACCGTACTGCCCGTAGGTACTAGCAAGTACGTGGATACCTTACCCATCTGCCAGCTAGCCTGACTCAGCGGCCAGATTATCAGCCAGATTATCAGCAGAGCCGGATGCAGGGGCTTCCGCTCCGGCAGCGGTGACGGGTACCTTGCGGGTGTCTTTGTGTCCCCCCCTCAGTAAGTAATGACATTGCCACCACAAATCCACCACCGTCCCGCAATTCATGCACAAGGTAGACTTGTGATTTGCCTCTTGCACTGTCCTGTCTTGGCCGCTGAATCTTTTAATAATCTAGTACAACTATTAGTACTACTAGTACCCAAATAATAACCCTTTTACTTGGTAGCAGTGGCCCTGTACAGTCCGTTTGCGCTACGTAACACTTACTGGCGTACCTTACCGTGCCGCCCATCCTTTGTCCCACCATCAACCTTTCCGTCTCTATTCCATCCATCATTTTGGGGTTTCACTTCAGGTTACCAATTCACATTCCTTCACCAACCATCAATTCGTTCCCCCTTTTTGTCTCACGCTCTCTCCCGCAATACCCAGCACGCGATCTCCGTTTCCATCTGATCTCCCTCCTCCTCGCTCCCTGCTGGGCAACTCGGACTCTTTCCATTCTGCACTGCAAATCCAATCGATCGGACCTCGAGCAAACCCCGACGATCCGAGCGTCCCGAGCGAATACAACCCAAACCTCCTCCCCCCTCCCCCCAACCGTCGAGCACGCGACGTCGCGACATCTCTACAATAATATCCGTACGCTCCCGCCCTTCGCCAGAGGGAGCGCAATTGGACGCAACGTTAGCTAGCTGCCCGCCGCCGCCATCATGGCCAACGCGTCGGCAAGCAGCAGCCCCAGCATGGCTGCTGCTGTTACTGCCAACCACTCCTCCTCCCTCCTCTTCGACACAAGCCTGCCGCCGCTGCCAGACTACACCCTCGTGCCCCAGCCGGACCTGCTGCCCTGGATCTCCGACGTCGCCCTCAACATCATCGCCCCCGTCGTCGTCTACTGGATCGTCTCCATGATCTTCCACGCCTTCGACGTCCTCGACCTCTTCCCCCAGTACCGCCTCCACACCCCGGACGAGATCACCCGCCGCAACCACGTCTCCCGCTACGAGGTCGCCCGCGACGTCATCATCCAGCAGATCATCCAGCTCATCACCGGCTCCCTCCTCGCCTTCACAGAGCCCCCCGAGATGACGGGCAAGGCCGATTACGACGTCGCCGTCTGGGCTACGCGCCTCCGCCTCGTCCAGCGTGCCCTGCCCGGCCTGCTGGGCCTGGTCGGCCTCAACGCAACGGCTCTGTCCAAGAATATGGCGTCCTCGCATCCGTTCCTCGCCGGTGCGCTGGCGGGGGGCTATTACCCCTTCCTTACGACCGAGTCTGAGGTGCCCGCTTTCGCGCCCTGGGAGCTGGCTCTCGCCAGGTTCATCTACAACATTCTCGTCCCCTGCGTCCAGTTCGTCGTCGCTGTCTTCATCCTCGACACTTGGCAGTATTTCCTCCACCGCTTGATGCATATGAACCGGTGGCTGTACAGTACGTGTCACCGTCACCTCTCTAACCCTGCTCCCACTCGTATTGCAGTGCTAACTCATTCCCAACAGCGACATTCCACTCCCGCCACCACCGCCTCTACGTCCCATACGCATACGGCGCCCTCTACAACCACCCCTTCGAGGGATTTCTCCTCGACAGCCTCGGTGCCGCCATCGCCTTCAAGGTCGCCGGCATGAACATCCGCCAGGGCACCTTCTTCTTCACCTTCTCCACCATCAAGACCGTCGACGACCACTGCGGTTACGCCTTCCCCTGGGACCCGCTCCAGCTCATCACCAGCAACAACGCCGCCTACCACGACATCCACCACCAGACCTGGGGCATCAAGACCAACTTCTCCCAACCCTTCTTCACCTTCTGGGATCGTCTCCTGAACACGAGGTACGAGGGCTCACGCTCCGATCGTCTCGCCGATAAGAAGCCGGCGGCAAAGAGGACAAAGTGAGCCCAACAAACGAACAAGGTCGGAGAAATAATTATTAAAGAAAATCCCTTGAGGGGTAATAAGCGACGAACCCATGATCTAATATCGATTTTACGGCAAAACACTCTTCTTCTTGGCATTGGTGTCTGGATTTTTCTCTATTCTACCCGCCCAGACCACCCAGCGTACAAAGTACACTTTTCTTATTTTCCTTCTTCTCTTCTCCTCCGTTCATTGATTCCGGGGACCACTATATACATACCAAAAAGCGCCTATTTGAACCAGCTAACGACAACATCGGAAACGGGAGAATGTCAACGGCAGATTCTTCTTCCCCAGTTGGATCGGGGAGCGTTACATGTTCTTTTTTTCTTTTTTTTCCTCTTTCCTTTTCCGGCTCGATGCCACACTAATTTTGCCTCGTTGCATTCCCCCCAGGAGCGGATTTGCTGAACCGCCTTTCAGCGGGCTTTTGTTTTTCTTCTTCTTCGTTTCTTCTTTTCCTAATCGAAAGTAGAGAGCTTTTTATTGTCAGATGCCAGCGGGGTGGACATAATGTTGATGGGGGCGGAGTATGTCAGCGGGATGGCAGAATGGTCTATGGTCTCTTCTCATGGGGATAAGAGAGGCGCTGTTGTGAGTGTGTGTGTGGGTGTGGATGGGTGTGTTCAGCGGCAGTTGTCCCAGGTTGGGCGTTCCCTCGCTTGTACTATAACTTCTTCTTTTTCCCTCTCTTCTTTTTGGGGAGGGTCTAGTACTTCTTCATGCTCAACGAATTCGGCGCCGTTGTAGCCTGGCTATAGCCGACAAACTAACTATAATGCCTGCCTTCTACATGGCTTCCCACCGAACACCCCCCCCCCCCCCCCCCCCCCTCCCCCCCAACAAACCTTCTTCTGGGGTTTGACAGACTTGATCCGATCAAGATGTGTGACCGATGCTTGGGGGAAAGGACACACACATTGATGGCAGATGTGACAATAGTTGGCCGAGTAGACCACTCACTGACATGAAAGGCGGGAACCACCAGGACAAAGTGTAAAAGAAAACAGGAATCCTGTACAAGCTACTAACTACCTGAGCACCCTAGAAAGACTACAACGAAACCCATATCTGACAAGAAAAACCCCCAATCCGCTCCCCCGCCCAAACGCCGGAAACTCAATTTCCCCTCTCTCTTTTTGCTCCGTGAAATTAACTTAACCCAAGGGGTGGGATTCAATTTGTGTGTGTGTGTGTGTGTGTGCCCAATCAGCCCGTCTTCGACTTCTTCTTTGGCGGCTTCTCATCCTCATCCTCGTCGTCGTCGTCATCGTCGCCCATATCGTCGTCCTCTTGGTCCTCGACGTCGCTCTCACCCTGGTCGCTACCGCTGCCGGACCCGGAGCTCTCGTGCGCGCTGTCGTACTCCTCGGCGACATCGCTGTCGCTGTCGGCCTGGAAGTCCTCGTCGACGCTCTCCTCGTCCTCGTCGGCGGACCCGCGATCGGCCTTGTTATTGACAATCTCGTCGTCCGACTCGTCCATCTCCTGCTCGCGCAGGGCGGCGGCCAGGAGGTTCGCGTCCTCGTCGATCTCGTTCTTGACGCGGAGACCTTTCAGCTTGAAGAAGGCCTCCAGGCCCTTGAGGTCCTCGCGGTTGATGTTGCTAAACTGCGAGGAGCCGGCGCCGTTCTTGAGGACCACGGTGATGTCAAAGGTGGACAGGGCGGAGACCGCGCCGCTGACGCGGGAGAAGGTGACGGACTGCGTCTGCTCATAGGCGATGTACGTGGCCGGCTTGGGCACGAACATGAAGGCCTTTTCCAGGCAGTATAGGAAACCTTCGCTGGCCTTGATCGAACACTTGATGCCATACTGGTTGCGATGTCTGCAAGTTGCTTGTCAATATGAGGCTCTCAGCGGAGAGGAGGGTTAGATGGGATGACATACGTGAGGAAGTCCTTGGCGGGCGAGGAGATCTTCTTGTTAGCCAGGCCGCGGAAGATCTTAGCCATGACGTGGTGCAGCGGCTCCTCGTAGTGGGCTTCCAGCTTGTCCTTGTACCTGGTCTGGAGCTCCTCCTCCTCGAGGTTCAGATCGATGGTGACCTCCTCGTCCTTCTTAAACTGCATGACGACAAAGGGATACCGCGTCTGCCCCTGGCGGAGTGGGGGGTCCAGCCCTATGCAGAGCATGCAGTGCACCTCGTCGGGCTTGGGAAGGACCATGAACTTCTTGATAGCCTCGTATTGGATCTTGTAGTCGTATGTCTTGCCGCGCAACCGGAACGAGGACTCGTACATGTCGATATCAAAGCGGCCTCTGCGGGAAAGTACTAGTCAGTGGCGCGCTCTCGCCAATTGGTGGAAGACGGAACATAACATACCGGGGGGTGAGATGCAGCACGTCGAGAAAGGTGGCGATGGCATCACCAGCTGTGTCTCCAATCTCTGCCTTGTCCATCAGGGTATCGTAGAACAGGGTGGCGGCGCTCTTCTCCGGCTCCTCGCCGGCGTCGCTAGCGTCGTCCCCGTCGGCCTCCTTCTTGGTCGTGGCCATTCCGGGAATGTAGAGCCGCATCTCCACGAGCTGGTCCTTGCCGGCGCCAGCCTTCTTGCCCTTGCCCCGCGCGCCGCCGAGGTGGCCATTAGTGCCGGTGTCGTCGGCCTTGGGGGGCAGAGCGAGCTCGACGGCAATCTCGTTGCGGCCGGCCAGGTTGGTGTTGCCAATCTCCGAGTAGGGCACCTCGAACGCGGGGCGGTTCTGGACGTTGAAGGTGAGCTCGGCCTTGGAGAACTCGGCCTTGCCCCAGTTCCACCCTCGCAGGGCGTGCTCCTTGTTCTCGAGGGTGGTGCTGTACCAGTTCTTGAAGATCTTGCTGAGGCGCTCGTAATCCTCCTGCTGGAAGCCGTCGAGCTGGATGATGGTGGACGAGTTGCGCTGCAGGATGCGGACCTCGTAGCCCTTGGCGGCGCGGCTCCAGTGGGCGCTGCCGATGTTGCTGTGGTCGAGGGTGAAGGTATCGCCGCCGCCCGAGGGCTTCCAGCCGAAGCCGTTCTCGGCGAACCTGCACTTCCCGCTCTCCTTGGAGAGGTCGAGGAAGATGTTGTCAAAGCTCTCGCTGAAGGTGCGCCATGGTTAGCTTTTTTTTTTCCTCCCGTGCGCGACAGGGTTTGAGGCGGCGAGGAGGGAAAGGGAAGGGAAGGACGATGCGCAAAAACAAAAAGCGGAGATGATGGGCAGTGTGAATGCTAGCTATGGGATTATACAGTACTCACATCGCGGACATCTTGGGCGACTGAAGATACTGGTCGAGGTTGGGATGGGGTTTCCGCGATCAGCTTTAACGAGGCGCGGTGCAACGCGGATGGATGGTGGGTGGTGTGGAATTCGCGTTGGGGGGTGTTCGGTGGCGGATCCGGTTTGTGGCTGGTCGGCCGCACTTCACCCGACGGTGAGGTGGGCCTAAGTACCTTAGGCACCTGACAAGTCAAATCTTTCTGCCAGCTCTATACCTACCTAGTATTACCTACCTAGTACCTGGTAGTTTAGCCTCTGACGACGTCAGCTCTTCGTGATAAGTAAATTGTTGCCATACCCTAAGCCCCTCGACTTGCCTTAATCATGACATACGCTCCGAAAATTGAGGCAGGTTATAAGGCACATGCACCTTACTGACCGTCCGACAGAATCCTCCGCTGTTGTTGGTAGCTTCCGTTACTACAGTATTTACTAGTACCTACTGTAAGTACAAATATCACTCGATGTGTGATGTGTACAAATCCCATCTACTAGTAGTCGTCGGCTCGGGTATAAATATTCCTTTCAACACTGGTCATTTGAGTCGAGCTCTGCAACTACTGAGTACTTTAAATTGCCATACGGTAAAAAGGATAGATCTGAGATGAGTATGGATGAGAATCCCGGTTGACCAAAGTACCTTTCTTAGAACACTTGTATACGCGCGTATATACATACTTATATACACACACATATACACGGGCATTCTGGTCCCGAGGATGACGATAAGGTATGCTACAGAAAGGCATGTATATCCTCGAAGTAGAAGATCACACCGTTATAGTCGGCCAAGAGGTATTTGGTACAGGCGGTCGCCCAACAGATGCCCTAGGATGAATCGACCGAGGAGGATGAGTGGTGAGAAGCTACGAGAGCCACACGAGATGCGCAAGCTGAGTGTGTATGTGAGAAGAGGGGAGGGCTGCAGCCCGAGCTCTCAGGTTACTTAAATACTGCCGCGATCCCTCGAGGTAGACTTGACAGGGCATAGGGTGGCCGACTATTTCTTTTTTATGGAATAGATCCCACGTTTCGTCGTCGTGGCAGTGTCCAGTTGCCTTCGAACACCCTTATTTTGCTTTATAGCAGTTGCGCTTAAGCACTACTACTTGGACTAAAATAGATTGCTATTCGGACTGTAATACCCAAACCCGAACCACTTCTTATATGTGTGTGTACATTACTAGTAGTACATGTATATCTATGTGTTTCCAGGTGGGTATCTGGGTGTGTACCTAGTTGCGTATCCAGGTGTATATCTAAGTCTATATCTCTCTGTACTCACTGTAGCTTTCTATTGTCATGTCGCTCGATATGGTGCGGTGAGGCCAACTCCCTAACCAACAAGACCCCAGAGAGGTGCATACACAAGCGCACCCTTCTACGAGTTGCCATCCTCTTTGCTTTCATAGTGTGACTCTCCTGTCGATCTGAAGTTGAACAAATAGGGATCCACAAACTCTACATAAAAAAGATCTGATGCTGATGCGTGATCTTCTAGAAGCCAGCGCAAAACCCTGCGAGCCAAGGTAAGGAGCGCCTCCTTTGCATTCCCATTTAAACGAGTCATTCGGTAAGGCGCTATTATGCCCGGGTTGTTACCGTGTTCATGATTGCGCCAAGTGAGGGGATGCGACACTGGAGGTCTCTGACACGGAAGTGGAATAAGAAGAGGACCTGAAAGTAAAAAGATCACTCGAGGCCTGAGGTCCTTGAATTTAATCTGATAGTTGTAGTTTGGCGGAACAAAAAAGGGACAGATTATTAGCACCACTACTAGTACCTAACTTAGTGCCCAAGAAGAGATTCTCATAACCTTGTCTTCAGAACACCATAGCCTTCTAACTAAACTTCAAGCCATCTCCAACAAGTCCCAGGCTCAGGTACGAGACTGACTACGGTTAGGGGTTAGTCTCTGGCGATCCAATGATTGCGCGTCCGCAGTACGTACTGCGTAGCGGGGTGAAACGGTCTGGTTCGTACCTAGGCCGTGCTGCCTTGAGAACCTTCTTCTTGGGCTTCCTTCGGTTGGCTTTTCGGCTCGAGAGGTTCCTGAACTGCTTTCCCCTCTCAGGTGAGACTTGCCAAAGGTTCAACGAGGTTCATCGGAACCATGGTTCTGCTGGCCAACTCCTTCCAGTCGAATCCTCCTTGGGGATGCCTTCAACTCATGTCATCGATACCAGAATAAACGCCTCCTTTAGAATATGTAGGGCATTTTATGTGTATCTAGAAATGCTGCACTTTTTTCGACAATCGTTGTGAATAGCTTGAGATGGTACATGGTCAAAGTGGGTGCGGTCGCATTTATATACAGTTATACACTTATATACACACTCGTAACACTTACATACCTACACAACTTGGTAGCGTTACATCTGTTGAAAGGTGTCCCGAGAGCTAATGGGAGAACAGAAAAGAACAGAAATCTGAGTAAAGGTATGACTGCCGTGGCCATTATTCACCAAAGGCTGTCTCCAGTCCGGCGTACATTCCAATCAGGGTCTCTAGGGACTTAAATGATCCCGCAAGCCGTGGCCGCGATAGCATTTCTTTTCTTGCCTCGATGGTGTCTGCGGCCACGACTCGGAGTTTTGTCACGTCATGCAGTCGCGCAGCTCATCCACGGCCTTTGCCTGAACTCGCAGAAAGCATCCCTTGGCCTCCCGTAGGGCGAGAGACCGCTCTTTTGCGCCGTGGACCCGTGGTGATGCTGCATGGCAATGTCATCCATCCGCCTACCTGTAGTGAGTGCTCTACTGCTGTGTGACGACGCAAGGTTCGTAGACCCACTTGAGTTGCATCCGGGGTCGGGTCACATGGGCTGAGGGGGTGGGCCAAACGCCTGCCTAGGAATGGTGACTATTTATCATGTCGCGTTAGTGGGCATATGCAGCACTCAGCACTTTCTTATCTCCACTGTTAACAGTGACACGGTCTGCGTCATGGATGGTGGCCGCCTCAGCGATAAGAGGCCATGACAACATCAGCAGCCCGCCCTCGGCATGCCAACCAACACTTCTCTAACACCGCAACCCCGACAACACACCCGCGCAGTCTCTTTTGTCTTCTGTTTTCGCGGTGCTTCATCCATCGATCATGAAGGGTCACAACCGGGCTTCAGTTGGCCGAAGATGCCTCTCTGCCGGACGAGTCACAGCAGCGTTGCTGTTATCGTTCCTGGCCGCCACACCGGCCACGGCATCCACGGATGCATCAACCAGTGCTCAGGTCCCCGATGACATGTTCCTAGCACCAGGGCCGCTTCTGCCTTCGAACCCGGAACCGGTCCGCCCGTCAGAGCACACCTTTACCCTACGACACATCTATCACCACGGCACCTACCAATACCCCGACCTCCACCGCAAGCGGGACATCGTTCACCACCAGTCGCGCGTCTACCTCGCTGCCGAAGACGGATTCTCCGAGCAGGATATACCACGGTTAAAAGCGAAAAGTCGCGGAGATGCTATCGAACGCCTGGTGGATAGACGACCATCCGTGGTCGACCCCATGGTGGCCGAGGCGAGGCGCCATGGGTACGAAGCGGTGATGGACGCATCAGCGTGGACGACCGACGACGTCCCGTCCCCCAACATCACCGACAAGGAGACGGTACTGAGTCTAGCGTACATGGCGGCCGATGCGTATGTGGAGAGGGACGACGACCCCAGCTGGCAGCCTGTTGGGGAGGAGTATGATCGAAGGGATGACTTTGGATGGGAGAACGACGGGCTACGAGGCCATATCTGGGCCGACGAGGACAACTCCACCGTCGTCATCGGGCTCAAGGGGACGTCGGCCGCTGTATTCGATGGCGATGGGACGACAACAAACGACAAAGTCAACGACAACCTCTTCTTCAGCTGTTGCTGCGGTCAGCAGGGGCAGTGGACGTGGCATCAGGTCTGTGACTGCGCCACAGGGACCTACTCCTGCAACAACACTTGCGTCGTCGAGGCATTGATGGACGAGAACCGTTATTACACCGCGGCTCGTGAGCTCTACTCCAACGTCACCGAGCGGTACCCCAAGTCCAACATATGGCTGACGGGCCACTCTCTGGGTGGAGCTGTTAGCTCCCTGCTGGGCCTCACCTATGGACTCCCCGTCGTCACGTTCGAGGCAGTTCCTGAAGCGCTCCCCGCCTCACGCCTAGGTCTCCCGGTGCCCCCTGGTATTGACTACAAGACACCGCAGACTCGCAAGAATACAGGGGCCTACCACTTTGGCCACACGGCCGATCCCGTCTACATTGGAACCTGCAACGGAGCTACGGCGTCGTGCTCTTTCGCCGGGTATGCGATGGAGTCTGCATGCCACACTGGTCGAGAGTGCATCTACGACGTTGTCACGGACAAGGGATGGCGAGTGGGTATTGGAACGCACAAGATCCGGTCCGTCATCACCGATGTCATCTTGCCGTATGATGAGGTACCGGAGTGCCACTTCTCCCCCGAGTGCCGCGACTGCGCCCAGTGGAAGATGTACGAGTCGAACGGGACCGAGACCACGACGTCGGCGACACCTACCTCGACCTCCCGGACTCGGACTCGGACGTCCACCTGTGAGACGCCGGGGTGGTGGGGATGTCTCGACAAGACAACGACCACCGACGACGGCTCTGTGACAACGACGACGACGACGTCTGAGACGACAACGTCGACGTGCAAGACTCCGGGCTGGTTTGGGTGCAAGGACAAGACGACGACCACTACCACCACAGAGGACGCCACCACCACGGAGGACTCCACCGTGACGGAGCCCGCTCCCACGACAAGTTGCGAGACTCCCGGCTGGTTTGGAGGATGCAGAGACAAGGTTACGTCCACCACGACTGACCAGGGTGCCACGTCCGTACCCAAACCTGTACCTGGAACTGGGCCCATCACCTCTGCACCCGAGGAGACGCAGCCTGCGGCCACCCGCGAGCCAGTGACCAGCTCAACATGCCATCATCGCAACTGGTTCGGCTTCTGCAAGGACGAGGTGGAGGAGCAGGTATTCGATGAGATGTAGAGCACCTGCGGTCTCTTGTTTGCCACCATCTTGGCCTTGGTTGTTTATTTGCGTTCTTACATCGAGGGTACATAACGGCGTTGCGAGGTGCAGAGGATGCATGCATACTCAGGTACAGTGACATGGTTTTTAAACAACATGATGGCTGATTTTGGGGTGTTCAGTCTTTTATAGTTTTGATAAACGCAGATACCGTACCTTTTTAGATTAGAAGTACAAATACCTTTTTTCTGAATCGAGGAGTCAGATTCTGTCGTGTGGTTTCATCTCCGATATTACCAGGCGCAACCTCAAGAGTGGTGTACCAGCGGGGAGTACTACGTAACGTGATGTCAGTCAACGTAGAGAAATTTGGGGCGACCCCAACACCGAGACCGACACGCGCATTTCTTGCCTCTCGCACCCTCGAATTTCAGCACCACTCCCGCCGAACAAACCACCCTCGTCGAATTGAACTCGGTCATCCCCGGACGCCCAGAATGATTATCATTCATTCTACATCTCTATAACCCGAAATATTTACACCCACCTCAACATGTCCCAGGACCCCGACCCCAAACCCGTCGAGCGCGACGAATCCAGCCCGTCAACCCCCGACACGAGCGACACCGACACCGACAACGACGACGGCGGGACTACCACCACATCCGGCCACCAGCAGCAGCAGCAGCAGCAGCCGCAGCAGCAGACAGAATGGCTCGCCACAACGCGTCAGAAGCGCTCCACGGCGGGGAATAGGATGAAGTCCATGCTCGCCAACGAGGAGCCCGACTCGGACCTGGAGCTGCTCTTCGCCGAGGATGATGACGACGCGGGCTTCTCTGACGCGGCGGCGGCTGCCGACGATGCTTCCGATGTGCAGATGGACTCGTCGGAGGATGACGAGGATGAGAGGAACGCGGGGGAGGATGACCTAGAGGGTGAGAAGGAGCTTGAGCGGCAGGCAAGGGAGCGCCGCGCCGCCCAGAGGAAGCGCAAGGCGCAGGACGCCATACCCGCCAAGTTCCGCAAGAAGGTCCGCATCGACCCTACGTCGACCCGACCCGCCACCCCTACGACGACACGGACGCCCATCACGACGCACGCCCCGCGCCCCAAGAAGAAGTCCGAGCGTGCCTCCTGGCTGCCCACGCCCGCCGACATGCCCACCCGTGCATCCTCCCGGCAGACAACCCGCCTCTCGAAGGAGCAACTGCACGCACAGATGGAGGAGCGCGAGGCACGGCGCCTGAAGCAGCTGGAGCGCATGGCGAAGAAGGCGGCGCGGGCGGAGGCGCTGCGGAAGCCACCGATGACGCAGGAGGAGCGGCTGCGGGAGGCGGCGGCGGTGGAGAAGAGGAATAGCAAGAGTCTAAATCGGTGGGAGGAGGCGGAGAAGCAGAGGGAGGAGGAGAGGAGGCGGAAGTTGGCGGCGTTGAATGAACGGACGCTGAAGGGCCCCGTTATCACGTTTTGGAGCGGCACGAGGAGGTGGAAGGATGGAGCGGTGGCGGGATATGTTGTCGTGGAGGAGAAGCCCAAAAGAGGGGGAAGGAGGGTTAAGGGGAAGGAGAAGGAGAAGGAGAAGGAGAAGGAGAAGGAGAAGGAGAAGAATGAGGAGGCAGCAGCGGTGGATGGGAAGATGCCAGTGGACAAGGAAGCCGGTGCGCCGTCTGGTGATGCGGCGCCTGCAAAGGCCGAGTCTGGGTCACTGGAGAAGGAAGAGGCGTCACAAGAGGCGGCAAAAAGCTCTCCAGCACCTCAGAACACTGCGGAGGGCGCGAATAAGGAGCCGGAGGTCTCAAAACAGGAACCCGCCAACACGCCCGCCTCGGCACCGCTGATGGCCATGCCTCCGATGCCTCCGCCGGCAAGCGGCCTCGCCGCTCCCGCCCCCGCTCCTCCGCCAGATACCACCACTGCCAGCCCAGCACCAACCGAGCCCAAACCATCCGGCGTCCTCGTAGCGCCGGTGCTGGCACCTCCCGCGGGCATCGATGCCGAGCGGACTTCTCCTCCCACTCTCACCACCACCAACGACGACCCTCCTAAATCCAACGTCCTCGCGCCGCCCAACACCTTACAGAGTCCTCCTCCGCCCGCAGCACCAGCACCAGCACCAGCACCAGCACCATCAGAGCCCGTATCCAGCGAGACACAACCTCAACCTGACTTGTCAACCGAGGTCACGGCGGCGGCGAAGCCCGCTGCCGGTGACGAAAGCGGTGGTGCCACGCCGACAGAGGCACCCGAGGGACCAGGCGCCGCCGCCGACACGACAGCCACGCGCCGGGCGATAATATACCAAAACTTCAACGAGAATGCTATAAAGGATAAATCCATCCAGACACAAATCCTCTTTGGTCGCAAGATGAATAAACTGCCCAGTACGTTTCACCCCACCTTTCCTCCCCCCTTTCTTCCTCACGTGCCCCCGAACCGAAAAACCTAAACCCAAAGAAAGAGAAAAAAAAAAAAAGGAACCAAGAGCCAAAGGACGGTAGAAAGTAATAAAACTAACCCCAAGAACCATTAGAACCCAGCCCCGCACCCCTCTGCGTGATAACAAACCACCCAGCCCGCTACCGCGACCCAAAGACGGGTCTGCCCTTCCGCAACGTGTACGCGTACCGCCAGATACAGCGGCTGCACAGGGGCGAGTACCGGTGGAGCAAGCTCCTGGGCGCGTGGGCGGGGAGCGGGACGTACGCTGCCAAGGGGGTGCCCGTGCGGTTTCTGAATCCTGATGCTGCTGGCGGGGAGGGGAAGCAGGGGGGAGGGAAGGAGGGCGGTGGTGGTTCTAGTGCGGATAAGAAGGAGGAGAAGGAGCAGAGTAAAGAGGTAGAAGAGGGGAAGACGCCGGTTGGGGTTGGTACCGAGGGAGAGGTTGCGGGTGTCAAGGCGGAGGAGGTGGCAGCACAATAGGTAGTTTTAATCGGCCGGGAGGAGGAACTCTCCCCGAGTCCGGGGATCCCATGGCCAGGGGTGGCGATTAGGCTGTTGTGTATGACTTTTGTACGAACTCATGATAATGTTATTCCGATCAGTACCCAAGTACAGGATAGAATGACCCGCGAAGGGAAAAGAATATCACCATACATATGCCAACTCTTTGTGATGGAACTATGATGGGCCGAATGGACATTCATTTACCAGCGGGAATCAAATAGAGGACACATGTAAGTACTATTACTATTAATAGCCATGAGTCGGGTGGGAAGATTTCTATTCTCGCTTTCTTTTTTTGCTCTCAAGTCTTCCGGAGACCAGCAAGTGTGTCATACAAATACACTAATAATTACTCGTCGGCAGTCTATATATATCGCATTATCCATCCCTCTAATTGAGCAAAAGCAAGTGTTAAAAAAGAAAAACGCCAGGTTGACCCCCGCCGCTGCCGTCGCCAATCTCTCTAGTTTCTCCATTTTTGAGAGCCCGTAGTTCTGACCGGGCTAGTGATGATGGGGAGACATATATAAAAAATCGAAGCACTGACGCAACTATGTCGAGGTTCCGGAACCTGCCCAATCTATATCCCAAGACGCCGGCTAAGAAAAAAAAAAAAAAAAAGTTGGACGCTTTCCCAGATATTATGTTGGTCGACAACACATAAGGGGAAAAAAAATAAAGTCGTATAGGTGAGGGTACCAAACTTCGTGAGGGGGGTTACTCGGGGGAGTTTGTGTGTGAGCTGGAGGGATGCGAGCCCACGAGGGTGGTTGTAGTAAGACACGGGAGGAAGTGGTTGATGCAGGAGTGGTGGTGGTGGTGTATGTGGTAAGGGGGATGGGCTGGGTGGGTAGTGGGTGATAAATGGAAACCTAATCATCCTTGGTGCCGATGGTGTGCACCATCAAGTCCAGCTCGCTTGCGAAGCTGTCGACGCCAGTGTCGACGGGGATGGGCAGGAACTTGGAGCCAGGGGCAGGAGTAGCAATCAGCTGATGACGGAAACTGCCGCCAAAGGTAGGCGTCGCCTCCACCATAGCCTTGGCTGCCTCATCGCCATGGCGAGGCAGACCGTAGCCCGTGAACTTGGGTTGCAGAGTGAGCTGGGCACGTTCGGGCTGCTCATGGTGCGTGGGTTCGTCGTCGTCGACATCGTCGTCGTCTTTGTCGACGTAGAAGGTGAGGCTCTCATCGTCGGGGGTGGTGGCGGACAGCGGGGAGGCCATGGCACTGGAGGTTGCCCAGGTGAGGTTGGAGCTGTGGGGATGGGACACCGGCTCCAGGATGGGCGCCTCGCCAGCGAGTGCCTGCGGCTTGGGTGACGGCCGCTCGGAGTTGATGGTGAGGGAGCTCAGGTTCTTGATAGTGAGAGGAGCCGACTCGGGAGTTGGCGAGCGACGAGCCGGGGGCGCCGACAAACCCGTAAAGTAAGACTGCGACTCGGACGTAGCCGACGTGACGAAGTTGTCATCATCCTCATTCTCCTCGGCAATATCTTCCGGGATGATGAGGGTTGGTCGCTCGCTCAGGTTGGAGCCTGGGCGGGAGGGGATATCATCCGACAGGAAGCGACGCAGAGACTCGGGAGATATAGACCGGTTTCGACTCCTGGACGAGGCAGCACTGCGATTCTCGCACGTCGAGAGCGAGGCAACGCTCTGGTCGTCTCTCTCCCGCGAGCGCCCCCGATCATCATTGTGGCCCTTGTGGCCGAACAGCCGCCTCCAGGCCGGCGCAGGCGAGAGTGACCGGCTCGACGCCGCCTGGCGAAGAAACCCGGGGGCTGATCGCTTGCGGATCTCGGCAGGTTCTGGGAGAGTCTGAGGTGCAGGGGTGGGTGAGATGAACTTGGCCTGGGGATCGACGGCCTGGTAGTCGGTGATGCGCATGGAGTTGAGGGAGGCGCTGCGGTAACGGAGAGACTTCTGAGATGGCACAGCCATGGTGTTGACAGTCTGGCCGGGCAGATAGGGACATGCCGTTGTGCTGGGCATACTAGCATCAAAGGTCTCGGTCGATCCGTCCACCTCGTACTGGAGAGGTGTTAGTGGTCGGCGTTGAGGGAGATCACCCTAATGGGGAGGAGAGGAGTGAGGGTGCTTACATAGTAATAGTATGTTTGGCCCATTGAGAGACCGCCTTGCCTCGTTTTGGAAAAGTCGTCGTCACAGATAATATCCCGGAAGGTATGACAACCTTTCCACATGCCCTTACCACGCCGCGAATCCAGCTCCATGGGGTAATATGAGGTGAAATTATCCCAGGAGCCAATCAGGCTGACGGACTGGATAGAAGGGTCTGTCTGGCTGGTACAGGGTGTCAGCTGATTCCACCACGACGGAATGGTGTCGTTGAATGAGTGTGATCAGATGTGTAACGGTGGGAGGGGGGCGGGTACTATAGATGTACTATAGCAGAAAGAATGCTGCCGTCTCGGGCTCAGACAATGGCTGGATCGGGAGAGGACGGGGCTGCTCTGAACCAGCATTCCTGGCCCGGCAACGCGTCCTGGGGCGGGCGATGGTGACTGTTGAGCCTGAAGGGTCGTAATACTTTACGAGTACATCCTGAAACGAGCCACCTCAAGGTCCACGAGGCGGGCGCAGCAATGCGGGTGAGACTGCGAGCGGGTCCATTGGGTGAATGGCTTGATTCGTCGTGCCTTCTGGAACAGCAACGGCCAAGGACACCAGTCGCGTGCCAGTGCTCACGACCGGGAGCCCCGGGCCGTGAGCTCTGATGGATCAATTGCGTGTCCGCTTGGACGTTGCAAAATGAGGCATTGAAAGCACGGCCCATCAAGAGAACTCACCACTAATTGAGGCGCCAGGCAGGGATCAAGGACGAGGGGAGACAGGGCAGCGAGGGACGGAGTGCCCGAAATAGAAAGACAGGCGACGCAGTAGGGCTGAGATTGAGGAAAGGCATACCGAGATTTGAGGCCCATGGATCTTTCGGCTGTCAGACCAGGGGGAGGGGGGGGCGGATTGTGCACGGAGTCTCGGAAATCAGACAAGGCTCAAGGCCTCGGCACTCGTGTCGAACACTCGAAATGAGCCTGAGCCTACCTGGCGGAGTTCTCAGGGCGAGGGACGGAGGAGGGTAGCAGCAGGCGGGCTTGGTGAAACAGGCAGGCCGTTTGGCTTGAGAGACAGCCGAAGGGGAGATGAATTGCGCAGGTGCGATGGAACGGCGGGAATGAAAGAACGAAATTGGGTACTCACAACAAGAAGGTAACAAGCGTGGTTGACGGATCCATCATAGCAGACGACACGGCGGAGTCGGGCTTCTATATAGCTTCTTGGATCGATCCATACCACTAAGTATCAATTGGATACCCCTCCAATTCACCCAAGGCAAGCGCCAGAGCTGCTGTATCCGTACCCCGTAATGGCCGAAGAATTGGAGAGCTTTGTTGGCAGTGTAGCACACGAGTGGAGTCCTCTGCGGAATGCGTCGCTGCTTGCAGAGTTGCCGGGCGCCTAGCGGACGAACGAGCGATGGAAGCCTCCGCAGGAAGCCAACACGGTCACGCCGGGTGGGTGCGGGTGTGTTTGCTGCGCGCGTCAGAGGATGTTTTGGCGCCGGGTCGTCGAGGCGCGCCCAGAAGAGTGTTGGGCGCTTTATGCAAGGGCAATGCAGGTGTCAGCACGTCGTCGGGATCTGCCAGCAGTGCAAGGCGTAGCAGTAAGGCATTGGACGCATGCGTGGTGTACCTACTGATGCTAGGTACGGCGGCCACGGATGCTACCTACCTTCTGCTATACCTGTGAGTTGAGTGGTATAGGTACGTGGTGCCAGCACGCGAGGCGAGGCGAGGCGAGTCCACCAGGGCGAGACCCTGAAACACGTCGCAAGTCGGAGGTTCCGAGGTGTCTCTGCCCACCAACCCGTCGTTGGGTCCGTGTCGGGTCGTGTCGACGTGTCTCCGAGCCTCGAATGTCGGGAGATTGGCGAGGTGTGTGCGCTGGACCAATAGGCAGACGCAAGAGGGCGGACGGAAGCGCCGTGCTGTGACTTGAGCAGGAAAAAGATGACAATACGGAGTATCAGAGTCAACCTTCGGAATCGCGTGTGTTATTTTCTAATTTCACAGGTGAGTAACGTGGAAAGGGGGGGCCGGTTTCAAGTCGCCCGGCAGTGGGAAAGGTGTCTTGTAATTATTAATGCCCTTCCATCACTTCCACCTAAACCCCTCACCTATTACCGTAATGCTTGCGCAAAAGGGCGGCCGTCGGCGGGCCAAGATGTTTCCGGACAACCTTGTCGACGGGCGAGGAGTGTGCGTCTCGAGGGCTCGCCGTTACGTCGGTCTCGAGAAGAAGTCAATGCGGAGGCAGGGTAATGACAACAACTAGCAGTGGGCAATTTGGAGCTTGGGAGAGGGACGGACAATGGATAAGGTACCTGAGGCATGTCACTGGGCGTCATGTCTAACCGAATGTTGACGCAACCGGTCCGAGTTGGTAGGTACAGACGTATTATCGTGCAATCTATCGTGCAATCAATCGTGGCAGGCGCTACCCGTTGCGCACGATGCTAGTAGACGAACGCAGTCTGGATCCAGAGGAGCGTCTCATCAAACCCGCGTCTATTCCCAACCAATCAAAGCTCCTCATGATGTCCAAAGCTCGTGCCTGATTGGCTGGTGAATTGTGCAGCATCGGCAGCTGCAGGTCCATGTGGCAGGCAGCCGCCCATTCGCCAACCTGGTGATGACATTTCAGGGGTCCTCCAATGAAATTCCACTACTGCCAATCAACAGTTCAACACCATCCACTGATCACCCCCTTGCCTCCACTTGGCATCGTCAAACCACCAAGCTGGGACACACCAACTCGCACTTGATCATACAGCATTTCCGCTGTTGTCCCCCGGGAAGTGAGAGCGGAAGCTATCAAGGTCCTCCGAAACACACAAAGGAAGCTAATGACTACCTACGCCTATACACCACGTTCCAGTTGGCGGTCTCAGGTCCCCTACCTACATGGCACCCAAGGTACGGTGTGCACAAGGACAGTACCACAACAAGTGACAACATGTTCTTGTCCTCCCACATTTTCCACTCGTGGCTGCTCCATAACAACGTGTTGGTCAACTTCGAAGGTGCTGGTAACAGGAAGTATTCCCATATGGCCTATTCATCCTTCTCTATTTCCACGTAAGTTGAGATAAACTGCGCAAGTCATCCACCCATCCCCCTTCTTCAACAAGTCATACAAACAATATACCCACAATCATCGCCACCAAAAAAAGTGTAATCAGAGAAACAGTCATGGCCGAAAGCGATGAAGTATGAGTAAGGTAGGCCAAGTTTGTTTAAACATGGTGTTTTCTCGCCTAAGCTTCCACCGCGTCATATCCCATCACTCATCATACCTAGATCCAGCAAGATAACGGCAGCCCACTCCGACAAAGAAAAGAGAAGTCCTGCCCTCTCGTATCGAACAAATAAAAGATCATGCTTTCCCTGGTCCAACAAATCCCCATAAAACGACAGACTTTTCTTCCCGACCGGAATGCCTAGATGCAGGATGATGATAAAAATGGGAGCCAGAAAGAGAAAAAAAATCCATGGAAAAAAAAAAAGCCCCAGATGATCTCCGACCATCCTTTTTGTTGCACCTTTCTATCCCAAGCAAGAACAAAGAAATATCTGATTGCCTATCAGAGGTCTTAAAAAAAAACGCCGTGAGCGAAAGACGTGAAAATGCAAATCCTCGTAAGATCGCGATTCGCGAGTATATGTACTTGTTGTTTGGAAGGCTCGTTGCCCCTTTCGGGTCGTATGCGTACATTGCTGCACGACTTGTTTCTGTTTTCTCTTATAATGATAATTGTACACTCAGAGGTCCAGACGGACCAGCGTGCACCCGGAAACCAATTGTGTTCAGATGCGGTTGCCGTTTCCCTTCACGTGAGATCGGGGGAAGAGTGCGTACTGGCCGACCGGAGGTGCGACCTGCGCAGACAGACTCGAAGTCCGAGCCCGTGGGCGGCGGAGTTTGGCGGGGTCCTGCGACTTGAGCGGGGTGATCTCGTCGCGGACCACGGATTCACTCGCGTGGGACCGATGATATGGCTTCTTGGCAAAGTTCATGACGGGAAAAGGCGTCAGCTCGGGGACGGTGTCCCTGTTGGCTGGCGACGTTGCAACTTTCTCGGGGCCGTCGTGGTCCTGGGTGTTGTCGATCAATTGCGTGGGGGGCATGGGCTCGATAGACTCGGGCACGACACCGGCGGCCTTGTTGAGAGACGTGCTGCTGCTGCTTATCGTCAGGCGCGTCATGGCCGTGAAGGTCGAGTTGGCAGAGACGTGGCGCTCCCCCGTGGTGTCCGTGTGCGTGCTCGAGTTGGTCGCCGTGGTCGAGGTGCTCGACCGATGCTGCATCAGCAGCGGCGATTTCGTTTCGGTTCCTGGCCTCATTTCATCCTGGAATGGCCCTGCTAGGATCTCATCGTCCTGGTACTCGTATTTGTCCGCCAGCATCTGCTGGTGGAAGTCGCCAGGAATGAGCAGCGACGGCGACAGGTTGAATCCATGAGACTCTCTAAAGCTCGAGGCATACGAGACGGGGCGGATGCCCTTGAGCTGCGAAACACGGCTGCCCTTTTCTCCGCGGGGAAGAGAGAAATTGCTGGTCACGCCCAGATGGCCCACAGGTGTAACGGACTCCCCCCCCGAACCATAGACCTGCTTCCTGGGCGAGTATTGAGCCGGGGCATCAGCATAGTTCCCGGCGGCCAGAGCGGGATTGGCCTCAGCAAGCTCGTCATCCGCCACGGCGAGCTGGATCGGCAGCGGAGTCTGATTTCGATGGCCGTCCATGGACGGACGTTCCCACTGGTAGTCGAAGTTGGCGTCAGCCTCGTGCTCATAGCAGTAATCGATGTCGTCCTCCCAGTTATCATCCAGAGGCGATGTGGCTTCTGCCTCCTCATCACAGGACCTGGTGGCACGTCGGGCGGCAGCCGCGTTGAATGGCCCCAGAGTATCAGAGGCACCGCTTGATGGTCGCTGAGCCTGCGAGAACGCCCGCAGGGCTGGGACAGACTGACTTCCCCGAAGCGATGAGTTGTTGCTCGTCAGGCTCAACCGCGACCGTCCGAGGGCACCTATCTGCTCCTCTTCTTCCGGCACATCGGGAAGGGCGTTGTCAAAGTAGGAAGGTGACGCGTTAGCTGACAGCGGCCAGGCGGTCTCGTCTGGCGTGGTGACGGCATGTGAGAAACGCCTCTCGTCAACGCCGAAAGCTTCGAAGTCGGCCGGGGGCATAAACCCGGCCGACGTGGCAGGCGGAGGGGCCTGCGCCAATGATTCAGAAGGGTCAAATGGCTGGGGTTGACGAAATCCCCCACTAGTTCGGGGTCGCTCCAGTGGCGTAGAGGCGAATGCGCTAAAGCCGTCTGGCATCAGCGATTGGCGGCTCGACATTCGGGGTGGTACGGGAGGGGAACTGGTTGGCCCTGGGTTTCCTGTTTGGGTAGGCGACTGAGACCTCGGCGACGTGACCGGACTGGATCGCAGCAACTCCTGGGACTTTGCCGCCCTCAGGCCGTAATGAGAACCCACCGACGGAGCCGTATGGTAGGTGTGCAGCGCAGGCCGTGATGGCGGAGCGCTCAGTGGGACGTTGTTGATTTCATGCACCATGTCGACTGAATCGATGGAATCGTTGGGGAAGTGGTGAAGGTCGTGTGCCGGAATTTTGAGAACTCCTGGGGCAGTCGCGGGCCCGGGAATACGTACGGTCGAGAATTCCGAAGCGAGGTTCATGCGATTGCCACGTTGGATATCCGGTAGATTCTCACGCTGGGTATGGGCGACGTGCTGGAAGTTGAAGGGACCCGAGATCTGTAGCCTCTTCTGGGCCGTGTCATCGCGTGAGGGCTTGCGACGGTTGAAGAGTGATGGCAGCAGGGAATCCCTGGAGGTGGTTTCGCCTGGTGTCTCGGCTGAGTACATCGAGCTGTTGGAGGAGCTGTAAGAGCTGCTGGCACGCTTCGATTTGTTGTTCCGCTGAAACAAGTTCTTTCCGAGGGCATGGACACTCTCCCGCTCGGCACGTTCACGAGGAGGGTCACTGCTTGTGGTGGATCGGTTGGAGGGCTGGCGGCTGAGACTCAGGGAGTCAAAGGCCTGTTCCCAAGGAGAACGATCCATAGCTCGGCGCGGTGAGGGACTCGAAGATTCGTTTCGCTGGGGCCGCGGTCGGTTGAGGTACGATGCTCGTTTCATTTGCTTGCTGAGCTGGCGAAGTCGTTGGGGAGAGGGCGGTCGCTCCATGGCAGGCTCCATGTAGTCGATGTCAGGTGTGGCGTGATGGTCGACATGGTTGGCATTGTCGCTATCGCCACGGGGCAGGGAGGGAATCGACAGCGACTCTTTGAGGACAGCTCGGCTGTCGGTGCGTTTGCGTCGCCCCCAGGCCTGGGAGGGTTGGGCGCCGGGCGGGGGCATGACGACGGCAGGCAGCATGTTCATGGTGCGCACCGGCAGAGGGCGACGAGTGCTCGTGCCCTCTGGAACTCGACTAAACCCTGCGCTCCAGGCTGAACTATTCCCAGCTGTTATGGGGAGGATCGGGTGTCTCTATCACGGCACCGAAATATATGCGGTCTGTCTGTAGTACACAAGGTGATGCGCGTGTCCGTATTCGTGGTAATGGCGCCGGCGTTGGTTGTTGTACAAGGCGGGAAATTCAGGAGTACCTATACGAGTTGGACGGCAAGGAGCTCAGGAGACCCAACAATGGGCGCTAGATGCCGAACACGGACGTGACGAGAAGGTAATTGTTGGAAGAGCAGTGGTACCAGATGAGGGGGAGAGGCGAGAAAGAAGATGGTACCTGGTAGGGTGGTAGAGGTACGAGTAGGAGGCGTGGGAAAGGAAAGGGTGAGAGAACGAAAGATGGAAAGAGCGACCCGGAAGTGTGAGGCCCCGCGGGTAGGTGTATCGTACCGGCTCAATGCGCAATGGTTTGATGCTCGACCCTCAATGACCTTGTGCTCAATGCACAGGTTTGGAAAGAGTAATGAAATAAAGGGTAGCCGTCCGGCACGGTGCTGGCGGCCAGCCAGGTGAGGGCAATAAAAGAATAATAAAACCCTACCTTAGTGACAGCGGACAGGGGTCCATAACAGCCAACAACAGGGGCGCAAGCAATGGGGTCAGTGGCCGCCCGGGATCAGAGGGAGCTCAGGGCCAGGGTGCAGGGGAGTTGTCCACGATGTCGACCGTTGGTTGTTCCTGGTACTCCATACTACGGAATACCTGACAGATGAGTGCCCGATTAGCGGACCCAGTCAGCCACAGCCAGAGCCGGGATGCCTGGTAGGATGTGCTGGGTAGTCCGTAAGGTGCTTTACTTACTATTACTTGGTACCTGTGGGAATACGTGCGTAAACGGGCCCGCACCTGGCCAGGACCGGCCCCCTGGGAGGCTAGCAGAGAGAGCGTTACGACGGTGGATTTATGTCAATCGTGCAGGCTGGGCGTCGTGGGCGGGTTCTGAGGCGCTGAAGACAGTGGGAGAGACAGTCTCAATGCGGGCCGCGACTGCGCCTAAACGGGTAAGTCGTGGTGCCACGGGTGGGGGTTGAAGATACCTACAGGTACGTACTCTGAGTGCTCAATGCGCGCCTCACTGTTCAGGTACGTACGTACTAGTACTTCGCAGTACTATTGTACTGCTACTAGTACCGTATTTTTATGCGATGTAAGACGGGCCTCTGGAAGGCTGGGGACCAGGCTGCTAGGTACAGGAACAGCACGACAAGTGCAAAGGTGATAGGCAGGTTTTTTGGGGGGGGAGGGAGGGGGGGAGGGGGCCGAAAAGCCGAGCGGCACCCGTCTGTGTCCCTTGGTTATGGGGTAGGTAAATAATTACGTCCTGCGGAGTAGACGTGGTTTACATTTAGGCATCTGGTAAGATCTCAACGCGGGCAACGAGTGCGGGGAGAAAGGGCGCGATTGTTTGATGCTGTGGACGAATCGCGAGCCTCGCGAACCCATTGAGACGAGGCGCAGGCATCATGAAAACGGGGCCGAGGTACCAGTCGCAGAGGTGGACGCGATTGTGTGGCTCCGTATATCTAAAACCTCTGCAGTTTGACTACGAGGACGGGCGGAACGAAATGCCTAGGCGCCCAAACGAGGCCACCAGTCAACGAGTCCGTCGGCCTATCCCTGTGAATCACAATCAGTGATACGCGTCCGCCTAGACTCACGGGGAGCAGGCAGAACATGTCACAAGGCATCAATGGACGGTTGCGGATTTTGTCACCCGTGCTCCAGGCGTTGGGGCTGGCACTGGCTTTGGCGCGCCGGCGTCGTCGTTGGCTTTGGCATTGGCCTAATATCGTGCTGGCGTTGGCGTTCGCGTTGGTGCGGGGGGCGCTGCGTCGGCGCAGTACTGACGACTCTCGGCACCTCCTCCTCCACTCGGCGTTGATGTTCTTGATGATGCCGATCCGAGGCTGTCTCGGACACCGCCGCTGTGGTTTTGAGGAAGGCCTCGTGGTTCGCCAAGCCGCGCATGTCTCATCCGCAACAAGTCGGTGTGGCCTGTGGGTGGATTTTGACGTGTGTACGGACTACAGGTACAGACGTACTATTGGTACGTAGTACCTGGACCGAGCTTGAGGCTAGGAAGGAGCGAGCGAGAGAGTGGCTCGGGTTTGAAGCACCCGAGAAGCCAACCAACCAACATTTCGGGTGTTGGTGCTACCTGACTGTAATTATCTGTTAAAATCCAGTGTTAGTTCCTCGAATTAACATAGTAAGACACTTTGAGATTGGGGGCTGCGGAGGACCGAACCACTAGCGTTGGTAGTAGGAGATGTGAGTAGAAGGCGGTGGAAAGTGGAGACGCGTCGGGTCGTTCTACTCATCAGGCAATTACGTGTTTTTACTAGTTATACTCGTAGAGTACCTGCCTGTCAAAGGAAATATCGCACCGTCATGTTCCCTTTTTCCCATTGCGCCGCCCCTCATATCATCATATGGTATACCTAACTACTAGTATGACCTACCTACTACCTGGTAGTAACTTGGATTCCACTCGCGTAGATTCACCTGCCATGAGCACGTGCTCGCGCCCATACGCATCCAATGAAATACCACGGGTTCCAACATATTGCCAGTCGGTCGATCGAATTGACGAACAAACTTATGTGCATGTGCTGCAATATGACAGGAATTGAAGAGTCGACGACGCAAGAACTGCCCGTGCCCCTTCCTGCCACCGTCACAACAATTGACTGTAACTAGTTGGCCTAACTGACCGTCCCTAGTACCTAATATGGATAAGGTTGATTACACCTTCCACTCCAATGACTCCATGCAGGTCCTTCCTTCCCTCGTTCTTGCCCCGTGCAACCAATACAAGCACCGCAGGCAGGTGCGCGCGCTCCAGGCAGAAGAACACGTGCAATCAGAGTCTCACAACTTGGCCCAGAAAGAGAGCTGCGACGTGGCCTGTGCGTGCGCGCTTCGCAAGCACCAGACAAAGACGGGTCTCTGAAACACCTCAAGTGGGCATGGAACACCAACGGCTAAAACAACCTTGCCCAGCACGCTACTGTACAGTACACATACACAGGACTGCATCTGCCGGTCGGTCCCCCTCTGCCCTCCGGCCCCTCCCTTTGGCGGCGACGAAACCAGTGCGCCGCCCCTGCTGATTCTCCTAGCTCTTTGAAACACCAGCCTCGATGGCCCCCAGAGGTTTGATGGTTCCTGAACGGGGAACCAGCTTCCCGGGATGCACGCCGCTGCAGAACGCACAAGCACGTCGGCGGGCATGCACAGACAAATGCGGAGCGCTCCGTCGTCTGGATGGAGTACCTCGATATCTAGTTGGTAGTTCGTCTGCCCTCAGAAATCAGGATTCGGTGGATACCTACTGTCTGCCGTCAACGAGACAGTCGGTGATGGCCGTGTTGCGCGTTGACCACACAGCTATTCTGGGCACTCATCTACAATCGATACCAAGGAACAAGATTGGTACTTTGGCGCCAAAAAAAGAACTCCCCACTCTGGCCCGCGTCCAGGGAGGACTGATCGATCACATATCTACTCGATATCAATGCGGTAGGCCATCCCCGAAGCCGCGGGGCCTGTCGCCACCAGCCTCCTTGGCCCCTTAACTACCAATTACGTCGAGATGGCGCTGATGATTATCGAGCAAATGAGTCTTTAACTTCTTCCAATGATAGGCGCATCTTGTGCAGTAGGCGACAATTATGACATGGAGCACTCCCATACTCTGTACAAATCTCTAACCCATGCCAAACAGGTGCCGATTCTCCAGAATCTCTCGACTGCGAGCTGTCCCGAATAGGCTGGTGGGCGGAAGTCAGGGACGATGCTAACAAAGGCCCAAGACTGCCGCTCAGCAAGCCTTGTTCGGTTGACGATCCCGGTCTTTTAGAATGATCATCCCGGATCCGACCTCTTAGCCTTCTTAGGCACGAATCTGTACATCCAAGATGAGAAATGACCTGCAGAGAGTACCTAGGTAGGTAACACGACAATAACGCATGGAGTCTATGGACTAATTGCGACACACGCACAGGACGTCTTCTCCAATCCACAATTGGATCGTCGATGGCCGACGAGACTTTCACAATTCTGAATTCGGACAAGCCAACAAACGATTGACATCACTTATGACAACCAGCGAACCACGAAGTAATACATACGTAGCAGCAGGAAGCGAGTTGACCTTGACCTCACCACCTTGTTCCGACGGGAGGCTCTTTGAGCGGCAGATACCGGGGGTTACCCTACGCCATGTAACCATGTAACGTCGGCAGGCGCAGTGGCTGAACAGAAGAAGTGGAGGAAGGCCTCAAGCCTGCGAGATACCCCAACTCCGGCATCGATGCCACTCTGCGCCAAACTGTGCCCTCCCTACTATCCCACTCACAGAGGGGTTACAAGTCCGCCAGCTGCCATCGGTTACTCAGTTCTCGGGTCATCTGCTGATTCCATACAAACAGATGACATGCGCAAGAAAGAGTTAACAAGAAAGCACAGACAACCGTCAAACGAGGCGTTCCGGCGCCCGGTGCCCAGCGCCCGCACTAACCATCATGGCACAACCCGAACGACGAGTATTAGCGGCCACCCGTCTTCTTCCATGCCGTCATCAAACTTTTGGTCCACGGCGAGCTGTTGGTGGTGCACTAACGACGATTAGACGGCATTATGCAAGTCCACCACCCACAGACAGGGCTTTGATGACTAGGTTGTCAGGCACCAGGGACAGCGAGTTTCCGACCACCCCTGTCACGCGTTATGGTAACGGTCATTGGGTCGCGGGAGCACACCCGCTGCCTGCGAGGACCCATCCATCCCATGCAGGGGGCCAGGGCTCAGGGCTGCAGGGCACGGCGCCAGGATGGGTTTAGCCTGAGTGGGCGGGAAGGACGACGTTGATGCGTGCCGCCCAATCTTCAGCCGTGGCCCGTTGGGTGCCAGTGAGGTGAGAAGAATCTCGGGCCGATGAAGCATGGAAGGGTGAAGAAGGCCGGCCCTCGAGTTGCTGTGGTCATCGGAGCTCCGTGCCAGAGGTACGATCCAAGTACGGGTGGTGAGGATCAAGAGTACTACTGTATGTGCCGCCGGGTGGGATGACCACTGATAATACGAACGACTACCAGTACACGGTAGTAAGCCACAACAGCATCCACCCGCACACTCGAGCTATTACAACAAGTTCCGGGACGAGGCGTCCCAGGGCAGTGGAAAGGCACTCACCATTCACCAATGTTACCACTCACCAGCAACCCCAGTGCCCCGCCTGGCGTACCAGAACCATCGACGCTACGAGTCCACGAAATCCACCGTCCCACTTCACCGTCCATCATCTAGCGAGTACGGGGGCCACACCAGCCGCGAAACTTGACACGCGCGCCAGCCACGAGATGCTCGTATTTTGACAATTGACCACCGCCGTCAAGTAGGCTAATAAGCAGCAGCAGTAAACTGACCGCCCAGCAACGTTCGCCCGGCACATGCATTACGTGATGTGCTTCCCACAACCCCCCCGGGAAACCACGGGGATCTATGGGGATCCAGCTAGAGCTTTGACATTGTTCCTCGGGCAGTCGCGCTTGAAAGTACATGGTACGACCTTTGAGTCATACACACGGTCCGAAATCCGTACCTGCATCTGCTCGCTTGCGGGGCACTCTTGTTTGTGGTGGTGTGCAGATCTGTCTAACGCGGTTGCGAAGCTCGCGACTCTGCAGCATCCACCAGGCCCGACATACTGGGCCCGGGCGGGTGGTGGGTGGTGAGGTGATTATTCGCGCTTCTCTGACTAACTTTGTCGACGTCGACTGTGGAGAACTCCGTGTGGGGAGGACGTACAGTACAGTACGTGTACGAGTACGAGTACCAGGTATGCACATTGCACTTGGATCTGGGACGATGCTTCTTTGCAAAGTCCCTCAAACGCCTCGGACCAAGGACGGCCTCACTCGGTCACAGCCCGTCGTGCACAGACGGGATGCCAACAGAGTTGACCAGCGGCTGGCCCTGAGTCTCTAATGGTCCTGCTCTCCAGTCTCCACGCCGGGACGTCTTCTTCCCCACGATTCTCGAAGCAGGAGCGCGCGAATATAGCGCACGAGCCCGGGATGCCCCATCCCCATCTTCCCGCCATATCGGGCATTCATTCGGGCTCACCCACCGAGACCACATCAACACCACATAATATCACAGGCAATATATGGCACAATATCCGTACGCAGTACTACCTTGGCAGGGTGCCCACGTTCTACGGGCCTTGCCGCCCTCGTGGCTGCGGGCAAGATTAGAGTAATATGTGCGAGTAAGGTTATTCTTTCTCCTTCTCCTTCCCCTTCCAGGCCATTGCTGATGATGGTCTCTCTCGCGACATCTCACCTTCCGGCTCAATCGGTGCGGGTAAGCGACGCGGACGGGCGAGGCAAGGATTCTTCTGCATGGCTTCTTTTAGTACGAGTACTCGCACAGAGGACGTACGTACGAGTACGGAGTACAGTAGGCGCTGTATTATGTGCCACATCACCACATGCGAATCCCTGCCCAAGTGCGCCCGTTGGGTATGCAACCCGGCCACCTCGCGGTCTGTTTGCCTGTAATAGTTGACTTCGCGACTAGGAGCAGGACTCCCTTTGTCGTTTTGCCTCGGATACGGGATACACGTGATGGGAGATGTTCGGCACGATTATAGTCGACGAGCAGACACATGGAAACAACCTTCTTCTTCCCCCATTCGAAACCAAGGCGACAGCATACCCATAGACGCACGTTCGGCCGCTCGTACATGCATGGCTTGAAACGGGTCGTCTCGTCCCGTCGCCCGCCACATTCCATCCTCGGCGTCGTTGGTTTTTTCGTTCATCCTCTGATCTTGTGCTTTCGCAGAGGAGTGGCGTTGCCAGATTTTTTTAAGGGGGGGGGNGGGGGGGGGGAGGGGGGAAAGCCCGAGCTCGACCAACCGGCACCGATGGTTCCCTTCGAAACTCCCTAGAACCCATGAGAGCTCCGCAGGCGGAACTTGGGTGTCTCTTGGTGGGCTGGCAACTTCTTCACTGCGCCAGGGATCCAGGTGCCGACCAGATAGCTCGACCGCATCTCTTCCGTCCGATGTAGCCTGGACGGCGACTCGGGCATCCACATTGATCGGCACGCCTCACGGTGGACCGTGGCCCTGGCACCGCTGGAAGACGGGACGGCTGAGGATTTTCACACTCGCACGTGGGCATGGGAGTCGAGGGGAAGTGTCGGGACATCTCGAAGTGACGGGTCCGAGGGACGGCAGAATAGCCCGGCATTTCGGCTTGTTTCCTTTTTTTTTTTTTTTTTTTTTTTTTTTTTTTTTTTTTTTTTTTTTGGCCTGTTCCTTCGCTCGGCATCGTGATACGTATCACTACCTTGTTGGTCAGATACACGGACTCCTCTAAGCCTCTTCTTGCCGACCCCGCTGCAATGTCTCACTCAGCCGTTGGACTGAGACAGCCCAGCCGCCCCCAAGCTGGCTGCTCAGCCTGGGGGCCAACGGTTGTTTGGAGCTTGCCATTAATTATTACTTGTTGATGCTAGTTTGGAGTAGTCGGCGGCTTCTATCCCGGATGCCGGATGCAGGACACTGACTCGAGTCCCGAGGTGGGAAGTGAAGTGCCGGGCTCCTCTTGGGACGAGAAGTATGCGTAGTAGTACCAGGTAGGCATTGTACATCGTGTGCGCGACTCGTGCTCAAAGTACCGGCTACTGCTCGTGCTAGTACGTCAAACACACTATAGTGTCGTACGGACGTCAATTTACTTCCTGCCACCGTATCAGCCACCATACATAACCGCACGATATGCAATGGATAGCAAAGGCTGGCATGGATGTGGCACATGGAGGTGTAGGGTAAGGTAAGCAGCGAGAGCCGGCGAGCGCCCCTGGTCAGACCAGGAACCATGTTACGGGGAACACTCACAGGACAAGTGGGACAGTGGGTCAGGTAAAAAGTATCTGCCGAGGATAGAGATACACACGTACAGGGGTATCAACAGACTCTAGATTAAAGGGGTGATGATGTCTCTCGGCGTCCTCGGAGCCACATCGTCAAGAGAGGAAAAAAGAAAAGAAAAAGAAAGAAAAAAAAGAGTACTACTACCGCTAGACTCTAGTATGGTGCCAGATCTGACGATCACTGAGAGAAAAAAAAAAAAAAAAGAGCATACCGTCGTCGGTCCCCAGGGTGATAAACCCGACGAGCGCGACAACCCAAATAGACCCCATGCCGTAACGCCTGATGCCAGGTTTCCGCCTAGCAAGGGACGAGCTCCTCGCACATGTCCCGAGAATCCCCTGTGCGCTGTGGCACTCTCGAAGAAAAGACGAGAAAAATAGGTAAGGAAAAATATCATGTCCGTTTGGAAGATTATGTTCCTCCTGAGCCTGGACAGGCTGGTGATGGTGGTGGTGGTGGCTCAGCTGGACGGTCCAGGCTGGGTATCCGTCTCGTCCCCTTGTTCAACGTCCATGTAGTCCGTCCCATCCTTCCTCCGCTTCTTCTTGGACTTGAAAAGATGCCCGAGGGTGTCACTCAGGCTGCGTGATCTCGTGCGCCTCGTCTGCGCAGCATCATCATCGCGCTCGACGTCGTGGTACGCCAGATCGTCTCCCCGGTCATCCGCGGCGAGGAGCCCCGTGTTCTCATCTTCGTTAAAGAAGAGGCTGGCGCGGATCCTCGATCGGAGGTGGCTCGTCGACGACTTTTGCGGCAGTGTCTTATTGTCCCGTAGGAAACCATCCTTCATGACGGTCGTGACCGTCGACGCGAGTGGTGATGGCGATATAAAGGTACCGGACCGCCGATGCTGGCCGGGAGTGGATGTATTCCCTCGGTTCTGGGGCGTCGCCGGGTGTTCCAGAGTGTGATCGGGCGGGACTAGCCCGTCTCTCATCGGTGTTACGGGGTGGGATCGACTCGGCGTCAGCACCGAGGATCCCCTCATGAACATGTCGGCAGAGAGCGTCCTAACGCCTCTTCCCGGCGGTGTTGCTGCCTGCGTCTGCACCCAGGGGTTGCTCAATCGGGCTGGCGATTCGGGATCAAGGGAGCTTGGAGTGCTGCCATCCGCAGCGTGGGCCAGTGGAGGGACATTGTCCTCCTCGTCTGGCGAGCGCGGTCTGGTGGATATAGAATACTCGCCTCGCGAGGTCCGACGACTGGACCGACGGGACGGAGGGACGGACGTGGTGACGCTTTGACGCTCCACGGTGGTCCCCTGCTGGTGGCCTTCGTGATGCCTCAGGCCAATAGTCTCCTCCACGCTCTCCGAGTCGGACAGGAGGTCCTCCTCGTCATCCTCGCTCTGCTGTCGCCCACTCGTAATGAGGAAGACACCAAAGAAGGTGAGGAGGCAGCCTCCAACAAACTTGCCAGCCTGTTCCGACGTGGTCCTCTCGAAATCACGGTACAGGATCGCGCTACCCAGGATCACACAAAGGGTGAACATGACGAACTGGATGGGGATGACCTGGGTAGAGTCGAAGCGCTGTAGAGACTTGTTGACGTAGCGGATTTGCATGATGGCAGTCCCGAGCAGGATGATGATGAGGACGTAGGTGACGGGTGTCGTGAAGGCCCGCCATAGGGTCGATGATAGCATGGACGAGACGCCCTTTGTCGCTAGGGCTGTGTATCCTCCTGCCTAGGTGTCAGCCATAAGGAATCGATAGAAGAACTCTGTGCTGCTCTCGTTCAGGGAGGAACATACCAAACAGACCAACGAGTCCAAGGTCGATGAGGATGGTCCGCCTCCCGTACCTCGGACTCGCCCACATGAGGACGATTATGAGGAACACCGTAACGCCGAGATAGATCTCAAACTCCAGCGTCGTGATGGCACCCCAGACATCGCTGGGATTCAACTTGTTCTCCTGCGTCTTGGCGCTCAGCACCACCGTCACAACGCCGCCCACGGCCACGACCACGCCCCAGAAGTCCCGCTGCCGGAACCGCTCGTGGAACATGAGCGGGGCGATGATGCAGTTGGATATCAGCGCCACGACGCCCAGCGGCGAGACGATGGAGGCGGGAGCGAAGCCGTAGGCCAGGAAGTTGCCCATCTCCCCCAGGGTTATCAGGATCTGGCCTAGCCACCAGTATGGCGACTTGAGGTATGATGAGGCAGCCTTGGCCTGCCGCTCCGCCTCTTCTTCGTCCTCGCCGCCTTCGGTGGATGCGCTCGATAGGTATGACGAGGACAAGGGATCGGACTCGCGGGTGTCGTCGGGCATGTCTGGGCTGGCGTCGTCGTCGTCTGAAATGGTCGCTCCGTTGCCATAACTTCCGCTGCTGTTTCTGTTTCTGTTCCCGTTCCCGTTCCCGTTCCCGTTCCCATCGACGGTGCCGTAGGAGCTGGACTGTCCACCTCCTCTGTGCACTCTCTTCATCGCAGCCCGAGCTCTGCGGCGTATGGATAGGCGCTGCTTGTGCAGCCTCGTGTGGGCGTATCGCTGGACGTTGAGGGCCAAGGCAATCAGGATGTTGCCCACGATGGCCGTCACAATGCCGATGAGCGAAGACCAATTCTGTAGCGGCTCCTTTCCTCCCCCTCCTCCACCTCCGGTATCATCATCACCGCCGCCAGCACCACCCTCCGTCGCGGCGAGCACCCACATCCGGGACGCTGTCGATGGCATCCACGGCACCTCGTAGCTCGCGGACGGCGGCTGCAGCATCGCAATTGTCTTCGGCCCTGCAGCCGAGCTGCCCGTGGAACGAGGAATCCGGGTCGGTGCCGACCGAGGCCGTGGAAGCTCGTCGCTGAGTGGCCGCGTCAGGAGCTTGTCGCTGGTATCATCGGAGCAGCCAGGTATGGACGACTCTCTCGGTAGATAGGTAGGTAGCGTTCCGGAGCAGCACGAGTACGGGTTAGAGAAGGAACCCCAGTTCGTGTGCGGCGTCGCGTCCCTCTTTGAGGGGTTGAATACCTGTGGGATGAGGTGGTTTTGGTGAAGTGAAGAAAGCGCAGAACTCAACCCAACTCAACTCAGCTCAGCTCAATAAACTGTGCCTCACACTTTCGCGGGTCCACCCCATGCCCATGCGGTCATTTCGCATAGCGCGGATCTGGTCGCGGAGTTTTGGCGGCGGCCCACCAGCCACAGGCGCGACCTGACCTGGGATGTAAGCCACAGACAAGAGCGGAGTTCGAGGAAAGGTGGGACACCTGCGCCACACTTTCAACATACTGCCCGGGACGGACCCCGGCCACCAGTATTAGTGTGGGGTTTGGCCACTAGGAATTAAGGTAGGTACGTACCTCAGTAGGTAAGTACCGTAGTAGCTGCTCGTCATCGCGTCACTTCCGAGAGGCTGCCTCAGGAAACCTCGCCTCCATCTAACTCGAGAACCTTCTGTGGCCCTCCTCTGAACGAAAGCCAAACTCTTGCAAGGACATGCGCCCTGGCCACAACGGTGGCAGCAGCGACGACGACGAGGACGAGGACGACGACAACAACAACAACAAAAACAATCAGCATCACTATCTCCTCAACCCATTCATACGATACAAGCAACTAGTCGACTCGACCTTCGCCTCCGCCATTAGCATCATGACCGGCTTCCCAGACAACCCCCCCTCGTCCGGCGACTTGGGCCCGTTAAAAATGCCAAAAGGCAGCTTGATGAGCTCCATCTTCTTGTCGCGATACTCCCCCACCTACCTACGAGAGGTCCTCCCCCGCCAGCCCGTCCCCAACGACCTCCCCGAGGGCCTGGACCCCTCGATCTTCACCTTCGAGGATGCCTTCGAGGACCTCCTCGCCGTCTCGCAGGGCCAGCCCCTGCCCAACATCCATCGCCGCTACGAGCAGAGGAAGCTGCTGCGGGACATGTTCCCAAATGGGGAACCTACATGGTTCTACGCTCGGCGGCTGCAAGCGTTCAATCTCATAGGTCCGCCGGCGCAGCAGCAGCAGCAGCAGCAGCAGCAGCAGCAGCAGCAGCAGCCCGCGCACCACAGCGTGACCGCCGGGTCAAACTGGGAGGAGCTCCATGCAGTGCTGGACAGATTGGCCGACGAAGCATGGGGCCGCATACGATCTGCTCCTCCCCGCATGGACCCCGGCGTGTTCGAGGCGAAGATGAAGGAGTTGGAGGAGATTTCCGAGGGTCTTGGCCGGCAAGCCAATATCCTCAAATCGATCGTAGAGGAGAAGACGCAGCACGACCCCTGGCGGAAATCTGCGCCGGATCACTTTGATGATTTGTTCGGCACGCTCCGCGATTGGGCCGAGACGGGTCGGAGGTCGTGGGATGCGTTTATGAAGGAGTTCAACAAGAATTCACCCGACGTGTGGGAGGGTAAGAGACCTAAGAACGCTGATCCCGATATCAAGGTGGAGGAGAGTCGGGATGAACGTGTTGATGAGTATGGGTACGTCCACAGCACGGTCACGCGGAGGGAGTTGGACAGCCAGGGGAACGAGATCAGCAGGACGACACACTATGAGATGTACCCCAGCCGCGAGCGGAGACCAGAGAACCACGGCCGCTTGGAGGCCTCGGAAGGGTCTGATAGAGAGATGACGGACTATGATGGAGGCGAGAAGACGAAGAAGAAGATAGGTTGGTTCTGGAAATGAGCAATTGCAGAGGACGGGGGTTTCGCGGTGTTGCTGTTAGTTTGTATATCAGTTTCATCTCCGCTCTTGTCTAATCTAGGCGTAATTTGATTCAGCGGGATTCTCTTCTTTTTTCTCTTTATGTATCTCAAACCTGCTACACGCAATCAATCCCTATGCTATTGCCCATGCAGTATACAGACTAACAAGTCCCGCCACTCCAGACAGTCATACAGAAAACGAAACGACCAACTCCAAAGACTAATTCTTCCCTCTCGCGTTGGCCTTCTTCTTCCGCATTAGCCGTTTCCGCCCAATCAACTTCTGCTTCATGTCTAACCGGTCGTCCTTGGCCTCCTCAGGCTGTTGTTCAACGACCTCCTGTTCCTTCTTCCCCTTCTTGCCCTTGCCCTTGCCCTTACCCTTACCCTTTCCACGGGCATCCTTGTTCTCTTTCAGAATACGGACCGTTCGCTGAGTCTCGTCCTCTCCGCCGGATGCTGCCTGCTTCTGCCCCGATTGTTGGATCCGCTCTCTGGCCTTCTCCGCTGAGGTGCTCTCCATGGCCTTCCTTCGCTGCACGACCTGAGCATTCTCGATGGAGAACTCGACAATCAGGCGCTGTTTCCGCCCGTTGTCTCCCTCCAGCTGGAGACCGTTGAGGTACCGGAGTCCCATCAACGCCCAGTGATGGGACGTGTACTCAATGAAGCCATAGCCACGGCTCTTCCCGGCCCCGCTCTGCTCGGGCACCTTGGAGCCCTCGTTGCTCTCAAAGACAATCTTGGCCTGGCGCACGATACCCTTGCCCTTGCGTTTCCGCTCACGCTCCTTCTCCTTGGCCTCCGGCCCGTCGCGCGCATTCTCCTCCTTCGACAGGGGCTGTCGGCGACCTTCCTTGACGTCCTTGGCGAATCCGACGACGGCCTTCCTCGCAAGCTCCTTCAGCTGCTTCGAATCAATGTTCCGCGGGATGTTGCGGAGCGCCAGCCGCGTCAGACTCAAATGCAGACTGGGGTTCTTCTCCACGAGCTTCTTGCGCTGTGCGGCACTGGCTTCCCTCATCTGCAGCTCCCGCTGGCTCAGGAGCTTGTAGAGCGGTGAGTTGGACCTGATGGCACCCTCGGAGAGGAGGAACAATCTGCGCTTGTCCTTCTCTCTCCTCTTGGCGAGGGCGCTGTCCGCGAGGTTCGCCGCCGTCTCCTTGTTGACTGCCTGCGCAACTTGGAGCAGGCGTCCGTCGAGGGTGTACCTGCCGTCGGGATCGGCGTTCTCGTCCTGGAGGATGGAGTGTTTCGCCTTGGGCGCAGCTGGCGCCTGGGGCTTCGGTGCTCCCTTGATGCAGGCCTTGGCGTCGTCTGCGTCGAAGAAGCACACGAAACCAGTGCCGGCGGGCCTGTCGGTGCTCTTGTCCATGACCACTCGAGCGTATCGAACCTTGCCAAAGTGTCCGAAGAAACCCTTGAGCTGTTCGTCGGTTGTCGTAAAGGGCAGGTTCCGAACAAAAAGCGTCGAAGAGTTGTCGGTGGACTTTTGCGAGCCGTTGGCTTCACTATGAGCCTTGTCGGGAGTGCCATCCTCAGCGTCGACCTCTTCGTCCTCGTCTTCGTCCTCATCCTCGTCATCCTCGTCCTCCAGATTCTGCATATGGTTCTTCATGAAATTCTTCAAGTCATCGTCCAACTCCTTGTCCTTCGGTTTCGAAGCAGTATCCTCATCCCCGTCGTCCTCTTTGGACGAGGTTCCATCTGAGGAAGTGTTGTCATCATCGTCCTCTGGCTGCTTCTTGTCACCTCCGCCCACTTTGTCTTTGTATGTTTCTTCCTCCTGCTGTCCTTGCCATACTTTTCTGTCGACAGCCCAGTCAACGGCCAGCGTCCGACCATCAATTTCCTTGCCGTTGACCGACTCGAGGGCCTTCTCTGCGTTTTTGCGTCCTCTTATGGTCACGAAGCCGAATCCCTTCAGCTTCCCTTTGTCGCTGGGAAGGTCGGCGTACTTGACCAGCCCGAAGCTCCTGAAGAGCTTGGATAGCTGGTCCGAAGTCTTGATGCTCCAAGGCAGATTTCGCACGATCAGCCTGGTCGAGCGCTGGACCTCCTCCTTGGCTGGCCTGGGTGCTGGTGCCTGGCCCTTCTCGCCTCCACGGTGCCGGGGCTCAGCAATCTCCACCCTGATGATGCGGTCGTCCCACTTCTTCTTGTCGAGGGCGGTCTTGGCCTGCTGGGCGTCCTCCGCATCGGCAAAGGTGACGAAGCCATAACCTCTGGACTGCTTCGTCGCAGGATCGGTGATGACGGTGGCGTGCTTGACGGGGAAGTACTCCGAGAAGAAGTCTGTGAGACTCTCATTGGTGGTATCGGGCGGTAGTGACCGGACGAAGATGGAGCGACGCTCCTCGACTCGGGGCTTCTTCTTGGCCGATGGCTGGGACGAGGTAGCGCCGCTTGTAACTTCGTTTGCGATTCTCTCTAGTGTTGATGCTTCGGCTGCATCATCAACCTCCGACAGCGGTCGCTTGAGGGTTTCGGACACCATGTTGGCTTCTTGAGGACCTGATTGTCCTCTGGCGATATAATATCGTGCGCCGCCTAGAATTGCAGCTGGTCTCCGTCCGCAGAAAAAAAAAAGTTGGGTTGCAGCTGATAAGATAGGAAAATCATCAGCTTATCGCACGTGATGGCGGGGGAGCTGCCAGGCGCCTTGGGTGGACGCTGCACTAAGCCTCAAACGGAATACTGTTGACTGCGAGGATGATTGGCAACCACCAAAACATGGCGGGCGCGTCACGTCTCTCCAAACAACCTGCCCATATCGACATTGATCATTCGCCATTGCCCGGTACATATATATTCATAAGCGACGAAAACTCTCCCGAAGTGAAACCCGCCGAATGATTTGAGCTGCGGAGAATCCCACAACTCCAGTCAACATGCCCTCGAGAACGACGGCGCGGTCAACGCGCACATCGGCCACAACCAAACAGTCTTCAAGAGGATCAGCCGCTTCCCGTCTCTCCGAGACTGCCGACGAGAGCAACGACACGCCGGATAACGCGCTTCGCGGTCGCATTTGTGCCATCTTTCGCGATGCTCAGCGGACGACCGCCACACACCGGAAGCTTGCCGTCAACCTGCGCAAGATCCACGAGACATGCTGCTACGAGCCTTCAAGCGGCAAAACCAGCGCCAGCGAGGAGTTTGACGAAGCCGCCTTCAACCAAGAGTTCATTCGATGTGTGCTGAGGGTAATGCCGGTCAAGAAGTCGGAGAGCGTGGGCGAAAAGGTGATCCGGTTCACCGGTTTCTTCCTGCGACTGGCCAACGACAAGGACAACGAGCTGCTTGGGGACGAAGGGCAAGATGCTAGTGTGCTGCCCGAGACTCCGAGCACCCGTCTAACGTCGCAGCTCCTCGAGGCGGTCCTCCCCCTGATGACGGCAAAGGACAAGTTTGTTCGCTTCAGAGCCACGCAGCTCGTTTCCCACATTGTCAACTCCCTCGAGGCGATTGACGACGATCTATTCCAGAAGCTCCGACACGGTCTGCTGAAGCGCATTCGCGACAAGGAGGCCATGGTCCGCTCTCAAGCGGTGCTGGGCCTGGGCCGGCTTGCCGGGAATCAATCCGAGGGCTGCACCAACTCCGACGACAGCGACGAGGACAAAGACACCGGTCTGCTCCAGAAGCTCTTGGAGGTCTTACAGAACGATCCGAGCGCTGATGTGCGAAGGTCGCTGCTGGTCAACCTGCCCATCCTGACCAATACCCTCCCGTATCTGTTGGAGCGCGCAAGAGACCAGGACCCTCCCACCAGGAGAGCCGTGTACTCGCGTCTCCTCCCTGCCCTAGGCGACTTCCGTCACCTGTCCCTGGGTATGCGCGAGAAGCTCCTGCGCTGGGGACTGCGTGACCGAGACGAGAACGTGCGCAAGGCCGCTGGGCGGCTCTTTCGCGAAAGGTGGATCGAGGACTGCGCGGGTGCACCGCCACTGAAGGAGGATGGTACACCTGCGGAGCCGACCGGCCCCAATTTCGACGGTCTCCTGGAACTTCTCGAGCGCATAGACGTGATAAATTCTGGTGTAGAGAACGGCGTCGCTCTCGAGGCCATGAACGGCTTCTGGGAGGGGCGTCCTGACTACCGCGAGGGGGTCGTCTTTGACGACGCATTCTGGGAGACACTCTCCGCCGAGTCGGCCTTTATGGCGCGCAGCTTCAACGAGTTTTGCCGCAATCAGGGTAGTCGCAAGTATGAGTCGCTCGTCGAGGAGAAGTTACCCGAGGTGACCAAGCTTGCGTTCTACCTAGAGCGCTACATGCGGGCTTTGATCGATGCCATCAAAGCGATCTCGGAGCACGAGGGCGAGGATGATGAGGAGGAGGAGGACACGGTTGAGCAAGAGTTTATTGTCGAACAGCTGCTCCACATAGCCATGACGCTCGACTACTCTGACGAAGTCGGCCGGCGCAAGATGTTTACCCTCATGCGATCATCGCTCTCCGTTCCGGACCTGCCAGACGAGGTCACCAAACTCACCGTCGAAGTGCTCGAATACATCTGCGCTCCAGACGCCGCCGGAGAGCGCGAGTTCTGCAGCATCGTCCTCGAGGCTGTTACCGACGTCCATGATACGATCATGGAGGATCTGCCTGCCGACGACGGAGAGGAGAGCTTCCACTCGGCCAGGTCAGAGATCAGCAGCGACACCGCGCCGTCAAAGGATGGCAAGCGTGGAAACAAACCCGAACTGAGCGAGGAGGAGGCTCGTGAGAAGGCTGTTAGGGAAATCGTCGTCAACATGAAGTGTCTTCACATCGTTCAGTGCATGCTCACGCATGTGACCGGAAACCTCAAGGACAACAACGAGCTCGTCTCGATGCTGAACAATCTGGTCGTACCGGCGGTGCGCAGCCACGAGGCTCCTGTTCGTGAGAGGGGCCTGGTCTGCCTGGGACTCTGTGCCCTGCTGGACCGTTCGCTCGCCGAGGAGAACCTCGGCCTATTCATCCACTTCTTCAGCAAGGGGCATCCGGCTCTGCAGATTACTGCCCTGCACATCTTGACGGATATCCTCAATGTCCACGGCGCGCAGCTGCTGTCCGCCACTCCGGGCCTGCTCAAGGTCTACCTCAAGGCCGTCAAGGGCAACGCCAAGTCGGCAGAGGTGCAGGCGGCAGCTACGGTGGCGGCCACGAAACTGCTCCTGGGCCGCGTGGTCAGCGACCCGGACGCCTGCCATGACCTGCTCAAGTCTTTGGTAGTCGCGTACTTTGACCCTGCGTCCGCCCACAACCAGACGGTGCGACAGGCGCTCAACTACTTCCTGCCCGTCTTCTGCTACTCTCGACCGGAGAATCAGGATCTCATGCGGTCCGTGGCCCTGGATGCCCTGCACTCTCTCATCAATGTCCGCGAGAATCTGGAGGATGACGACGTGGACGTGGGCGAGGACATGGTCAGTCTGGCCACAATTGGCGCATGCCTCGTCGACTGGACAGATCCCAGGAAATGCTACAGCCCTGGGATCGTGCCCGATGCGGACAGGAGGAACGTCAATGGTGATGTGCACCTGGAGTTTGTGCAGGATATCTTGGAGAGGTTGCGCAGCAACGTCAGCAGTGAGTTTTCAAAACACATCGCCCCCGCCAACGGGGGATATTACTCGATTCCAGTGCTAACCGTAAATCGTCACAGAGGAGGAAAAGAAGGTCGTGGCCTCGCTCCTCGGCAAGCTCTTCATCTCGCCCGGCTCCTCCGAGGACAGACTCCGCGAGGCCTACACCGAGGTCACCTGCGCCGTGGACGACGACCTGCTCAGGGACGCCACGAGCCGCAACGCGCTTTACAAGGTCCACGTTAGCCTAGGCAAGATTGTCAACGCCCTCGACCAGAGCCAGCCGGCCAACAACAACAACAACAGCCTGCGCTCTAGTACTCGCAGCACATCCGTCGCCACGGACACACAGACCGCGCAGGAAGGGACCGTCGTTGGCGAACCAGATATTCCTGAAGGTGTGGAAGAGGGAGAGCCGGCGGAGGAGGAAGAGGAGCAGACTGTGGTTCTGAAGAAGGAGCAGGACGCCTCGATGGATGAGGAGGGGGAGTCACAGGATGGTGATGTAACACAACAGCAAGTGTCTTGATGCCGGTATGATGGAACATGAAATTGTAATGAAGGAAGGTCGATACTCTCTTGGGATGAGCGGGCACTACTGGTCAAAGGCGAATGGTTTCTGCGGTGGGATGGATATATCTTGATGGCGGCACATGGAAATCTATTTCTCTCTCGTTCCCTTAATTCAACGACCTGCACATTCGTTCGTTATTCGGAAGTGGGGGGTCTTCAAAGACCAGTGTTGCGCCGGTGGATGGGTGGCCTGTTGAAGCCTAGCGAGCTCCCAGCCAGAAGAGAAAGCCACCGAACCCGATATTGATGAGAAGGTGCTGACCCAGGCTCCAGGCCATGCAATAGAGGTACTTTGGCGAGAAGACAGTCCAGATGAACAGATGCGTCCTCAGCGCCGTGCAAGCAGCCATGACGCACGCCATGCTCGCGGTCGTAAAGGCAGTCAGCAGGGCGGCGTGCCGCGTAAAGACGCGCTCCTCCCCGTGCTTCCCATGGTACCGCTCCAGCAGGAGCAGGTTGGTCGCCGAGGTCCAGAAGATGGGCCCGGCCCAGTTGCCGATGAGTGTGAGGAGGCCGACGGCGAGTACGTTGAAGCCGGAGATGCCGTTGTAGGCGCTGGAGAGGTCTACGGAGGATATGGCGTTTGAGCCGCCGTAGGCGAAGAAGGTTGTGAACTGGAGGAGGATGGATGTCACGGTGATTTCGGGGACGGAGAGGTGGGTGGATTGGAGACTGTTGAGCATGAAGGTTGAGAGGAGGAGGATGGGGATGTTGGTTGCTCGGGACTGGGTCATGGCGAGGAGCGTGTATAGGTGGTGGAGGAGCTGGGCTTTCATGGCCAAGGATGTTAGCTTTCCCCACGACGATGATGGGAGAAGCGATGGCGACTCACCAGATGCGCCGACAGCGCGTGGACTACCGGTGGGGCTGCGGTAGACACCAAAAGCAGCACAAACGCCGAGAAGCACAAACACAAGCCTCGCCCTGAAGAGCAGAGACTGGCCCCCAAAAATCCGAAGAAGCTCCTCGGCGAAGCCCGAGACGAGCTCGGGGGCATCCTCGGCAGTGAAGGCAAGCTTGAAGGCAAAGGCCGAGGGCACGAGGAGCGCGGTGAGGCTGGTGGCGGCCATGTAGGGGAGGCCGTCGCGGAGGCCGGGGAGGATGCGGACGGAGAGGAGCATGTACATTGCGATGACGAGAGGCCATAGGAGCTTGGGGTGTGGGAGGAGAAATAGTTTCACAATGTCGGGCTCTCCGGCGAACTTTTGGCCGGTTTGGTTCCAACTTCGGATCAGGCGCAGGATTGTCAAGGCAGTAAGCGGGAATATCATCGAGGATACCCGTCGAGTTCTAATATCGGATTGATCAGTCAACCGAAGCGCAGTTAGCAGAGGGTCAAGGATGCCCCACCTTTGTATGCTCCTGGCCCCCAGGTAGGTGAGCCACAGGGTGGAAGACCAGTACCAGAAGTGGTGTTCCTCCTCCACGTAGCTGCTGGCAAACATCATGATGCCGTACACGGTGGTCACAAGGAATAGCGGCACCAGAGCATGTTTCCCACGGTTTCCTGTCCACAGAACTGCGAGTACACCGGAGATGACGGCGACAACGGCCAACACTTGGCCGAGGATTAGTTTGGGCATATCATAATTGGACGCCATGCTGCTCATAAGATCCTGGGCTTTCCGCAGCCACGCGGACATGGTGGACAGCCAGGCGGGATCGAGCTCTTTGGAGTTGGCGATGGAGGGAGCTTGCTGGCTGACGCTCTGCCACTCGCAGGCCAGCTCGCTGATATCCGTTGCTTCCAGTTTGCAGGGGTCGGTTGCGCTACCGGCGAGGAAGAGGTCTGGGCCAAAAGCCGCGGTGACGATGTGAAGGATCTGCCTGGCATTTCGAATGAGAATTTGGACCTTGTCGTTCGCATCGGGCCAGAAGGGCAAGAAATCGGGGATGAAGGCGCCGAGGTTGTTCTTGGATACTGGGAATCCCAAGAGGGCGGCTATTGTTGGCGCAAGATCGGATTGCTCTACCATGGAGTAATATTCAAACTCCCCCTTAGGCTCGGTCGGTGCTGAGAACGTAAGGCCAAGATCCCTGATCTTAGGAGACATGAAGACTAGAGCGGGTGATGTTTCACCGGGCGACGAGGCGCCGTGGTTCCCTGCATCATTCATGCCGTGGTCACCACATAGGACGAACAGAGTGGACTGAAGGTGTTCCTTGGACTCCATGGCTTCAAAGATGGTCTGGACGATTTCGTCCATCTCGCGCTGTTTTGGCACCATGTTGGAACTACGGGTGTGTGAATAACCAGGATTGAGGAGTGAGTGGAGTCGTGCACGACTCACCTTCGCGGTCCTGACTTGTGTCCAATATGGTCGAGACCTAGGTAATGCAGGACCATGAGGCCCCAGTCATTATTCTCGAGCTCACCTGCGACATTCCGGGTAACATTGTTATCGACCTCGGTGAAATCCTGCGAAGAGTGGTTACTAAATGCGCCGACCCCTCGTACTTCAGAGGACATACGGAGACAAAGAAGCTCGAGGTGCCATCCACGCGGTCAAAAGTGTCGGGGAAGAGCTTGAGCCACGTATCGTCACCATACATGAGCAGCTTCCCAGCATCTTTGGCTTTGAGCTGAGCCAGCCATGTGTCCTGAGCGGCGAGACTGGACGAGGTGTCACCCTCGTCAATGTTGAGAATGAGGTCGACAAAGGAGGGGATGGAGCCAGTGGTGATGGACTTGATGCGTGGCATAGTCACCGTGGGAGCCCGCGCATTGGCGGTATACGGGAGTGCGTTGCCATCTCGGATGAGTCTACGGGGGCGGTCAGCATTCACCCCCGGGGACGTTGTGACGCTGGGGGGAGGAGGGAACCGACTGTTGAGTGTACTCGAATCCGGAGTCCGGGGCATAAACGAAGTCACTATTACACGTACAGGTCAGCGTAGGAATCGCACTGTCGGAATTGAACCATCTACAACCTCCTCAGCGCATCCACCACCATGAACACGAGCTTGTCAAAGGGCCCTGTGGGCGGTGGGCCGAAGTCGAGCGGCTCATATTCAGCGAGCCCGGGGAGGAACGGCTTGTAGGGGAAGAACCCGGACGCAAAGGTCAAGATGGCCAAGGGAATGAGTAAATTGGCCGTGACAAGCAGCAAAGTGCTTACCAGTGACTTCTGGGTCATGGTCACTTGCACACTGCACCGGACGGACGCGAGACACGAGGCGGATCACGGGTGGAGGATGACACGGGTCGACGCCATCGAGGAGAGGGCCCAGCACCCGATCGGCAGGAATTACGCGGTAGAAGGAGGCGGATGCGTGTATTCCTCGATGGCCCGATTAACGCAGCGGCGGGCTGGTCGGCAGTGGTGATGAGCACGGGAGCGGGAGGTGGTGTTCAACTGCTGAGAGAAGAGGTGATGTTGGTTGTTTTGCGCCACACGAGGCTGGTGGGATACAGGTCACAACGATAAGATAAGGCGGGGACAAGAAAGAAAACAAAAAAAGTACCAAGACGGTATCTTGGTGGAAAAAAAAAAGAAATGGCATAGAATGAAATCATGGTATCATAACGGCCGTGAAGCATCTCACTCGCTCGCCGGGAGAGACGACCGTGAGAATGTGGTGAGCAGAAATAATGGGAGATAAGAAAGGATATGATTTCCGTTCCATTTCGTCCTTCATTTCCCGCCCTTTGCCTTCTTCTTGGAGGCGACTCTATCGCTGTACTTGGGGAAGACGACGCTCGACTTCTTCTGTCTCCTCCTCTTGTCGATGCCCTTCTTGCCAATGCGTGCCTTGGAGGGCTTGGAGTCCAGTTCCATAGCTGAGACAGGAAATCAAGTTAGCATCGGGATAGCCTGGACGGCGAGTTGCTTCCATTACTCACCGGCCTCGTGGTCGTCGTCGCCTGTGGTCTTGCCGTCCTGCTGGGGCGCCGCCTCCTCGGCATCTGACAGGGGGTCGATTAGTATATTTTCATCTTGGGGTGGGATTTGGTGAGATCACACCATCCGTATTCATGGCGGCATCGGACGTCTCCGGTTTGGGCTGCTTCGCCAGCTCGAGAAGACGGGCGGACAGACGCTCAGCGCGGGCAGACTCAACGGGGCCAAAGATGCTGGCCGCCTTGCGCTGGTTGTTGTACTTTTTGGTGCTTGACCTCGAGCTCTTGGCCATCTTGACTGGTTGCTTGTGGATGTCGTAACGGTAAATGAGGCTTGATGCGCAGTGGTAGAGGGTGCGAGGCAGGTCAAGGGTGTGTTGGGTATGTACTGTACTGTAGTAGATGCGAATTATGAATCGAACTTGGAAGGTTGATGAGAACTGCAGTGGCAAAATGTACGAGTACCGTTCGTCCGTAGGTACCTGCTGTAGGTACCACGGTAATGTTACTGTATGATCAGGTACGATACAGGTCCTGTACACCGCTGGAGGTGGGGTGCCCAACAGGCCTGCCAAAATACTAGTACCAATGACAGGCAGGAGGACCCTTGTGGCTAGGTGCCACCTGAAAGGCTGTGGCGTCAAAATTCCCAGCAGACGACGTGCCAACAGCAACAACCACCAGCACTGCACCAGCCCGCGCCACGGCTCATCCAGACTTGACGACTCCGAGTTACAATCCTCGACTCTTGCACCCCAAAATTCACCAGTGCAACCTGCGCAAGATGCTGTGCCTTCCCGCACATCACCATACTTGCTTCTCCTGAGCACCATCCGCAGAGTGCTACTCCGCAGCGACAGACTGACGCCCCGCGATCTTTCCGTCAACACCAATCGCCCGAAGCCCGATTCACGCGCGGACTGCCTGCCAGTCGACGACATAGCAGCAACCCGTCGTGCTCATATCCACTCCCAAGGTGACGGTATCCGATACGTCAGGTACCTACGGTTTCGGTTGTAGTGCGGGCTATCTCTGACGGTTGCCTTTCATGAGGAAGGCTTGGCTCCGGACGATACTTGGCCATACAACCCATCCGTTCGCGAGAGTAGCGTCCAGATCGACGACACAAAACGACCCGACCGAGTAGCACTGGTAGCCTTTCGGGCGGTACCCGAACGCTTCGCCATCCCGCAATCCGCTCCCTGTCTCCAATCTCCGGACATAAGAGAGAGAGAGAGAGAGAGAGGAATACTACAGCTACAGGAGGAGGAAGAGGAGGGAGAAGAAAGGCGCAGAGTGGTCGAGGGCTCGAGGCGCATATCACACCATCAGAACCGCCAGATACCTCGGCTTGCCTACTGGTAGGCTTTGTGGAAGAAAGGAGCGAACCGCGCCCAACGCATCCTCTACCACCTGCAGCTCTCTCCGGACACCCACCTGCCTTGAGGTCGGCACTCTGACGAACCCTGGAAGAGGCCCGGCAACTATGGCAACCACGTTCCCCTCGTCCGCGGCAGGCGCTGCCCCGGCATCGCTCCCTGCGCCCAGCCGTCGCGACGTCGAGGAACTCGTTCGCCAGATCCGCAGCCCAACCTTCTATAATCGCCAGTTATCTTCCATTTGCCAGGTGAATGGGCTCAAGAGCACGGGCGTGAAGGCTGATCTTCAGCGTCGCATCACAGACCGTGAGTCGCCCACCACATTATATACATTCCCCTCCATATCCCGCACTCAAATCACCCGCTTCTCACCTCGGTCCTCACCCACGAACAAACTCATTCGGTGATGGTCTCGGTGTCTTCTCGGTGTCCACCATCACACCATCTCAGTCATCTCGTCTGGTTGTCCGCACTCGGCTGACTTATTCTTACCATTTTGTAGTGATACAGCTAGCCTTCAGCTCTGGCAACGTCGCACAGTTCCACCAGATCCGCCAAAGCATCGACAACGCCGCCGGCGCCATGACGAAGCGCGCGAGCCCTGCAAAGCCGCCTCCCAGTCGCAGTGCGCCCCATGTGAATCAACCCGTCACGCCTGCCTACAACGGTGGCTCCACCAGCAACGGCTACCCGCAATCGTTTGGTGGCCACTCTCGGGGCCCGGCCCATAGAGGCGGCTTGCAGTTCCACCCGAGTCCCTTCTACACCATCGAAGCCCCCATAACCGACGTGTTGTCATGCCCAGGTAAGATGCCCCACGACGGTCGGATCCGCCTTCTGGCTGCGCTGCTTTTCTAACTGCCTCGCTTCCAGTCATGACACAGCACCGCAACAGCATCCACGTCGCCATTAGGATGAATGAGCATCCTGCCATGCAGCGGTGCGTCGAAGATACCTCCTACAGGGTCATGGTCTTCTGCGCGGCCGACACGTCGAGCGTCCAGCACATCGCTTTCCCCCATCAATCCGAGCTCAAGGTGAATGGCGGCGATTTGAAGGCGAATCTGCGCGGCCTGAAGAACAAACCCGGGTCTACTAGACCGGTTGACATCACGAGCCAGCTGCGCCTAAAGCCGTCCACCTACACAAATAATATCGAGTTCACCTATGCACTGACTACCAAGGTATCGCGCCAGCCCCTCTGATTTGCACGGATCATCATCATTCTGACTCTCCTGGAAGAAATTCTACCTCACCATATATCTCTGCAAGATCAAGTCGGTTAGCGACCTCGTGTCCGTCGTCTCAACCCGCCAGAGGATACCAAAGGCATCCGTGATTGCCGAGAGTGCGTTTCATCCGGTTACTGGCCTGCTTGTAATACCGCTGACAAAACGCCCATAGTAAATAAGAAGGCCATGGATCCAGACGTGGTGGCAGTGTCGCAAGTCTTATCACTCAAATGCCCACTGTCATACATGAGGCTAGAAGTTCCCTGTCGGGGGACACAATGCTCGCACATTCAAAGCTTTGATGCGACCTCATATCTGCAATTGCAGGAGCAAGGCCCCCAGTGGGTATGTCCTATCTGCAACAAACCAGTGCCGTTTGAGCAGCTGGCAGTAGATGAGTAAGGCTTCTTCTTTTCCTCCTGTTGCTTTGTCAACGGAGTGTCTGTGGGTCTCGTTCTTAACAACTTCTAGATATGTCAAGGACATACTCCAAAGAACTCCGAAAAGCCTAGAGGTGGTCACCATCGAGCCTAATGGGCAGTGGTCCATCAAATCAGCCGAGCAAGAAAACGGCCGGTCCGCAAATGCCAACCCATCCGCCGAAGGCGATGACGAGATAGAAATTCAAGAGGTCACCGTGGTCGGTGGCAGAAGGCAAGATACACCAAAGAACCCTACATCTGGTCAGACTATCGGCACGCCAGTCTCCACAAATAGGAGTAGTGCACCTCGGGGCGCGGGATCGACCAGCTCAAAACGGCCAGCTCCTGCTGTTATTGATCTCACCCTCTCCTCCGATGACGAAGACGACGAGCCGCGGCCAGCCAAGCGGCAGAACAGAAACACGAACGGCCTTCGAGAATCCACCGGCGATGGCCTGGGCTTTTTTAGCCCAACTCCGCCGCAGCATCCTCCTTGACGGCCAACGATATCAGTCCCTGCCATACTTGTCTTGGTGGTGGTGGGTGGGTTTCTCGAATTAATCACCTGAAGAATCAAAGGTAGAGAGAGTCCTGTGGTATATCGAGAGAAGGCAGTGAAGGAAGGTATTCGCATCATGCCTCTCTCCCCTTTCTACCCTTTTCATTTTTTTTTTTTGGGTTGTTTTGCATTTACATGGTCTGGAAAGGCGTTTCGGGAGACGTGAAAACTCATGGCCCATGCTTTTTCTTTTTGCCGCCATTGAGAAGACGGTCATAGGATAGGGGCATAGTGGTATCGCCCCCCATCGGTAATGGGGTCTCAGGGTGGGCGGCGAGGCCGGTCTTTGCATTTTATGAGATGAGATATCCGCCGCGGGGTTGCCGTTTCACGAGGGTGACAATATTTTGAGGATTTTTCTATGAGCTGATAGACGACAATACTTATACCGGTACAACCAGCAACTTTCACGCTCTCTCGTCCGACGAATCCAGTCTAGAACCTGGTACTAGATGTTCATATTCCATGCTTACTCCATTAGACGACATCTTGGGATCAGCGGTCAACGCCTTGTACTACTAAATAATATCTATTTGCCTGTGCCATACGACACAGACTACTAGCTAGTAGCACCTGAGCACGTCCATATTTGGTAGATCCGAAGAGTTGAAATAAGTACGATTACGCCAGATACATTCGCCCGCCCATCCCTGCCTGTAATGACTTGTCTTTTTCCATCCTAACCCCCCTTTACACCCTTTTCTCCGCCATTTTCTTTTGACCTTATTTTGTAACCATGATAATTCCCACCAAAAGAGCACGCTAACCACCATCCTCGACAGAAAGGTTGTGTATCCCGTCCTTTCTGTCTGGGGACTGACCCTCTATACGATTTGCAGATCTATCCTCTCTGGGAAAAGAGAGAGAGACAACTTCTTTTTTTTTCTTTCCTTAATCCTTCCACGAATCAAGGTTGCTCACCACACAGCCCTCCGCCCCGTCACCCCGGCGCACAAGCTGTCCCAGCTTAAACACCTTCTCCCCCCGAGCCGTCAGCGCGGCAGTCACGGCGTCGACCTGCGCGGCATCGACGGCAATGACCATGCCGACGCCCGCGTTGAACGTGCGCACCATCTCGGCAGGGGCGACATTTCCGGCCGTCTTCAGCCAGCGGAAGACCGGGGGGATGTCCCAGGTGCCGAAGTCGATGGACGCGGCCAGGGTGGCGGGGAGCATGCGGGGCACGTTCTCGACGAGGCCGCCGCCGGTGATGTGCGCGAGGCCCTTGATCTGGGGGAGGACGGGGAGGAGGGCGCGGACGTAGATGCGCGTGGGCGTGAGGAGGGATGCGCCGACGGTGGAGGAAGGGTCCCAGGGCGCGGGGGACGTGTAGGAGAGGTTGGCGGCCTGGATGATGCGGCGGACGAGGGAGAAGCCGTTGGAGTGGACGCCCGAGGAGGCGAGGCCGAGGAGGATGTCGCCCTCTGTCATGGCGGATGTGCGCGGGAGGCGGTTCTCTTGCGTGACGGCACCGACGGCGCAGCCGGCTGCGTCGTAGTCCTCCGCCTGGTACATGCCCGGCATCTCCGCCGTCTCACCACCGACGAGCGCACAGCCCGCCTGCCGGCATCCCTCAGCCACACCCTCCACAAACGACGACGCCATGGCGAGATCGAGCTTGCTGCAGCCGTAGTAGTCGAGGAACATGAGCGGCGTGGCGCCCTGGACGATGAGGTCGTTTACGTTCATGGCGACGAGGTCCACGCCGACGGTGTCGTGCTGCCGCATGGCCTGCGCGACCATGAGCTTGGTGCCGACGCCGTCGATGGCGCCGACGAGGATCGGGCTGCCCGGGTAGCCGGCCCGGGAGAGGTCGAGCTCGCCGCCGAAGCCGCCAATCTCGGCGTCGGCGCCGGGCCGCTTGGTGCTGGCGACGGCCTTCTTGATGCGGTCGACAAAGTCGTTGCCGGCTTGGATGTCCACGCCCGCCTGGGCGTACGTCATGGAGGTCTTGTTGCTGGTGTTGGCGGTGTCACGGAATGCGCGGTGGGCGATGTCCTTGCGGTAGAACATGCCGTCGAAGTCGATGACCTTGGAAGAGAGCGCCGCGTAGGAGGCGTCGACGGCGGATCGCAGGGAGTCGCCGACCGAGTTGATGGCGATGACGCGGCCACCTGATGTCTTGAGCTCGTCGCCGTCCAGCTTCGTGCCAGCGTGGAAAATTGTGCTTCCCTGGGGGGCCGCCTGGACCGTCATGGGCGTGCCCTTGGCGTATGAACCTGGGTATCCTCCCGCGGCGAGCACGACGGTGGCGCTGTACTTGTCCTCCACGGTCAGGCGGCAGTTGTCGAGGTACCCGCCAACACAGGCGAGCATGATCTCGGCGAGATCGGTATCGGCCGAGAGCAGGGGCAGGACGGTCTGTGTCTCAGGATCGCCGAAGCGCACGTTGTACTCCAGGACCTTGGGCCCGGAGCTCGTAATCATGAGGCCCGTGAAGAGGACGCCGCGGAAGGGCTGCTTCTCCCTGCGCATGCCAGAAATGGTGGGCTCGAGGATCTCCTTGTCGATGCGCTCGATGAGGTCCTTGGTGGCAATGTTGGTCGGCGCATAGCAGCCCATGCCACCCGTGTTGGGGCCCTGGTCACCGTCGAAGATGCGCTTGTGGTCCTGTGCGAGGGGTAGGGAGCGGATGGTGTAGCCGTCGCAGAAGGTGAGGACGCTAAGCTCGTCGCCCAGGAGGAGCTCCTCGATGACGACCTCGGACCCGGCGTCGCCAAACGCCTTGTCCACCATGATCTCCTTGAGGGCGTCCTTTGCCTCGGCCTTGGTCTGGGGGATGATGACGCCCTTGCCGGCGGCGAGGCCGGTGGCCTTGATGACGACGTCGTGGTCGATGGAGTCGACGTAGGCGACGGCCTTGTTGTAGTCGGAGAAGTTTTCGTACGCGGCGGTTGGGACACTGTACTTCTTCATGAAGTCCTTGGAGTACGTCTTGCTCCCCTCGAGACGAGCCGCCTCCTTGGAGGGTCCGAAGCAGGGGATACCAGCCTGCCTGAAGAAGGCCTCCACACCGTCGACGAGGGGCGCCTCGGGCCCGGGGACGACGAGGTTGACGCCATTGGTCTGAGCGAAGGCGACGAGGCCGGGGAAATCATCGGCGGAAACGGTCTCGACGTTGGTGACCTTGGGACAGGTAGCGGTGCCGCCGTTGCCGGGGGCGGCCAGGATGGAGGTGACGCGGGGGGACTGGGCGAGCTTCCAGGCGAGGGCGTGCTCGCGGCCGCCGTTGCCGATGAGGAGAATGCGCAGGTCGGCCATTTGTCTAGAACCAGCAGGCCGGCGAGGGGGGGGGGAGGGAGGGGGCGGGCGGGCTCCGAGAACTGGATGGCGTTTTGGAGGTTTGATAAGGGCGCACAGCCGCACACGACAAGGGGAAAAAAAAAAGCTGGTCATACTGCTCCTCCTTCCGTTCCCCCCTCCCCTCCGACTGCGGCCAATGGGCGGCGGCGCGGGGCAGAGCAGTACCTACCTACTCGTACTCCGGTATATGTGTCAATTGATGGTGCGGGGCATTTTGGCAGAGGGTGGGAACCCCTCGCTGTAAGTGTCTTGCGGGCTGTAGGATCCACATGACTTGTTCTCCGCTCTTTTTCTTCTTTGTTTTAGTCACTTATACGGGTATGTTTGACTCTCATTGTGGTCACTGTCGAGTGCGAGCTCGAGAGGAAGGTATAACTGTAGATCTTTTCAGTCCAATCGAGTCGAGAGTAACAGAGACAAACACACACACACACACACACACACACACACAGCCCTGTGACAATATCTACTTAGCTACATGTAGGGAGGTATTGGTAGTTCTACTCTTGGCGGAGTCCGATACAGCCTCATGCATAATACCCCGGTTGAACTACTTGGCCGCGGGCGGCGAATCAGGGAACTGCACAGCCTAGATAGACCCTCATCCGAAGAACGGCATCCGAGTACGCAGGGAGCTAATGAAACTGTGTGAAGTTAACATGTAGTAACGACAGCCCAGGAATGAACGTGGAAGCCACCAGATTGCTTTTCCGCGGACCGAGTACACGGCCCGTCCCAAGATCCCCTTCATATCAAGCTCTTGGTGATTCAACTTGGTCTGTTGTGTCCTTGGCGGCGGTTCTCTCGAGCCGTGCAACTCCGTGCGATACGGGGGATTGGGGGTGTATGGGTTGGGGTGGGTCGTACGAGCATGTCGTCAAAGAGATAACATGAAAGTGCAGCCGCTCTACAACCCCACTTTTACACGAACATATGTGCAGATTTAGCTTGATTCATGTTGGGAACAATAGACCCAGGGGGTCAGCCTCGGTAAAGGGCGGCTGGATGCAACAATGCTGGCGAGGACCATCTTATGCGTCGAGCCGGCGTAAAGCTACCCGGAACGAGGCATAAGTATAATTCTCGGTCCCCAGTCTCGAGAGCAGTCCTACCATGTACGACGCACGTCGACGTATGTACAGACTCTAGATGTATACATGTATGTGTATATATTTTGTAGTCGTGGATGGGTCTCTTCGGGATTGTTATACACAACTCGCCATGCGAAGTACCTGTAAATAAGTAGGCACAAGAACCCAGGACACTGTACGTAGTACAAAAGCCAACTTGCCAAGATCGGTGACACCAGATTGGATTGGGAAAAAAAAAACAAGAAAAAAACAAGAAAATCCACAAGATCTCAAGAGTATGTCTATGTTCCTAGATTCGGGCTCGATTAGGTGTAGTGGTGTTAATTATCTGTGGGCCCCTTTTTTATTGCTGGTTTTTTTTCCCTTTCGCTTTTTTTTCGAGATCTGATACATCACCCCCCTTTTCGATGCATCGTCCAAGCACGAATGTGACGGCGAAGCAGTAGTGCGAGTACTACCTAGCATCACCACGGAGCCGCCGCCACAAACACATGCAGCAGCACCGCAGCGCGGCCCACGGGGTTGGCCGCAGCGACCACAGGCCAGCATGGGCATTGTTACCCCCTCTGTCTTCGCGGGCATCACGCGGCTAGCTGACCCCGGAGAGTTGGGGTTTTGAGGGCCATTTACGGTTTTTCTAGGCTGCCCGGTTTTTTTTTTCCTCTGTGAGTTTTGGGGACAAATGACGATTGTTTAGCGCATTCGGGTCGGGTGATTTTGATAGCTTGCCGGTTAGCCTGGGAGTTGCTGAGGTGGTGACTCGAGATGTGAGCGTCGTATCATGAAAAGTACCGCACTGAATTGCGATGATGCCATATTGCTGCGAGAAGATGCGGCTGCGTACTAATCCGTACTAATGTTCCTACTACTAGTACCTAGTAGTCGTTCGTGAGGTATGGGTGTGTGGGTGTGGGGGTGTGTGTATGTGTGTTAGTAAAGGTGGGGTGACATTTTTTGCATGTGTTATACCCGTAAAACTTTCACGCAGAATGCAGTAGCACTACAAGGTCGGCTTTCAATATGTGACGAGGCCAAACCACTTATATTTCCGGATTGGCGTATAATCAGGGTTTCTGTGTGGTAATTACTGTATTATTGCGTATTGCTGACTCTATGCCAAATTTCGTCGTCACATTTTCGACTGCAAAATTGGAACATACTAGTACCTACTGGGGACGCCGACAGCTGAAGCAGCTGGAGGCACATGCATCTCGCGAGTGCGGCAGATCCGGCCCCCAGAAGACACACAGCAGCCCTACACCAAGCCCCCAGGACTCCAGGAGGCACTGCGGCAGACAAGTTACAGGGGCTTGCCGTGGTAACACAAGTTAGTACGTGCTCGTATGTGGGAGTACTTACCTACCGGTAGTAGGTATTATTAGCGCGCTACGAGTACAGCTTCATAAGTAGGTACGTCCGTACGGATTGGCTCACGTACTTTGGAATTACTAGCTTAGCAATTGGGACGTTGGGCCGTCGTCGCTCCGGATGCAATTGAACGGGACGGGTGGCTGGTGACGAAAGCGGCAGCGCGCGCGGACAGAGCCTCATTCCATGGGTGCGAGAGGTTGTAGCCGTCATGCGAAGAGCGAGTTTTTTCGGACTACCTAGGTAGTAACACCAAACCAGCGGGCAGCCCATACAAATCTGATAAATGATGCCGGCTTGTTCACTCCGGCCCAGCACAGTAACCACGGCACTTGCACGTTTCTCCCCAAGGTTTCGGAGCAATTCCCATCCACTTACCTGGGTGGGCATACGCAGTAGTGCGGTCAGGTGATTGCACGATACTCTTCTTCCAGGGTGGCTTTCTTTCCGCAAACTTGCGACGAAACCAGTGCACATTTTCCGGCCCAGTAATCCCAATCGGCTTTCCGGCTTCCTGGAACCTTTGCAGAGGTCCATTTTTGCCGCTCGTCTCACTCCCTCAGCCAGCATCACTGTCACAGACAGTTATAGACTGGGCAGGAAGTTGACCGGGAACGCTCGAAATCCCCTCAGGTCTCGACTGTTCCTCTCAATGGCGCCAGTCGTGTCTGCTCCACATTCCTCCTGTCCCCTCCCACCAACCAGCAGATCCCTGCCTGAGCTAGGTACCCCGATACGGTACCCCACACACAGGTACGGATACAATCGTACTTCTGCCGCGCTACGTTTGCGGGCTGCGAGCAGAGAGAATGAACGGGTTCGCTGGGAAGAGGCCCAATTGTGTATGTACTGCAACTGGTAGAGTAAGAAGTATCTTATCCATATTTCTTATTCGTAGTGTCCTCAACACGCCCTGTGGGCATGTGCACCGTTAGGTACCTCCTACTAGTAGTACAGTATTATCGTGTAAGAAAGGGCTCTGCTGCAGGACTCGAAACGAAGAAAACCACATGGGGTTTCTCCTCTCTGATGTGTTTGTGTGCCCGGTGGCTTCTGCAGCCAGGCTGCCACTTGCCACCTGCCCGGCCAACCACCAGCTCCACACCCACTACAGGTACATGCCTGGTACGTACTGCAAAGGTGGGAGGAGACGGCTGAGTCAGCGCTGAGGGCCCAAGTTCCAAGATATCGGGACCCACTCACCGAACTTGGCGCGTCCCGGCAGCGGGCGACCGGCAGGTAAAGCGCGGTCCAATTAAAGATGATTGCAGAGAATGTCGCTGGGAAGGTGGGTTACACAGATGCAAGGATACTGCTAACATCAGGATGCAAGACCGTAGGGCCCGGTATGGACTGCATGCTGAACGTCCTGCCGTCTCCCCAGCGTTTGTCGATCCGCTACAGAGGCATGGATGGCATTGAGTCGCAAATATCTTTGGCCCAATTCATGCGCGTTCCTAATACCAGATGTCGAGGCAAGGAAGTAAAGGCGGCGGTACAAGCGGCGTCCTTGCAAAGAGAGCCAACGCTGACACCAGCGCTAGCAGAAAGGGGGGGGGGGGNGAGGGGGGGCGAGTCGGGAGAGGGGTTGGCTCCAGGTGAAGTTAGCGGTAGTGAGCGAGAAGTGGGCTGGGCTGGATGGGCATTAGGCCTCCCCAGGTTGGAGTGGACGGGCTGATGGGGCGGGACTTGAGCCGTCTGGAGGAGGTGTTTGATGTGGATGGTGGTGGAAGGCAGGGCGGAGGAGGGAGGGGGAAAGAGGGCTAGGACACGGAGGGTGGCAGAGCATATCCATCGGCGCCGCTGCCGGCAGGTTTAGGTCGAGTCGCTCTTTCCCCGTAGTAGGCAATTGGGACGTGAATGGAAGTGACAGCCGCGAGAGGTGGTCGGCGGCAGGAACTACCTGGCACTAACGTACCTTGCCTTAAAAAAGAAGCTACACACCCCTTCGTTGCGACTCCCATCGTCCTCATCCTTATCCTCATTCTTATTCTCATCATCCATCCCGCCTCCCATCTCCCGTCCCATGCTCACACTGGTTTCACCTCCCTCCGCCCCGCCACGTACGTGTTTAATTATCACGAAGCTTTTTCTAGCCGCCATCCAAGCCCTGACGCCGTGACGCCACCGACACAGCGCTAGATAAGTACCAGAGGTAGCCTCAAGTCAGAGTCATCAGGGCTTACCCAACAGCCCTGGAGATCTGCTGTCTCTCTGAGAGAAACCTTCTTTCCAACCCAACCCAACGGCCGACGTTCTTCTATTAAAAGCAGGGACGCGGCTGCCTATGCTCTGCCGCCAAACTCTCTCCAAGAACCTACGCAAAACACCAAAACTGCCCGACGCAAGGCACCATCACACATCAACCCAAACCCCACGAGACTTTGCTTTTGCTCAATATTCGAGTACCCGCTCAACTTTCCACTCTCCATTCATACTCAAGGCCCTTACTCGACCCTCAGCTCTCATTCAGCTCCAGCTTGGGTCGCTCGGTGTCAAAGTAACACCGCTCCTTCTTCAAATCACCTGCTATCAAACATACTACTGGCTACTCCCTTGGCCTGATCACCACCAAGTACACTAGGTGCTTCTGATCGTGACCACTCAACAACCCTTATCGCTTTCACACCTCCCGTCACCCATCCGGCCACCTCCGGTCGGTGGCCGTCAACGCCATGGCTCATCCACCCCTTCAACCCACCTACCGTGGATATCTTACCGACACCCTGGATGGCCTCGTGCTCTTCGAAGCCAGCCTTCAGGGTCGCCTGACTCATGTAGCAAGACGACCGCACGACAGGGAACGCTCAAACCTCATTGCCAGTGGCAACATCTTCATCTACCAGGAGGAGGCCTCGGGGATCAGGCGCTGGACTGACGGATGCAGCTGGAGCCCCAGCCGCATCATGGGAAACTATCTCGTCTATCGGGAGCTGGTCACGAACCTTCCTCCAGGAGAGAAGAAGCGGGCCCTCAAGAGGCCCGCCAACAAGCGACACTCCACGGGCGGTATCCCCGAGGCTGAGGGTGGTGTCCCGCCCAATGGCCAGGGCTCCATCGACCCTACTATCCGCTCCATGGTCGGCTCCTTGACGGACTCATACGACTTCAAGGAGCAGGGACTCGTCAAGAAGACAATCAGCATCCAATACCGTGGTATCACTCATCACCTCGTCAGTTACTACACCATGGAAGATGTCTTGGAAAACAGGCTCCAATCTCCCGCTCAGGATCCCAACCTCCAAGGGCTCAAACCTCGCCCGGAACTTCTGTTGCATCAACAGTTCCGAGTTGGGTTGAGCGACGAAGAATGGATGCGCGTCGGTGCCGTCGCAACCAACGGCTATCTGGCCTACCCTCAGCCACAGCCCCAGCAGGTTGAGGGGCCCATGATGTCCTATCACGCCGACCACATGATGCAGCACGGCGCCATGATGCACGGCAGCAGCATGGCCAGTGACCACGATGCGGTCCACAACCACGGTATGGCTTCTGGGGTCTCCATGATCAGTCTTCCCCAGCCTATGGCCCTGCCACAGGCCCAGGCCTTTCAACCTACACCCAACTACGCAACCGATCCTGGTTTCCCAGCCGATCCTGGCTTCTCAACCGAGCCAACATTCAAACAGGAGCACGACATTACCGGCTATCATGACACCTTTGAGAGTGGCTTCAGCAACATGGTGGGAACTGCCCCTTGGTACAATGGTCCCTAGGTTGGCGATTCGCCATGCATGGGTCGCGGCGTACGGAGTCTCCTATCAGGATCCCGACGTCGGGACGGGCCCAAGGATAAGAAAAACGACGTGGGGGAGACTGCCCCTCGGTCACCTTTTTCAGGGCTCGAGTTTGTCCCTCGCTATCATGTTCTAGGGGATTGAACAGGGCCTTGGGTGTGGAGTACAGAGTTTTTCGGGTGTGTGCCTGCGTTTGCGGGTGTCTGCGAGTACAGCACTACTACTTCAGTGCTATGTGTTTTTGTTTGGCACGGATGCTTTCTTTGACCCAGGGTGTTCTTTGACATGGGTATTTTCCTCGACACTTTCTTTTTTTTTTTTNTTTTTTTTTTTTCTTATTGTCCTCTTTTCGTCTTGTTTGACATTGGCGCCGGGAAGGCGATTTCGGTACCAGGAATGCGTCATCGGTATCTGTATTGGTTACGGTGGCGCGGAAATGGATACCTGTGGTTTGGTATAACGTCGGCGTTTTGATGTTATGGGTTTACGGATAGAATTAATGGATGGCGTCGGCGCCAGGGAGGAAGCACATGGGTACCTGTATGAGGTTACAGTGGGCGCGGATACGGCCGCATACGCTTTGGGATAACAGGCCATTGGGAGCCGTGCGAACGGCCGACGGAGTTTTATTGTTTTGGGTCCGGAGTTCCGGTGTAATGATGTAGTAATAGTCTCCTTTCACCTCTAAAAAGAAAAACGGAAAAAAAGAAAGAAGTTGCATGTTTTAACAGCGCCTCCCGCTTTCACGTCTTTTCATCCGTGAATATCCCATGTCGTTGTATTAACGTCCAACGTCGTAGGCCTGTCTTGGTTTAGAGGCTGGCTTCTTAGGGCGTGCGTATAGAGTAACCGTCGCAGCTATTATGGAGGCCACAGGCCCACATCCTGTGCAAGTATCGTGATTTTTTAAGCTTACTGGTGACTGGTATGCGGGTGGCCTGCCTGCTTACATGGGGTTTTTCATTTTGGCAAGGCAAAAAAAAAAAAAAGTATGTTCCTGTCCTGAGATGCGTAAACTCTCCGCGGGCTGCGGGAGTGAGAAAGTGTGTTCCTGACTATTACTTACTACTATTACTTAGTAATTACTACTATAGTACAGTGCGATTATTGCAGGGTTGAATGTTACGCGGCTGGATGGAGAAGCTTCTTTTGCACTTGGTAGTCTGTCTTGTATCGTATTGTCTGATGGGAGGGGGGAGAGAGAGAAGTACCTTGGCCTATGGCTGCGAACAGCATGGTAATAATGATGGGTATTATTGGCATGTACTCCACGAAGGGAGCTCCCCCCCCCC
>JPKY01000095.1:0-105528 GCA_000769265.1 Hapsidospora chrysogenum ATCC 11550
CCCCCCCGGCCCCAACCTTTTCCTCCTCCAAACTAGTTCCGTGTGTTCCGACATGATAATCGCTCGGGCGTGGTAATGTCTCAGTATTCCCTCCGAGCACGAGGAAGCTGTGCCCGAAAATCGACGGCGCCATGTGTGCACGGCGTGCTGATCCATCAATGCGGTCTGGATGAGTCTGTGAGGAGACGAGACAAGCGGGTCGGTACCCCGAAAATTCACGGTCCGTCAACGGTCGGGGTGGGGGCCCACCGTCGACCAAGAGCCCCGGAGCCAGGGTCCGAAAATCTACGGCATGTATATATATATATACAACAACACCACGCTTTCCCTCCTCGGCGCCCACCCCGCGCCACCCCCCTTCTTTCAGGTCCTTCTTTGCAACACACTGGTGAGTCTTTTTTTTTTTCTGTCTTCCTTTAGTTGTTCCTTTCTGTTTGTCAACCCGAAGACTTGCGGGCATGTATGTGTACACCGACAACTGAGCCGGTCATGGCGAGAGCGGGGCCCCGGACCTACAGTGCATTACAGTAAAAATATGTGGCCGGTGATTTGCAGGAGGGGCGTCGTCATCTCCCATGTTGGTTCAAGTGAGGTGTATGTTGCAGGCTGCATATACTTATTGGATGTTTTTGACACCCAGAGTCACGGCAACCGTTTTTTTTTTTCTTCCAGCGGCGGAGTTGGGCCGCTTCCAGACAACAATCCCCGAAAGAGGCAATGAGCTCGCCAGGTTCTTGGGCCTGGGTACAAGTCCATGTGTGTGCATTGGATCAACTGTAGGCTCCATGCCGACAACGCCGCTCTGACGTGCAGAAACCAGTCCTGGGTTGATATTGTATACGAGATCTATTGGGGCCATGCATGTGTCCCCCTCTGCTCTGCGCACCGCCGTAAAAGGCCGCCATGGGCCATCTGTATTGCGCGGGATCCGCTGAACCGTCTTCTGTTGGTCCCTCCGACAAAGGTCCCACTCGACCTCCGCCTGGCAATATAAGGCAACGTGCGAGTAACATTCAGGTTTTAAGACGCATTTCGTTGTAAATATTTCTCAGATTGTAGCATTAAGGCGCCCTCTAATCACCTGTAAATCACCAGCAACCTATATGTAATAGGTACTCCCAGACAAAACCAAGGTGTCTCCTACCTTGAAAAAATAACGCCATTATCCCTTCCCTTTTCCACGCAAGCGCTTGAGCAGGTCCAATCTTCTAAAGTGATGAAAAAGGAGAAATAGAGAGATGAAGAAAAGATTTCCAAGCCCTGAGCGCCAGGGCGTATGCATGCCGTTTGCCCGCCGTACTTGAGTCGTGGTATCATTAACAGTCCGGATGAAAAGCCAAAACAAAAACGCCGTGCGTCATTGGGACTCGAGGCCCACCGCGCAAGAACAAGAAATTATGAGAGGGAACAACGAGGGCGTGGCTATTATGAGGGCGTTCCCCTCAGCTCCACCGCCTCGCCCTCAAAGCTATACAGCCGCACCTCACCATCCTCACTCCCGCTAGCCATGCGGCTGTCACTGAGACCCACGCAGGTCACAGGCCCAGCGTGCCCCGTGAAGCTGCGCTCGCACTTCCCCGAGCGCGGCTCCCAGATCTTGGTCATGGAGTCGTTGGCGCCCGTCACTACGCGCAGTGTGTCGCCGACCAGGCCCCAGATGCCCTCGACGTGGCCGAACATGCTGCGGATGCACCGGCCCGTCGCCGTGTCCCAGAGGCGGACGGTGTTGTCGAGACCGCCAGTGAGCATGTAGCGCGGGGGCAGGGGACGGGAGTCGTCTGATGTGAAGCTGAGGCCGTAGGCGGCACGGTCATATCCCGAGGCGGCGGGCTCGGTCGGGACTGGGGTAGGGCTGCGGCGGCTGTGGGTTGAGCTCGTGTCGTTGGCATCCTGACCGGGGACCTCGTCGGGCTCAAAGTCGGGCGGCATGAGAAGCACCTGCTGGACCTGGCCGACATGGCCCTCGAAGGTCTTGATGCAGTGCTTCGTGTCCAAATCCCAGAGCTTGATGGTCAGATCATCCGAGGCGGAGAAGACGGTGCGAGAGGCAGAGTCGATGCGGACGTGGTTGACCCAGTCGGTATGTCCGCGCAGGCAAAACGTCTGCTTCGTATCGAAGTCGAAGATCTTGACGGTGCGATCGATGGAGCCCGAGGCCAGGGTGCTGCCCTCGTAGTGCACGGACAGAACGCCGTCGGTGTGGCACTGTAGGGTGCTGAGGCACTCGCCCGTCTGCCAGTTCCAGATCTTGATGGTCTTGTCGAAGGAGCCGCTGATGAGCTTGGACTCGTCGAACTGCAGGGTACGGACGGTCGAGGTGTGGCCGCGGAGGGTCTGGATGACGTCGCCCGTCTCGATGTTCCAGATCTTGATGGTCGTGTCGTACGAGCCTGTGGCGAGGATGTTGTGGTCGAACTGCAGGCATGTGACGCCGTTGTCGTGGCCCTTGAAGGTGCGGATGGAACAGCGTCCGGCTTTCCAGTTGTACCCCACCTTGAAGCGATCTCTGTAGACGTCCTTCCAGGGTCTGACCTTGCGCTCTACCTCGAGCTGCGATCCAGTCTTCTTTGAGGCGTCGAGACGAGGCCGCTTCGATGCACCGTCCTCGCTGTGATCGAGAGGTCTCTTGTTGTTGTTGTTTGTCGGGGAGGAAGGCGACCCAGAGACATCGTCGATTGTCTCGACAGCGTCGGGCGGAGAGTTCGGGTGATGTGTCTTGTGATGGCGGCTCCACGCAGCCAGTTTCCTCTTCTCAAGCAGAGGCAGTCCCCACCCGCACTTGGTGCACTTGCGATCGATATGCTGCTCACACATGCGATGCCACACCACGTCGTCGTCAGCAAGACTGCGCCAGCGACGGCTCACCTGGGCAGCTTTGCAGAGAGAGACGGTGTCGAGGGAGCAGAGGATCTTGTAGGACAGCTCAGGAGGCAGGGCGCTGAGGAAGTCGATCTTGAGCTGCTCATGGACCTCGCGCGAGACGGTCGACAGTTGCGGGAAGCAGCACTGTGTGATGATACCCTGGAGCATGAGTTCGCGGTGCTTGGCAGGTGCGGCAGAGAAGAGGGACCAGACGTGGCTGATGGCCTGCTGGTCGGCGGTGGAGAGGCTGTTGAGTTCCTGCGGGGAAAAGAGGTCAGCAACTACACGACGACAAGTCGGTGAGAAAAGGTTCACGTACCCGCTGGATGATGCCCATCTTGGTCTCGTCGGCAGCGCGGCGGCACTTGGAGTCCGGGGCATGGCGGTAGCAGTACTTGGTGTTCGAGTCCTTGGGCTTCTCAGACGAGCCCTCGTCTGGCGGTGGCTGCTTGCCCACGGGGGCGTACAAGCCAGGGATGTGCTGCTTGAGGAAGGGGCTGACATGCTGGCCGACAAGATCGGATGGCATCTTCTTGGCCAGGCGGGAGTGTTCTCCCTCCTGCGGCCTGCGCCGTACGCAGCTATCTTTGGAGGGCTGCTGGTGGGTGTGCTGTGGCGCTGCTGCTGCTGCTGCTGCTGCTGCTTCGTCGTCGTCGTGCGTCAACGGCGGTGAGGGAGCCATGGTGTTGTTATTGAGGATATTGTCCGAGGTCAAGATGTCGGTGTGCATATGGTGCGGCAGTGGGTGGCCCCTGCCGTCGTCGCCGCCGAGGACGGCCATGGCTATCGGAGATGAAGCTAGAGACTGGGGGGAGCACAGAGGTCGTGGTTGGTGGACAGAGCGATGATGTCTGCTGGCCGGCAGCAACACCTCATAAGAGAGGGACAGGTCGTCGAGAAGGAATGTCCAGCGGATGCATTTGCCACGCAGGGGGGCGAGGCTGCGCAAACGAGGCGAGCAATGGCGTGCTTCTTGTCTGGCGGCGTTGCGTCGTCTATACGGTTTGTTGGTGGTGGTGGGGGCCAGGGATTCCAAGCGGAGTAGAGGCCGAAGAAGCAGGTAATGTAGTTTGATGCAACTGTCTGATAAAGTCTTGTTGAATTTAGAACTTGAGACTCCGGAATCAGATATGCAGCGGCCAGGGGTGTGTTGCAGGGCAGGCCGTCGGCATTGGTGCCTCGTCAGATGAGGGAGTGTGCAGTTTGGTGATGGCGAGTGGGCGGGGCGAGTTATTGCACAATATCAAACTCGAGCACGATTGTATCGCCTCCTTCGGGTGCTTTCCCCGACAGCCGCCCCACCGCTGTCATCCCGCCCGCTTGGGCCAGTGCAGGGAAAGAGTACCTTACCAGATTGGGGTGACGTGATTGCTCTTATGGGGTTTCGACAAAAATGGTTTCCAAGGTTGCAAAAGTTCAATAACGGAATATGTAAGAATGAAGTCCTGGATACCGATACTCAGCTAAGTACTAGGTATGAGCCCTCTACCATATGAGAAAAGTTACAAAACCACTACTAATAGTCTGTAACCTACAGGTAAGAATGCGAAAGTGACGGTGAGACTTGCTCAGCTCTGTTTGGCTGCTCCTTCCCGCGTTGGGGATGGCGATTTTCCACTGACGGATGACGTGAGCCTGGGGGACCCACACCGAGGGGCCGAAAAGGTACGGCACCCGAGCAACGCCGGCCATTGGCTCACGTGGCCGTCGGTGAGCGGGTGCCGCTCACCTTCAAAGCAGCCGTCGCCGTGGGCCGCTATCTCCGGTCGGGAAGCAGCAGTTGGCGAATTTTCTTGGACGATTCGTCACAGCAGTCAGCTTTCTCTTCCAGGTTGTTTGCTCGTTCTCTCACCATTCTCACCCCGACATACTGACTCACTTAGGTACCCGTGCCTGCATTGTAGATAGGACTTGTCGGGATCCGTTGGTACCGAGATCCTCGGTCTCTTCCCACCGACAACCAACACGGACATATCTCGGATGCATATTAGGCACGCGACATCCTCCCGGCGCACGCGAGTTATTGTGTGTCAAGGGCCATTGTGCGACATATTGGGGCCAACTTTCTACGATGGCAACTTTTCTCCGGTCATGGCCTGACGGCTTGGACGCAAAGGGCTCGCTTGGTTTGACCTCGTTGTCATTGCACAGCCCGTTCGCGCCATCTGAGAACCTTGGTCATCATCATCAGGCATCCGGGGGCCGGAAAAGTGCGAAACAAGATATCCGTGTTGGCGTCAGCTCCGAGTTCGAGACCAGATTTCAAAACCAAGGGGGAATTCCGTTGAGCCTGATGCTATCAACGGGCACCCGCCTGGCTCGAGATTATACCCATATTGCCTAAAGACGTCACCTTCTCGACGGAGCACATCATGCGTGGCCCGTGCCAGGTCACCACCATCTTTCTTCCTGGGGCTCCCTCCGCCACCCACACACCACCCGTCCGGCTCCGCGTCTGGGGTGCTCCAATTTGGCCGGCATACGAGACCCCTGCGCGTACATGTACGTACTCGCGAGTTACTGGACTTGAGTCCGATGCTGACTCGATTCTTCCGGGAGGATGGTTCCTGACACAGACAGACTGTGGACGAGAACTTGCCCAGCCCCGTTGGTCCGGCAAGAAATGATCATGGTGTTCAATTGGTATCCGGCTTCTTCGGCTGTATACATGGCCGGGTCGTGCCACGACTCCTGGCAAAGGGTGGGCTGGGCTGCGGGATGCCGAAGTACGGGCATCTACACTTACAGACATGCGGCTGCTGATGTCGCCTCTAGGGTAACCCTAAAGAGGTTCCCTTGCCGTTGATGCCATTCGGTAGGAGCCTCTCTTATTTCACCGATGTAGATGTGTAAGTGAGAATAATCCGTAGACGGACCTGCTCTGAAGAGCAGGCCGGTGCTGTACTTCCCATGGACCGTCGGTTGTGTGGACACTGGTCTCATTTTCCTGAACCTACCACGGATGGTCACTGCTTACAGTTTCCACTGTCCAATGTTTTACAATCATACAACGGACTGGACTTGAGATCATCTGCACATCTTCTCGGTTACAGCTTATATCCGTCAATCTCATTGACGCGTTGTTACCTGCCAGCCGCGAGGGAATATGGCATACCCATCACATCTATCGTATTGTTATTCCACTCTACCACACCGGCCTTGCATCGCCATGCTACTAGTGCAAAAGGACTGTTCAATCTGGCCTATTACTCGAGCAATTTACTCCGCCCTTAGACTTAACGCCGGAAAGTCCGCTACGGAGTACTTCCACTTGAAATTACGCCGATACAAAGCATATGTTTTCGTGGAGAAGATTGGAGCCACCATGTATACGGCTTCCGCTTCCCCTTCATGAAGGAGGACAATGATCTCTGTACCCTTCATTCAGTCCCGCTTGCTAGGTACATCTCACCAGTGCCGCCAAAGACGATCGGGCCTCACAATGCACAAGTGACTTGAGGCTCTTCCAACAGGCGCGGCTTGGACAAGTGCGTGATCCAACTAAACTTCGATGAGGGTACAATTCTAACAGGAGCAGCTAACGCCGAAAGGTAAATTATAAGAAGTAAAGAAGTCAATTCAGAAAACATGCTCTTGTTAGCTCTAATTCACCATGTATCAATGATAACGGGGTTGTTTGAACCGTCCTTCTCAGCAAATAACGACTGGCACTGATTATAAGCCTTTGACAGAGCTGAAGAATGGCAGTATCTGTCACGGCCTTCGAACAACCGCCAAGGCCTGGAATTTCAAATCGGCACAGTGATCTGACACGATCGACTTTCTTCGTACTCTCTGTGCGGATGGTCTTTTTTGGAGACACGAACTCGGCTCAGAGATGCCAAGTGTCATAGAGACGAGGGCGGCGAATAGTGTCTAGGCGGGAAATGTGCTCTCCCTTGCCTTGATGAAAACTACCTCGATTAAGTCACTTCGTTTCTCCGCTGCTGATGCCGGAATTCCGCACCTGTCGTAGGAAATGCTCCGGTTCGTGAAGCCCGCCACCCCGCCCTTACGATGATTGCTTCGATATGAGACAGAACTGTACCCGGATCGTGGATCCGGTTTACCCGCCCCTCAGGTCTCGTCAGCGAGCGAGCGGCTCGCAGAGCGACTCTAGGTTGGACATCGTCCCCGCAGCCAACTCTGGTGCTGGATAGATTGCACGTACCTGTGTGTTAGTTTGGTCGTGTCACTGCTTGATGTCGGCGTCGTCGCCCTCCGACCTCGCATCCAGGCCAGTTGGCATTTCAGATTTCGAGCGCCTTCGAGCCCGGATCCGCGATTACACGTTCAATACGCAATGGGTGGTGATGGTGTCTCACCAACTGCGACATGCCAACTGAACCTCCCCATACCAGAGAGAGGCGGAGTCACGATGCCTCCTCCACGAATGTCAGGTGTGAGAGCATCGTCATCTCCCTCGATTTGGGTGTCTCCTCCACGTCACCTCAACGGATTCACCTCCTCCCACCATCTTCTGGTCATGGCTGCCAGCCGCCCACCAACAGCTCCGGAGCCCTCAACCATGACCGTACCACCGCTGCCAGCATAATGAGCTTTATCCAGGCTCCGCCTACGCACTACCCCAGCTCTCAAGAATCGACAGTTGAAATCTTCCGCGCCCGGAACTACAGCCTCAACGAGCCGCCCGCGTACGGCGCGGAGCGAGCCCCGCCGCGGTACCAGGAGGAGACGGCGGCCGAGATTGGAGAGCACGATGGTGACAGCCCCGAGGCGAGGGCCAAGGCGAGGCGGATTCGGTATACGCGGATCCTGTCGTCGGTCTTCATCGTCACGACTGTGGCACTGATTGTCGCGGGTGTGGTGGGCAAGATTAGCGCGACGCAGGGAGGGGAGAGCTGGTTGGGTGGTGGTAATCAGGGGCAGACAGAGTCATCGACAGCTGACCAGGAGGCGGCGACGAGTACCCCGACGGTAGAGCCTACCGAGACGATTGGATTCCTTCCTCTGATGACTGTCGAGGCGGTTGATGATGTGGAGAACATCAAGGAGGAGAATGACATCCTGGAGGAGCTGGTTCAAATCGAGTCCACGGTGGGCACGGCCAAAGGAGAGAGACCAAACTGCGGAGCTAGCTTCCGGGAGTCCGAGGTATCACTCCACGGAGGCCATCAACTAGAGGAGGTGTCGGCATACTTGGACTGTCTCGCGTGGCAGACTTCGGTCAAGGAGGAGGAGGAGAAGGATCGACGTTGGGCCTCATCAGGCGACGATGGAGTCGAGAGGAGGACAAGTTGGCGGAGGATCCAATAATCGATGAATGGGAGTGGGATGCGGGTTAGTTTGACGGCTCCGGGCGATATTGTGTACGAGTACGGAGTTGGAGATGAATTGGTTTCAGATGTCTCTGATGAGCTCCTTCATGGCGGTTTGATGGATGGAACGGAACTTGGTATACGAGTAATTATGGTTCAGTGACAGAAATCGTGCAGACACACACCCACATAGTTCTGGGACGCAGGATTCGAAAAATAATTTTGTCAGCCTCCACACCACCTCCTGTGCCCCCCCACTCCAGACATGCAGGTGCGCTTCTGAAAATCGAAAATCTCCATTCTCTCACCCATCGGTCTGAATCCAACTGCCATTGGAACAACGCCTCCGTCGACTGCCCACCCCCTACAACGCGCGCTCTCCCTCGCACGCAATGATAACATGGCGGACGGCCAAGAACCTACTGCCGCTAGTAAGCCGGACATGGCCAAGGCCGACGACGGCAACGCCAATGCCAGCGGCGGCCGCGACAACGGCCGCGACCACAAGAACCCTCGCCACAGCGGCCACAAGAGGTCGAGAATGGGCAAGAACAAGGGCCGCGCAGAGTGGGAGTAAGTACCGCACCCCGTCCCCCCACCGTAACCTGGGACCAAAACCCCAGCCTCGCACACAACGCTGCCAACACGCACGGTCTGACACCCCAGGACATAGACGCGACACCGCCGCCGAGTACCACGAGCGCAAGCGCCGCAAGATAACCAAGGACGGGCGAGAGGTGGAGGAGGCGCCCAAGCCGAACCCGTTCTTCACGGAGGAGGAGATCGCCGCCGAGGTGAAGCGGCCGAAGCGGAAAGTGGCCGTCATGGTCGGATACTCGGGCACAGGGTACAAGGGCATGCAGATCAACGGCGACGAGCCGACCATCGAGCGGGACCTGTTCCGCGCCTTCATCCGTGCTGGTGCCATCTCCAAGGCCAACGCCAATGATCCGCGCAAGTCGAGCCTGGTGCGCTGCGCCCGGACGGACAAGGGCGTGCATGCTGCCGGAAATGTCATCAGCCTGAAGCTCATCATCGAGGACGAGGATGTCGTCGACCGGATCAACGCGCAGCTTCCCGACCAGATTCGCGTGTGGGGCATCCAGCGGACGAACAACTCCTTCAGCTGCTACCAGGGCTGCGATTCCAGGTGGTATGAGTACCTCATGCCGAGTTACTGTCTGCTGCCGCCCCATCCGCAGACACACCTGGGCAAGATGGTGCCGCAGCTAGCGAAGGAGCATGGGTACGAGGAGACGCTCAGCGAGCTCATGGCCGACGTCAAGGATTTCTGGGCACATACGGAGGAGAATGATATCAAGCCGGTGCTCGACCGTCTCGACCCGGCCATCAAGGCCCAGGTACTGGAGCGCATCCACGTCGCCGACGAGGAGAGTAAGCCAGGGGAGGAGGGGGAGGAGGAGGACAAAGAAGCAAAAGACAAGGTGATGGAGCCCCAGACGGGCATCAGCCTGGAGACCTTCCAGCCCAGGAAACGCCAACTGGGACCCCTCGACTTTGCGCTCCGCGACATCAAGGCCGCCTACATTTCCGCCAAGCGGCGATACCGCGTCTCCCCCGAGCGCCTGCGCCGCCTCCAGGAGGTCCTCAGCAAGTACGAGGGCACGCACAACTACCACAACTACACGGTGCAAAAGTCGTTCAGCGACCCGTCGGCGAAGCGGCACATCAAGTCCTTCGTGGTGAACCCGGAGCCCATCGTCATCGGCGGCACGGAGTGGCTGTCGCTCAAGGTGCACGGGCAGAGCTTCATGATGCACCAGATCCGCAAGATGGTGGGGCTGGCGAGCCTGCTGGTGCGGTGCGGCGCCCCCGTCGAGCGCGTGCTTGAGAGCTATCAGCGGCAGAAGATGGCTATCCCGAAGGCGCCCGGGCTGGGTCTGCTGCTGGAGCGGCCTGTGTTTGATGCGTACAACAGGCGTGCGACGGAGAATCTGGGCAAGGAGGCTATCGACTTTGGGAATTATGAGAAGGAGCTGCAGGCGTTCAAGGACAAGCACATCTACCAGCGGATATTCGAGGTCGAGGAGAAGGAGAACTGGTGAGTGCCAAGTTAAACTTACCACCACTGCATCTGGATGAGACAGGAGACTAACAAGCTCCCTGCAGGTTCCACTCGTTCTACAACCAGATTGACCAGTTCAAGGAGAACCACTTCCTGTGGGTGACTGCGGGAGGATTGGCCGTGTCAAAGATTGACAACGGCAAGACTCAGACGGATGTGGATAAGCAGCTCGGAGATGAGGATGAGGACCCCGAGGGCGGCGAGGGTTAGACGGTAGAGGGATACAGATACCCCCGCAGGAATAGAAATATATTTGATAGAAGCGAGACCCTTTGGCGGTATGGTCCCGGTTTCGCATGATATGTCGTAAAAGCATCAAAGGGGACCATGACCTCATAAAATCAAGATGGCAGACTGGCTACCAGACGATAAAACATGTACGCCCCCAACGCCTAAACCAAAGTATCTTGCAAGGCCCAAACCGACTGCCACAACAGCAGCAGCAGCCCGCCTCACGCAGGAACTCCCCCGCCGCCGCCCACCTGCGTCTGTCCCTCGCCACCACCCTCCACCCCCAGGGGCTCCCACGTCCCACCGCACTTCTCCGCCAGCGCCCTCATGCCATCCGCCTCCATGCTGCCCAGCATCTCGGCGACGCGCGCGACCTCCCGCTCCGTCTGCTCGTCCCTCGTGCGGTCGCCCTGGTCGTCGCGGCCCAGGGGCCCGAAGACCCAGAGCTCTTTCATCCTGCGGGAGAGGGTGAGGAGTTCTTTGATGGAGGCGTACTACGTATCCCAGGTCAGTACATCTATTCTCTTACAGCGAGTGCGCACGTGCGTGTTGTTTGTGTGTGTGTGTGTGTGTGTGTGTGTGTGTGTGTGTGTGTGTGTGTGTGTGTGTGTGTGTGTCTCGCGTTGTTGTGTCCGGAGAACTGAAGGTGCAGAGGGAAACTTGGGGAAACGTAGAAGAAACGTACGAGGCCGTCAAACTCCATCTTCATGGATATGCCCACGACGGCAATGGCCTCGGGTTTCTCATTCGCGCCGTCGCCCTTGGCCTGGATGGTGGAGAGCATGAGCAGAGCGCGGTAGCGGGTGAGGATGTCTGCAATGAGTCGCTGGTGGGTGTCTGTTTGTCGCGTCAGCTGCCTGCATCAACGACTGCTCGTGTGTGGAGGTCAGACCCATGAGGTTTCCCGTGGTGGGCTGTGAGCGGTCCATGTTGGATAGTCTCTCATGTGTGTGTGTGTGTTGGTGAATCTACTGTTCAAATGTTTGCGATGAATGGCAGCGGCCAGTGGTGGAACAGGAATTGGGGAGTTTCGAAGTCGGAGGCTGAATTAGAGGTCCTGACTTGCAGGGTGGGGGGGAAGAAATGTGGGGGCGGGGCAGCACAAAGCAGCTCGGAGTCCTGAGCTTCATAAGGCAGGTATGCTGTTCAAACATCCGCAGCACGAGGAAAACTTCAAGGGCCCGACCTGACAGCAAAGTCACCGGGCAGTCAGCTGAGGTACGCTCACAGATTTAGTCAACATTCAGGGCCTGTTATTAAATTCCCCCAAGTTCGGCCACAATATACAAAACAGCAAAAGAACCCAAAAAGAAATCCCACACCCCAGTTCCCCGAAAACGCCGTGCAATGTTGTCCCGATCTAAAACAATAGATAGCTCTCTCGTATATGTGCCAATGAATCTCTTATACACCGGCAAAAAAAAAAAAAAAAAAAAAAAAAAAAAAAGGAAAATCTGCCATCGGCCATGATATTAATCACGGAAGACCATCCCAGCCCCTATCTTCATTGTCCCACCCGATCTTGGGCCAGCCCTGGGGCAGGGTGGAGAAGGGCGGGAGGGTGTACTGCCCGCTGCAGCCGGCCTTGTCGCACTCCATGCCGCACAGGCCGTATGTCTGGCAGTAGCATTCTCCTGCCGAAGGGCAGTGGACCGGGTCCTTGCCGAAGATGACTAGCTCTGTTAGCGGCAAGGCGACAAAGAAAAAAAAGATTAGATGGAGATGTTGGGGGGGGGGGAACTGCATACTGTGCCATGAATACTCTAGCACCCGCCCGCTAAGATCATCCGCCAGGGACGAGCTCATCAGCCACTCCCTATACCGGACATAGTCCGATCTCGGCCTCTGCCAGATAGTCTCCCTGCGCACGGCAAACTGCGAGCAGCACGTCACGCCAATCGTCTCGGGCACGGGCTGCCCCGGGAACAGCTCCTCAAAGGCCCTCTTGTACACGCGCTTGGCGGTGACGGGCTCAGCCTTGCGCGCGCCGTCTGAGTCTTCGTCGTCGATGGGCCTGATCTCGACGGGGCAGCCCAGCACCCAGACGCAGCGGAGGTTGACGTAGCCCTCGTCGCGGAGGTGCTCGAAGCGGAAGCTCCGGAGGAGGGGGAGGGCGTCGTAGTCCGGGTTGTCGTTGTGCCATTGGAAGCGCTCGGCGTGGTGGAAGATGATGTTTCCTGGGAGGGAGTCGTAGCGGTCGATTATGTACCTGCAGTCGTCTCCCCGTCAGCTACCTTGAAGCAAGCAATGGGCCGAGGTGGAAAGAAAATTTCTCACGTCAGAAAGACCATGGCCTCTCTGCCCTTGTTCACCTCGACGGTCAATGGCGCGGTCGGGTCGTCCACAACGTATATGTTCTTCTTCCAGTCCAGGAGGTAATCATTCAGCCAAGTCAGATTCTCCCGCTTCATACTGGCCACCACCATCTCGACCTCGTCATCGCCCGGCGCGGCATCCGTCGGTGCGCTGTTTCGACTGGGCGTATTGTATTGTCCTGCGGACGGGAACGAGGCGTGGTGGAAGAGGAGCAGGACGAATACGAGGAAGAGGATGGTGGCGACGAGCCTCTGGCGCTGGCGGGCGCGCCCCAAGGCCGCCATGGTGGAGTGTCCCTCGTTACACCTGGGCGGGAATCGACCTGGGCGGGAATTGGGTCGGGGTTGTTCGAGGTTGCAGGTGCCGAAGCGACAGATGCGAAGGGACGGAGACGGGATCAAGAGACAGTTCGCCGTGCTGATGTCGAACGATTAACGATTGATGCGAATGCAAGAGATGACGGGAGTGCGCAGACTGGCTGACCAGCAGCGGCGGTTGCATCTCACTCACGCTTCCGGAGGTTCGTTCCGGGCGACTCCTGTGACGTAGAGCTGCCAAATGGCCGTCAAGTGCTGATCCTACCTGGTACCTACAGTACCCTACAACTAGGTGGGATGAGACGACACAAACGGCCTAACCTTATTCCACACAAGAGACCAGTGTGGAGCCCCCGTTTTGGTCGAATACCTGGTAATTGGTAGTCGTGACATACCTGAGGGAGTCGAGACGGGTTCTAGTGGAAACGTTGGCGTTTGCGCGCGGGCCAACTGCTGGGCTCCGCTCGCCTTGGACGTACCTCCTAGTACACACTGTACGGACGTACGTCTGTACCTAAGTACTTATTGTAGGTAGGCGTTTATCGACCCTGTAATTTCCACAGGATATATGGTAACTTCCCACAGGATTCATACTATTCTGGTAAGGATCTGCTATGCACAAGTTAACTACCGGGCGCGGTATATAAGTCCTACCAACAGAGCTACCACCAGGTGTTGAGAACCCTCCCCCCCAATCTCTACATAAGGACCTTCATTACAATTCCCCTCTAGGTCCCTTTCTCACGCCTTGGGGGGTCCCAAAGGGCTTGCCGGCTTAGGCAATCCCCGGAGAGGGGGGGGGGTTTGTCACGGCACATTGTAGTGCTAATAGTAAAGGTACTTATATTAGTAGGACTTATGTTGGTACATAAGTAGGTAGCGAAATTGTGCATGCGGATCTTTACCCGAGGAATACACATCCTTTTTAGAGTTGCAATATTTCCTGTGGAAATTACAGGGCTGGGTGTTCATATGTGGTGCCTGAGGCACCTCACAAGTACTAGAGTGCCCAGTTCAGGTGTGGCCAAGGTACCTGGTGCTCACACCCAAGCCGGGGCCCATTACACGAAATTAAAGTCGAGTCTCACTCTTTTTGTGCATTCCCTTTCTGCAGCTTTGCTTACCGCTATGCCAGACTTTCGTTGGCATTGGGCTACCTCGTAATTCTTCAGTTCGTTTTTCCTGAATCAATAGTCTGTATAGTACGTAGTCGCATTTCTGTGTGAGACACTGGAATCGGCGACACTGCAGATGACAACTCTCGTGGCACTGTCTCACGACGTACGCTATCTATCACCAAACGATGGGCGGACACTCGACGATACTGTACTCGTACGACTATGTACCTGGCGGGAGTTTGCGTCGGCCGGCAACTATGAAATGTTGTGGGGTTTAGATAAGGTATGTGGTCACATAGTACGGTTCTGTATTTGAAGTTCTCATTATCTCGACGGCATACAGGGTAGCACCATGATGATCCCTTGCGCGCCAGTTGATCGTGACAGACTTGACTCCATGAACGAGAGAGCGCGACGCCAATAAATCGTTTACCCCATATGCTGTTGGTACGTGTATAGTCGCTCAATTTCCAAGTCGGCCGGCTAGCCGCGACTCGCCTCGAAAGAGTCAGTTGTGCGGGTTCAACAGGCCCACTTCAAGCGCAGACGGAAGTTGTGCGATGAGTACTATTCCAGTCTTATGCCAGGACAAAAATAACAAAAAACGAGATTGGGTAAGAAGTTGAATTGTCCTTTTAAGATGCCCGTACCCATACGTCGCGCACTGACGTACATGTACCTAAGTGGTGGCACGAACTCGTACGGATATAAGTACTGTGAATCCCAGGCCGAAGGATTCAGGAGAGAGAGCGAAAGGGAGAGAGAGGGAGAGAGAGGGAGAGAGAGGGAGAGAGAGAGGGCAGGACGAGTCCGGATGGCCCTCTAGAGAGCGGTCAAGGCAGCTTTATGTACATGTATGTGTACTTATGCTGCCTCTGCCCCTTTGTTTCACAAGTTTGGGGGATTATTCTTGAACCACACACTCCGACAGTACCGAGAACTAGCACAGAAAATGTCTCTCCCTCAGACACACCTGAGTCGCCCGCTCTATGTTTAGCATCGGTATTTGCCCCTCCCAGACGCCGACCTCCGATCTGGGCGCCTACGAACCGAGACGAGCGTGTCCTCCCGGAAAACCCCAACCCCCCTTCTCACTATACTTGTGCCCGACGCGACGTGGCATCACCCAATTGCCCGCCAGATGAGTTCCCAGATCCTACATCGCTGGTAGGGCTGGTAATTGCAGCACCTACTGTAGCTCCGTAAGCTCCGTACTAGGTGGGACAACCGAGACCCATCGAATCACAGAGTGTTCTGTCAGAGCCGGAGCAGCGCAAAATCTTGGCTGTGGGTGCCGTGGGTGGAGCCGCAGGAGGAGGAGGAGGAGGCATCCAACGGTCAGGGGGGCCCGAGCCGCGCTCACATACATGTAGTGCACGTATGTGCGTACTTGCTAGTGTGTGTGCGTGTGCGCGTCGTATTATTCGTTCATCCCGGCGCTTCTTCTTCTGCTGCCGCCGGACTTCGGCTCCTCCCTCCTCGTCACCCCACGGCATGCTCGTCCCGATTCTCGTACACAACTACTTGAGAGGGTGAGCTCAAGCTGTAACTGACAACCTCCCAGACTACGAATCTTGACCCCCCCCTTCACCCCGTGTCACTTGCGCGAGATGCTGCAATTTAAAAGAAGACCAGCCCTCCCGGCGAAAAATCCCTTGCCGGCCTGCCCTTCTCTCTTCATCACTTCCACTTTCTGAATTAAGCATGCGCCCTGCGGGAGCAGCCGAGCCTAGACCGGATGAGCCAGGGGCTTGTCTGGCTACTGGCCCCCCTGCATGCATGTCCTGCCAGGGTCGAAACTTGAAGTCTGACCAACAGGAACTCGCTTACGAACAAGTGCCAGGCAATTGAGTCGTCGCAGAGTAATATTCGTACTAATAGTAACAGGGGAGGGGAGATCCGGTGGTGGTCCACTGGATACGAGGTCCGTAACACGACTCACGGAGCCATATTCTCTACTGCCCACCGCACCGTCCAACATAGCACTCGTACATTGTAGTCTGTACTCGGTTTAGCACCCCGAGGACAGCGTCGAACTGTACAAACGATGAGCGCCTCAAACCATAACAGCCTGCCTCAGAACTGTGAAACCACCTCCTGCAGGAGCAGCTCCATGAACCAGTAACTACTACAACCCTCCCACTTCCCGACTGGCCCTCCCATCCTGACCATTGGCCGCCACAAACCCCTTCCCCCCCCCCCCCCCCNCCCCCCCCCCCCCCTTGTCGGAGGAAATCCGAAACCCGTACGACCATAGTATTATAGCCCGCTCGCTAAAAGTGTCAGCGTACGAGTACGTACCTGCCAGCTCGGACGTTTGGACCAAATCGAGAGCGCGTGCAGCTCCCACAGCCAGCCTTACAGTTACGCCACATGCCTGCCTGCAGAGCCGGCCTGTGACTAGGGGCCGTGACTGGTGGCGGTACGAGAATGCATGGCCATGATGGCCCATGGATGGGGCACAGGCTTCGTTCATGACAATAAGCAGAGGATGGGATGCCTTTCCTTCCGTTATCCCCTTTCTCTCGGTTGGCCCTCTTTTTTCCTTTCCTCCTCCAACCGCTCTACTTTCCTTGCTTGTAATACTTCATAGATCTCTCTCTCTCCCGTTCCTTCAAACTCCAGCCAGTATCATTATTTCCTGTGTCCCCTTTTTATTTATTCTTTCCCATCTTTTAACAAACCCAACATCACATCTTAACCATGGGCGACGGTTCGTCTACGGGTGAGAGCACCCTCCGGAGGCAGGCCTCCGACGGCGAAAAGTTGACGCCAAAGACGGCAGTCGAAGACCTGCCCTCACCGCGCACATCAGCGGTACTCCCCTTCCAGCCGCGGGTCTCGCTCGACCTCGACGACTACTTCACCGGTCCCAGGGACCTCTCCAGGCACTCCAAATGGCCCATGTTCATGCGCATGCACGGCAGCATCATGCCCAAGATGGTCCTCCCGCTCCTCTTCGTCGGCGGCTGGGCCACCGCCGTGACCGTCGTGTCCAAGAAGGTCCACTACCTCGGGACCAACTCGGTCCTCCTCACCATCACCGGTTTCGTCATCAGCCTCGGCCTCTCGTTCCGCAGCTCCACCGCCTACGAGCGCTACGCCGAGGGTAGGAGGTACTGGTCCGTCCTGACCCAGTGCTCGCAGGCCCTCGGCCGCGTCTTCTGGATCCACGCCACCGACCCGGAGGGCCAGGATCCGCGCGAGAGCATGCTCCGCAAGCTCTCGTGCATGAACCTCGTCGTCGCTTTCTCCCTCTCCCTCAAGCACATGCTCCGCTTCGAGCCCTTCACCACCCACTCCGACATGCAGCACCTCATCAGCCACCTCAACACCTTCGCCAGCGAGGCCACCCGCGAGCAGCCCGACAAGGCCCTGCCCCCGAGCAAGTCCTTCTTCAAGGAGGCGGGCGAGTACCTCGGCGTCTCCTTCGCGACCAGCAACCCGCGCAAGGCCTTCAAGAAGACCGACCGCGAGCTGGGGAACCTGCCCCTCGAGATCCTGAACCACATCGCCATCGCCATCGACGAGATGATTACCAACGGCCAGCTCGACATCCCCATGCAGCAGACCCTGGCCTACAACAACCTGCACATGATGAACGACGTCCTCACCGGCTGCGAGCGCGTGCTCAACACCCCGCTGCCCCTGGCCTACGCCATCGCCATCAGCCAGATCACCTGGGTCTACGTCCTCCTGCTGCCCTTCCAGCTCATCCCCCTGCTCGAATGGGTCGCCATCCCCGCCACCGTGGCCGCATCCTACATCATCCTCGGCCTCCTCCTCATCGGCGGGGAGATCGAGAACCCCTTCGGCCGCGACGTCAACGACCTGCCCCTCGAGGTCTTCTGCGAGCAGATCGCGCACGACATGGATGTCATTGCCTCGTACGACAAGCGCGACCCCCTCGGCTTCATGAAGCATGAGGACAATAAGCCGCTCTACCCAGCTAGCATGGCGCCCCTGGGCGTCTGGGCGCAGCGCGACGAGGATACCGTTCGCGATGCCATTCGAAACAAGCCCAAGAAGACGTTTGACCTGCGGAGGGCGTTTAACCTGCGGAAGAGCGGGGTCCCGGCCAACCACCACCCTGGTGACAAGATGGTCTAGTGTCGCCTGTCTCCTCTGGATTCATTGAGTGTTGGTTGTGGCGCCTAACGTCTTGTGGAGAGGGCGACACGGCGGGGAAGCATTATTGTCTAAAGCATAGGCCAAGCATATAGGCCAGGGTATACCACAATTTGCAGCGGCGTTTTTCTATTTCGAGCAATTATTGATGGCATTTCAAAAAGGGGGAAAGGGGGGCTGGCGGAGGATTGGAAGAGAGAATAAGAGGGTTCGGCGCAAAAATTCCGATTGCTTTTCCTTTCGTCTATAGGTTCAAGTTGATATCGGTAGGCGTACGCAAGTAGCGGTTCTAAAACATTGAATATAACCACCCATCTCGGAGGTCCCAAATGGTTGCTCCATGGGGCCTTGAAAACGTTTCGATTCGTGGCAGTTTTGGCCCTCCTATGTAATCTATGTTGGTGACAACAAAGTTTAAGGATAAAAGAATCGACCGACATCAACGTGCTCATGAGGCTTCTTCCTCGTCGGGCACGGGCTCGTACTGCGGCCTCCTCCCCTCCGGCAGCCGCCGCGCAGCGAACGCCAGGACGGCAGCGAAGGGGATCATGATGACCCACACCAGGTGGCCCCCGAGGATCTGATTCCGCACGCCGACGGCGTACATACTCGTGGCAATCCCCGGGATGACGGAGCGGATGCCGCTGGCGGCGGTCAGGCCGATGGCGTTCAGCGTACCCAGGACGTGGTGGTCAGGCGCCACGTCGTTGAGGGCGAGCTGTGAGGCCGTGAAGGACATGGACACGCCCGGGCCGATGAAGGCGATGAAGCCGCCCGTGATCCAGAACAGGACCTCGGATGTGTGACTGCCCTCGCGGAGGAGCAGGTTGGGGATGATGTACCCTGCGAAGAAGAACGGATAGGCGATGCCGCAGCCTTTCAGGACACCCTTGGTGCCGTAGCGCCGCTGGAGGAAGGGGAAGGCCAGGACGAGCCACATGGCCTGTGAGGCGCCCTGGGCGGCCATGTACGCCGATATCTTGGAGGGCCCGAAGCCGAAGCCGCCGAGCTCGACGGGCGTGTACAGGGCGACGGGGACGATGGCGGTGAAGACAAAGGCGAGGAAGGCGATGTGGGTATAGACCCAGAGGACGATGGCGACGCCGGGGGATCGGATGAGCTCCCACGTGGACGGTAGCTTTTTGGACGGGTGGCCATCACCATTGCTGCTGTCCGCTGCTGCTGCCGCGGAGGAGTCGTCGCCCTTTGTTAGGGTCTCCTCGAGGAAGAGGGCACTGGTGATGGCACCGGTTGCGCTGATGGCACCGGTGACAAAGCCAGAGAGGGCGTACGGGTACCGTTGGAAGAACTCGCTGCCGCGGAACAGGCTCGGATACTGCTCCACGGGGTCGGCGAGGGCGCCGCCGATGATGGGACCGAGGAAGATACCACAGTTGCTGGAAAAAGCGAACCAGCTGAAGGCACGGGCCTGTGTCTCGGGGGTGCTATTCTCGGCAATCATTGTGCGGATGATGAGCGTGGACCCAGACATGGCGCCGGCGAAGCAGCGGAAGAGGAGCATCTGCCAGATGGAAGTGGACAAGTTGAAGAGGACGGGGCCCGCGGCCATGCCCACCAGGCTGCAGAGGAGGACGGGCTTGCGGCCGAGGCGGTCGGCCATGCGGCCCCAGAAGATGAGGACGAGCATCTGGGTGGCGGAGAAGAGGGACTCGATGAGGCCGCTGTAGAAGCCGACGTCGGAGTCGGCCACGTTGCCGACGCGGTGGACCATCTGGGCTATGTAGGGGAAGATGGAGAAGAAGGCGATGGGCTCCATCATGCGCGCGTAGCAGAGCAGGAAGATTTGCATCTTGGGCAGCGCCGCGCCGCTGCCGGGCTGCTCCTGGCTCTTCGGGGAGTGGCCATTGACCTTTGCTCCGGGGGCGACGCCGGCCACCTCTCCGTCGGTAGTTGTGACGCCGTCCGGTGCGAGGCGTGCGCCGCTGTTGCCGTTGAGCATAAGCGGCGTCTGCTCAGTCGGCGGCCCCTCATCCGGCTCTGCGCCATGTGCGGACGACTTCATGCTGGGCGTCGGTGATCTGGCCATGATGTCGGGTCGTTGGGGTAATAATTACTGGGTCTGGCCGTATCTCCTCTGCAGCACCTGCTGCTGTTCCCCCCTTCCTATACGTGTCGAGACAAGGCGGCGTGTGGTCATCAGTGCCGAAGGATCGTTGGAAGTTGAACGGGATGATTTGAGTCACAGTCGGCGTGTGGGAGAGGCTGGAGGTATTACAAAAGTTCTTGGGCAAACGGGTGTGGCGGGTTTCCGCCAGGGGTCCATGCCGGTCGGCGCCGACCCCGTTTATCGGCGGATATTATGCAGGTAGGGGCCGTAGGTTTGGCCCGTCTGATCAACGGCCGTACCATTGGAGGCGTCAGCTTATTTGGGGAGCCCCGGAAGGGGAATCATGTCGCGAAATCCATATTCACAGGGAGGCTAGACTTTTGCCCATTTGCTGTAGAAGTGCGAAATCTAACCATTCGTCGTATAATGAGACGGACTAGGCTCCATTAATGAGAGATGAGCCGACTGAATAGATCTAATGATAACTACATATACTGTAGCATGATAAGTAACCAGACGCAATGTGTCTGTCGGATCATCTCCATAGTCATATTTATTCTCCTCGGCGGGACGGCGCTCCAACTACCACCGACACCGGCGTATCCTGTAAGACAAGACAGTCTGTTTGGACCCAAAAACCCCTAGGACGCACGACAGGCTCGTGTGTCTCACATTGCACAATATGTCTGACCAACGGGAAACAATAACCGGCTGAGACCTTGTCTGGTGAGATCACTGAGGCGGATGCTGAGAAAGAGACATTCATGGATCAGTCTTTATAAGTGAGAAACACAAAAACGAGAAACTCTGGGTCCAAGAGACCACCGCGTTATCGTATTGTTGCTGGTTGAATATGTACACGAGAAAGTGGAAATGATGAGTAGAAATGTTGTGACTCGAGAACACCAAGAAAAGAAAAAAGGGACGTGAGATATTGACAGAGAAAACAAAGTGCCCCGCCAAATTTGTAAATATAAACCGTCAGCAAGTCCGTATATATGTTTCGCCTCATATTACATTGCATATGTATGTAAGTGATGCTCGTGATGCGAAGCGCTCGATGTATCCAACCACGCGAAGACATCGACGAGTCTATAAGAATAAAGCATGTCCGATGTCCCCCGGGCGGAGAAAAGGTCTCCTTTTGTTTTCACGGACGAAATTAAAATCAGTCATATTGGGAGAGAGGAGGAAAAAAAAAAGGGGTATAAATGAGTGGAGGCATCTGCTTGTCTTCGTGTGTCTTATACGTTGGTGTCGAGGAAGTCGAGGATAGAACCCATGGCTCCGGAGCCCGAGTAGCCCAGGAAGAGACCATGGCCGGCCCCGGGGACGACGGTGGCGTTGAAGACGGAGACCTCGGGGAACATGGGCTTAGAGTGCTCGATCAGGTTGGGGGCCTTGCCCTTGATGGCGATGGTGGACATGCAGTCACCTCCGCAGAAGGGCACGTCGCGGTCTGGAGAGAGGAGTCAGTTAGAGAACGAGAGAAGAAGAGAGGGAGAAAAAAAAAAAAAACAAGGGGGGTAAAACGGAGAGTATGAGCTGTGCCTTACCGCCGGTGATAATCATGGCTGGACCCTTGAACTGGTTGGGAACACCGCCTCCGGAGCCCACAGTGAGGATCTCACCAGGTGTGTTGGGCTGCCCGTTCTTGTACATGTAGTCGAGAATCTCGGGATCAAAGTCTCCGGGCCCAAAGAAGTTGATCTGGACAGCCCGCTCGCTGCCGGCGCCGACATAGCCGGCCGGGTACCGCCAGCGCAGCCCCGGGATGGACCGCACGGGAGAGAAGTTGCCGGCCAGTGCGAACAGGCCCATGTAATCAGGGACCTGGCTGAATCCCGTGAGGACGATGCCGCTGCTGATCTCCGGGTACTGGTTGACGAGGTTATAGGTCATTGCCGAGCCGAACGAGTGACCCATGTGGACGATGGACCTGCCGTAGGCGTGGTTCCGGGTGAGCTTGCCGCCGACGGCGGCCATCTCGGTCAGCGCGCGCAGGGCCTCGATCTCGAGGGCGATCTGGAGCTCGTTGACCGTGTCCTTGGCCTTGGACGAGGCGCCAATGCCGAGGCGGTCCCAGGTCAGGGTCGAGTAGCCGTGGTCGTCGACGGCGCGGTCCACGTAGCTGTACTTGTGGCGCTGGGCGGGTAGGTCCCAGTAACTGCGGTCGAAGCCGACGCCGTGGGTCATGATCTGGAGGACGTGGCCGGGGCCGTCGTCGGGCTCGCAGTAAGTCGTCGCGAGCTTGTAGTTGCCCTTGACGTCGTGGTACTGTTTTCAGGACGGAGTGTTTGTGTTAGCTTCAGATTTTGATATAGGTACATCTCTAATTATCTATCCCTGTCCTTGGGAGACGTACACCATCCTGCAGCTCCTCCATCAGGTTCCCGCCTTGCCGGGCCAGGCGGAGGTAGAAGTCGGTCACTTCGACATCGGTCAGGAGCGGCTCGAGGTTGAACTTGGCGTTGCGCGACTCGAGGGACAAGGAGACGGTAATGTCCTGGCACCGTTTCGCCGAGGCGAAGACTGCGCCCAGGGCGGCCAGGAGGACTGCCGACCGACGCATTATGAAGAGGAGATTTTCGATTGACTTTGGACGTGTGAAGAAATGGATTATCCTTTAGTCAAGGTAATATTAATGACTTAATGAAAGACTGGAAGAAGAGGGATCCGTCGTGGTCGGTCAACCTCGGCGGGAAGGGGCGGGATATCAAACGGGAGGAGGGGGGAACGGGACAGGAAGATCAGGTCGACAGCGAGACGACGGCAGACCAGGGGGGATTTATATCCTATTCATTGGATCATCCTCCAGCTAGTTTTGCTGTTGATGTGACGACGTAAGGCCAAGCCATTGTTGGTTCGTGTCATGTCTGGCCGTCGCTCTCTCTCATCTGCATCCGCATCTTGGTGGCCCACTCTCCCCGAGACACATCGGACACTAGTCCAAAGACCCAGGGGAGGGGGGGTTTGCCGCCGCGGCACTAATCTCCCCTGCTGCCGAGAGGGGCTTGTCTCTCTCCAGAAGAGGAACAAAGTGACGAGGTGAAATTGCGAGTCGAGGTGGTGATGGACTCTGGTTGCAACCCGCGGCCTATAAGGGGTGGTTGTTCCTTGTGCTCTGGGTCCGCTAACCCGTTTATGTTCACTCGGATGTTGCATACATTCGGAATCACGAATGGCTAACCAGAACGGACCAAGATGGATCTTTAGAAGCTGTATCCGTATTGTGCAACCAGATATCCTAATGCCTTTTGTTGTATGGGTTACAGATAGGAGCAGATAGTGTCAACATGAACTTTGACGACGTCGTGATCTCCTCAGGCGCTGCTGGCCTTCCTGAAATCCACTCCTTGACCAAGCTCGTCTTCTCTGATATTGACCGCACGCTCTCCAGGATTCTTACCGTCTCTATTTTGTGACGCATTAACAAAGTCCGTGTCAGACGAGTCAGCTACCATTTCGGGCTTCTCGGCCCCCCCCCCACCCCCCGATTGTAGCCACGCCAAACTGGTCTTACAGGCCAGTGGGAACTTATAGTATCGGATCTCGAAGGATGACTTGAACATCCACAAGAAATGGAATCAAGACTGCGACGTGGGGCCCTTGATTCCAAATGTCAGAACTCTCTGGGGGGTACAAACGGCGCTGCTCGGCAGGTACGCCGCGCCCAGGGGTCATCATCGTCATGCCTGGGTGTGAACGAGATCCTTGTCGTCGGCAGTCTTCAGTCTTTCAGTCTTCACACATAAGATACTGTACGATACATCTCATCAAAAATGTTACATGTCACAATTGGGAAAGGAAAAAGGGAGCTTGTGATCGGAGAACTCGGCCGAGCCAACCTCCATGTAGGTCATAACATTTCTTCGCGCCTGTCCACCCAGTCCCCCCTGGTCTAGCTCGACCTCCCGGATCTGAGCCAGTGTCTCGTCTCTTGGCAATGAAGTTTCGGTGGCACCTCCGCAGTCCGCGAAGCAAGTTGTAGCTGCCTCTCCTTTCTCCTTGGGATGATGAATCCGACCCTCTAGTTGTCGCCGGGATCCGACGCGCGCTCACTGGGGAGCGTAATTTCAATTGCCGGATCCACGCGCCTAGCCGATCAACGAGTTGAGACTTGAGAGTGTGTGGGGACCGAGAGGCTTCGGGGACCGGGGCATGAGCTGCAGCGTTAGCGTCTCCCCGGAGAGGGAGAAGACGAAAAAGCAAACAAGGTCCCGCGTCAGTACGCCTGGGAAAAAAAGGCTCAGGGGTGCCAACCAACAACTTCATAAGGCCGGTTCGCTGTGTTTTGCTATTCTGTTTGTAATGAGAGACGAATATGCTGCCAGGCCCACGACATTTTGCCTCACCACGGTAATAACTGGCTGACATACCATTCAATCTTACCGAGCGGACAAGTATAGCGAAACGGACAAAGGACTTTTAGTGCTGTACGCCCGGGGCCGGGAGACGGAAGTGCATATGCGTGTCTTGGATGTAAGCGTCTCCTCGCGCGCAAGGCGTCGCTGCGGGCGGGCGTGGAGAGTAAATTAGTACCTAGTAGCTGTAGCAAGTCAGGTCAGGGCAGGTACATAAACACAAATCTCGCGGCAAAAAGTGACATTCAAATCGTGCTGGACCGCAAGTCAGATAATACCTAGGTATAGGTATTTGGTTGTGTGGTAGACTTCATACCTTGATTATAATTTTATTGGACACAACCTTGTATATTCGGGGACTTAGCACTACATGAATTTACAAGGGATTAATAGGTGCAGCTATGGGATTGTTTATACGTACTCGTACAAGTCCACTCAAACGTCGTGGCCAAAACACCACAACGCCACGGCCGCCCGCGTTTTAAACCCCCCTATCTCACATTGCTTGACGACGCGTTGAGGTGTGAGGCGACAGATGGCTCGCCGGCCTCATTCCTTCTTCGGCCCAAGTGGAGCGATTACAGTGCTGAATTAATACTTACCCAACTCATCCCCCAATCTTCTTCAGACAAGATGTACGCCCTGCGATGGCTCGTCGGCACCAAGCCGCGCCCACTGGGCTATGTCGGCGGAGACATCGTGTACCCGACGCACATGCCCGACAACATTGACAGCATCCGCCAGTTCGTCATGGGCTGGACCATGTGCTTCAACGACGTGCTCGACGCCGACATGCTGCACGCCTCGCTCTGCCGCCTGCTGGAGCTGGGCGACTGGCGCAAGTTTGGGGGCCGCCTGAGGCTTCCCAGCGACGGCGGCCGCATGCTCGAGATGCACGCGCCGCCGGCCTTCACGCCAGAGCGTCCGGCTGTCGCGTACACCCACGAAACGATGGGTATGCGCATCGCCGAGCACCCGCTTGCCCGTGAGCTCCCCCGGCCGACCGGCAGGCAACCATCCTTCTGGCGTGGACCTGACGACTTCCGCGTCTTCGCCTCCCGCCCCGGCGTGCCCGAGACCGTCGACGACTTCGCCACCCAGGATGTGCCCATGCTGTCGCTGCACATCACCTCGTTCGAGGACGCTACCCTCGTGGCCCTGTCATACCCGCACGTCGTCATGGACGCAATGGGGCAGGGCGACCTCCTGCGGGCCTGGTCACTGGTGCTGGCCGGCAGGGAGTCCGATGTCCCGCCTTTGCTCGGTGCCCGCGAGGACGTTCTATACAAGGCCGGCGCGGAGCCCGACGTCGGGCAGTTACGGGAGGAGTTTGTGCTCAAGTCCAAGGCCATGACTACTCTCGGCATGATCAGGTTCGGCCTACGAATGATGTGGGATATTTTCTGGGAGCGCAAATTGCCCTGCCAGACCATCTTCCTGCCCCGGAAAATGGTCGAGCACATGCGTGCCCGCGCACTACAGGAGCTCGAGGAGAGCGCGCCCGAGGGGGCAGAGAAGCCGTGGGTCAGCGAGGGAGACGTGCTGCTCGGCTTCTTCGCGCACAAGTCAGCCCTGATACAGCCTCCGGGCCGGCCCATGAGCATGATCTCACCCGTGGACGGGCGCGGGAGACTCGGCGGCCTGGTCCGCAAGGACGGCATGTACATCCAGAACATGCAGCTCGGGTGCAGCGCGCTCTTGTCGGCCGAGCAAGCCCGGGGTTCGGCGAGCGAGCTGGCGCTGGCCAACCGGCGGGCGCTGACGGAGCAGGCGTCACCGGGACAGGCTCTCGCGTACGCCCGGTACGCCCGCAAGATGTGGGATGCCGGGTCGCCGATTCCGCTGTTCGGATCGCCCGACATGAACCTCTTCATCACGACCAACTGGGCACGCGCCAACCTTTTGCAGGCGGCGAGGTTTGGACCGGCGGTGGTGCGGGCCGGGGATACGGGCGAAGGGCGGACGAATCCGCCGGGCGAGATGGTGTTTCAGCACGCGCAGCCGCTGCAACCTAGCATCTTTGCGAGGAACGTCCTCGGGGTGCTGGGCAAGTGCCACGATGGGAGCTACTGGTTGATGGGCTACTTCAAGCCGCGGATGTGGGAGTTGGTGCGGGAGGCGGTGGATGCCATGGAATACTAACGTTAGTTGGTACGAGTAGTAGTAGTTACGTCGGCGTTCCATGTGCCGGTCCCTACATACGTCCCGAGGACCTAGTATATGTAGTAGTCAGGATCTAGTATCGAGAGGGCTAAAGTTACGATCGAACCAAGGGTATTCACCTGACAATCTGTATATGAATAGATCATCATTGGGATGCATGCCTTGGCTAACGTAGGATCGCGGGGCAGCGTCGTGGCTCGAGCTGTGTGCTCCTTTCTTGGGATTCGGTTTCAAAGACCCTTTAAAGATCCCCCGCCCATCAGAGCGCGGGGTGGTGAGCCCCGATTGCCCGGACAGACAAAGATCTTCTGCTCGTCAGTAGATCGCAGTTTGAGATGCGTTGACAGCTGTCGTTTGGATGGGGGGTGCGCCTGGCGGCCGACGACGATGCCATGTCGCAAACTTGGAAGCAAGTAGGGCAGGTAACATCCGTCGTTGCCTCAAATGATTCTCCAGAATTCACAACCTGAAACCCGGCGGACTTAGCGGCTGTCATCGAATGGCGTGGCGGACGAGGAGGTGTGCCGGGAAGATGAAAGCCGAGGACGGCAAAAGTCAGTGCTGAGTGTGAATAATTGAGAGCAGAGGATCTGATATACGTACCTGGTATTATTCAGATAGCACCATCAAGCACGCCATTCTGGTGGAACATTCTGGCGTACCTTCCAGGTACGGTACCTACCTAATAGTACCCAAGTGGATAAGGTACTACTTAGTAGTATTAGGAAAGGTATTGACTCGTGCGCAGGGCAGGCACGGCCGCACGAGTACAGAAAGAAGGAAGGAGCAATGCGGATACAATGTACGAGTCGTCCTCGCACCTTGCAGATTACGTTGGCAGCCTGCAGAACTGACGTACGCGCGGACGCAGTACGTACGTTAGTAGGTCAGTACTATGAGGACCAGCCTCCAGCACACCGACACCAGCACACCGCCTCGTGCTAGACACAAGGACAGCAAGAGCGAAGAGCCCCAAAATTGCTTGAAACAGCAACCCACGGGGTCCCCTTTCCTTTCGGCTCCTTGCGAGGTCCGGGCGCCGTGCCAGATCGGCATTCTCCAGCCGTTGATTGGCCAATGCTTGCGTGCTTTTGCCCTCTTGGATTCTCTTGGATCCTTGTGTCTCCTGTGGGGCGTCCCAAAAACTCGCGTCGCCTGTCCTCTCTTTCCTTACACGGCGCGCGGCGAATTGCTAGGACGACTCAGCCAGTCTCTACAACAGGCCAGCCAGCACAGCCCGCCATGGATGGCTCGCCGGGTTAAGTCGGAGAGATCTCCAAGGGACTTTTCATTCCATGTTATGTAGTACTGGGTAGGAGCGGGGCTGACGGGGAGGACGCGACTACCAAAAGTTACCAGCACGGGTAGGATGTATGCCAGTAACAGAATAGAGTATGTAGACGGCTGAGATTTTCATTACGAAGGGGCCACCGGGGATGTCTGCCGTGTGTGTTCCCCCGGTCTGTCTCCGTCTAGGTATAGTAGGTGCTTAGGTAGGCATTCTCGGGACATATTGCGTGATCCCGCTTCGTTGACCACTACTTCTTTATGAACTGGATAACCAACCCATTACTTTCTCCTCGAACCTAGTAATTCTTCTCTCTCTTGCTTATCTGCTTGTTTCCTTGGATATCCAGTCAAGACAGCGTTTGGTTTCCAGTATTCATCGACGGATTCGTACCTACCTTCCCTCAACAGCCAGACCACTGTGCCTCGCTATCCGTGCTGACGAGACGATTTGACTCCCTCCCTCAGAAAGCACATCACACAAACCAACGCATTCATACAACAAGATCAACACGCAAATATTCCGAACAAAGCTTCAAAAATGTCTGTCCAGGTGGCCCAGGTCGTCCCCACCGTGGACTTGTCCAAGAAGGACAATGTCGAGATTGAGGTCGCCCGCGTGCCCACCCCACCCCAGCAGGGCAACCTCATCATCCAGTCGCCCTACACCGACCCGGAGCACCTCCTCGACCTCGACACTCTGGACCGCGAGAGCGCCCTGCTGGCGCGGGCGCTGGCCGTGATGCACGCGACCCGCGAGGACTACGCCACAGCTCCGTACGTCGAGTCGTTCAACTGGGAGGAGATTATCACCGAGCTGAGGCGTCTGGTGGCCGAGTCCGGAAAAGGGTTCAAAGAGGCGTCCTTCTATGTCGTCGCCTTCCGATCGCAGATCAAGCCGAGTACCGACTATTCACACCTTGGCGAGCTGGACAAGTACGCCCACGCCGAAGCTGTCGCCAGCGGTGGGTTCCTAAAGTGAGTGGTTGGCCTTTCCGAGAAAGAACGGGCTCCTTTTCCTCTTTGGGTCTTCGATTCTGACCGCGCGCACCTTAGGTACTGGTTTGGAAGCCCTGACCCGGAGCTGAGGAACCTGGCAACCTGCCTCTGGAGGTCGAGGGACGAGGCCATGGCCGGTGGGCGCGGACCGGCGCATCGCAATGCGGCAGGCTCGACGAGGGCGCTGTACGCGTACTGGAAGATCGACCAGCACCGGCTGACTGTGCGTGACGGCGCCGAGAGCTGGGAGATTACCAAGTGGGAGTGAACAGAGCGACCAACTGCACAGCTCGTCAACACTCGTCTGAGCCCTCGAGAGTCAGAGACGACCGAGGGAAACGCAGCTGCAAGGGCCGGGGACTTCTCCGCATGCGGTCTGGACGGGGTCTTGACTCGGGGGAGGACGGCATAGAGGCACCACCTGCCGCGTCGAGGTCGCGAGGATCGCCGAGACGAGGACAAGCTGGAAATATGCGGCGTTCCGTTCCAACGCCTGATGATTCATGTCAACTGGTATTAGGGATAACGGCGCTAGAAGAGGGTTACCATTTTCCATTCCGAAATAGAAAACCTAGAGAATCATGCCTTCTGGGTAACCAGGTAAATAGTAATAATTACTACTAGTAGGTAAGTAGACAGCATCCGGCGATAGCGGAATAGACGTTTCGATATTCACTTTGGTCCCGTGCTCTTCTGGGGATATTGCGCGTTGCAATTGGGTGGCATGCTGCCTCATGATTTGACGCCCGTCATGTTCCGGACGCCACTCAAATCGAAATGTCCGGTGATTCGACGATCGCTGTTGTTCACTTTGTTGATGGAAAGGCGATGATGAGATGGCTGGGATTCCATGGCCAGGAGTGCTGTTGGCGTGACGTCCACCTATTACGGCGATTCTGCCACTCCTCACCGCTCTTGCCCACAACGCCCACAAATCACCGCCAAAAACTTTGATATTCTCTCCCTCGTTGGACGCCCGCCGCCGCATCACCATTCCGATACATCGCGTCGCCGCCCAAACCATTCGCCAAACTCCGAACGAACACCGGCCGTCAATATCTCGAGTCCCAGCGGTCCCGCGAATAAGATGGCGGACACTTTCAAGGACGCGCCGTTCCAGGCGGTGCAGGTCGATTCTCTGGTGAGTCCTGGTGTTGCCCCACCATGGACCCCTCCCCTCATTGTGATGCCGGGCCTGGGTGTCAGTGAGCGCCAGTGATGGTGGCTGACGAACAACGATTTGGTGATGTGCAGGTCGTCTTGAAGATTGCTAAGCACTGCTCCTCCGCGTTCCCCACGACGGCGACCGGTTCCATTGTCGGCATGGACCAGAACAACCTGCTCGAGGTCACCAACACGTTCCCCTTCCCGTCGGTCGACAACACCACCGCCGACTCGCACCAGAACGATGCCTCGGCCATCGCCGCGGCCGCGCCTCGCCAAAAGTCCAACCTGACCTACCAGAACGAGATGATCCGGCACTTGAAGGAGGTCAACGTCGACGCCAACAACGTGGGGTGGTACACGAGCGCCACTATGGGCAACTTTGTCAACCTCAGCTTCATCGAGAACCAGTACCACTACCAGAAGGACAACAATGCCACCGTGGCCCTCGTCTACGATGCTAGCAAGAGCTCCCAGGGTAACCTCACTCTGAGGGCCTTCCGCCTGACATCGACATTTATGACTGCCTATAAGGAGGGCAAGTTCACAACCGATGTGTACGTATACGCAGCCCACCGAAGCTGTAGCCGCCCAAAAAAGAAAGACTAACATGTGCCACAGCCTGCAAAAGTCGAAACTCTCCTTCAGGGACATCATCGCCGAGCTCCCCGTGAGCATCCACAACTCGCACCTGCTCACGTCCTTCCTGCACCAGATCCCCTCCCACCCAGTCGATGAGGAGGTCGAGCCCCCGACCTCGCTTGCCGACATCGAGCGTGACCAGGTCAAGCCGCCGCTGGACCCGTCCATCGACACCCTGGACCTCGCCATCGACCCCTTCCTGGAGAAGACGTGCGATCTGCTCCTGGAGAGCATCGAGTCGCACTACACGGACCTCAACAACTTCCAGTTCTACCAGCGCCAGCTGGGCCGCGAGCAGGCCAAGATCTCGCAGTGGCAGGCCAAGCGCAAGGCGGAGAACGCGCAGCGGGCCGTCTCCAAGCAGGCACCTCTGCCTGAGGATGAGTGGCAGAGGCTGTTTAAGCTTCCCCAGGAGCCCAGCCGGTTGGAGGGTATGCTCAACGCTAAGCAGGTTGAGCAGTACAGCAAGCAAGTTGACGGGTTCACGGCCAACATCAGCGCCAAGATGTTTGCGGTGCGGGAGAATCTGCTGCCGCAATAGGCGTGGGGTTTGTGCTGTGATAGGGAGATTAAACAAGCGGGCAGCGGACCAGGTTGGGGCGGGCTTGCATTGGTGGCGTTCCGGGCACTGTGGAATGGGACTTTTATAATGCACTTGAGAGTTTTACAAGTATCGTTTGTGGCGGTAGACTTTGGGCGACACCAAAAGACGAGAAATCCGATATAAGCGAATGCCAAGCAACTTGATACGACCTGCTTCCCCCCGCCCCTCATACAGTATCTTGGGTAGAATTTCGGGGCTGGGCCCAGTGTGGGCATGGCATGGAAGCTCATGCGTCCGTCACCGGAGTTGTTCGGACTCTTGCGTTGAGGGGGCTGGGGGGTTAACTCGGAGGGGTGAATCTGATACCCGCCGGCTGCGGTACAAACAGCTGCAGGCCGTCGCCAGCCCCCAGGTGGCTATAGGGAGTAGACCGACACACCGTTTGATACTACCTAGTACCTTAGTACCTAGTAATCGTAGCTTGCCACGCATTCAGGGGTACCAGTGAAGTTCCCTGACGGAGTGCACGTGTTGCGATAAGATAAGGCGGGGACATCCGGGTTCTCCAAGGCCAAACCTCTGAAAAGTTTACTGCCACATTGAGCATACCTATCTTCTAGCAAAAGAAGGTACAGAAACCATTCGGTACCTCATTAGATTTCACTACTAGTGAACAACTTTACCCATGCACATCTTGGTTGGTTCGAGTCGGATGGTCAGCATTGTTGCTTGTTGCAGGTCGGTGCCCCACCTTTTGACTCCTGCCCCTCGTTCGCTTGCCCCGCTTCCCTCGAACCAAAAATTTTGCCCCTCCTCTGCCCCTCCCTCCTCCCGTCTCCTCCTCTGCGGCATTTGCCCTGCTAATTAATACTACTATTTTACCCAGCTGCATCACCGCCTCTCCCTCTCACTTCTCCTCTCCCCTCTTCTCTTTCCCTTCCTCCCCATACCTCCATTGAACCCTTTTGAAAGTATTCCCTACTTTCATCCCAACCCCCCTCACACGCACACAAACACACACACACACACAGATCCATCACAATGGCCGCTCCCGCCCACAAGTTCAAGGTCGCCGACCTGTCCCTCGCCGCCTTTGGCCGCAAGGAGATTGAGCTGGCCGAGAACGAGATGCCCGGCCTGATGGCTACCCGTGCCAAGTATGCCGCCGACCAGCCCCTCAAGGGCGCCCGCATCGCCGGCTGCCTGCACATGACCATCCAGACTGCCGTCCTCATCGAGACCCTGACGGCCTTGGGCGCCGAGGTCACCTGGACCAGCTGCAACATCTTTAGCACCCAGGACCACGCTGCCGCCGCCATCGCTGCCGCCGGCGTCCCCGTCTTCGCCTGGAAGGGCGAGACCGAGGAGGAGTACAACTGGTGTCTCGAGCAGCAGCTCAGCGCCTTCAAGGATGGCAAGAAGCTCAACCTCATCCTCGACGACGGCGGTGACCTGACCTCGCTCGTCCACTCCAAGTACCCCGAGCAGCTCAAGGACTGCTACGGTGTCTCCGAGGAGACCACCACCGGTGTCCACCACCTGTACCGCATGCTCAAGGACGGCAAGCTGCTCGTCCCCTCCATCAACGTGAACGACTCCGTCACCAAGTCCAAGTTCGACAACCTGTACGGCTGCCGCGAGTCCCTTATCGACGGTATCAAGCGTGCCACCGACGTCATGGTTGCTGGCAAGGTTGCCGTCGTCGCCGGCTTCGGTGATGTCGGCAAGGGCTGCGCCATGGCCCTGTCCGACATGGGCGCCCGCGTCCTGATCACCGAGATTGACCCCATCAACGCCCTCCAGGCTGCCATGGCCGGCTACCAGGTCACCACCATGGAGAAGGCCGCCAGCCAGGGTCAGATCTTTGTCACCACCACTGGCTGCCGTGACATCCTGACTGGCAAGCACTTTGAGGCCATGCCCAACGATGCCATTGTCTGCAGTACGTAGCGCCCAGGAATCCTCCCCATTCAGTTTTCATGACATACTAACTCTTTCACCCAGACATTGGCCACTTCGATATTGAGATCGACGTTGCCTGGCTCAAGGCCAACGCCAAGGATGTCCAGAACATCAAGCCCCAGGTCGACCGCTTCCTCATGCCCTCGGGCCGCCACATCATCCTCCTCGCCGAGGGTCGCCTGGTCAACCTTGGCTGCGCCACCGGCCACTCCTCCTTCGTCATGTCCTGCTCCTTCACCAACCAGGTCCTTGCCCAGATTATGCTGTTCAAGGCCGGCGACGAGGCCTTTGGCAAGAAGTACGTCGAGTTCGCCAAGGCCGGCAAGCTCGACGTCGGCGTCTACGTGCTGCCCAAGATCCTCGACGAGGAGGTCGCCCGTCTGCATCTGTCGCACGTCAACGCTGAACTCAGCACCCTCTCCGACGTCCAGGCTGAGTACCTCGGTCTGACCGTCGAGGGTCCCTTCAAGAGCGACATGTACGTTCCCCCCTAACAACCCTCCTTCCAATACCCGCGACGCTGGCTAACAAGATTTTCACAGCTACCGCTACTAATTTCCTGTAATCATATACCCACCATACCCAAGGGCCCTTCAACTGGGTTCCTACGTGTAACGAATCGTTATTAAAAGAGGTTTTCCTTTGTTCTCTCAACTAGGCGATAAGGGGGGATTAGCAAAATTTGTGGTTTCAACAGCATAAAAAGTTTTGCATGGCGACAAGGGTTGGTTTTCATCAAGGCTTTAACACGCAAGAAGGGAAGAGAAAGAAAGGCTCTTCAGATACACCTGGTTTTCTTTTGGGGCTTGCGAGAAAGGGGGGGTTCTTATAGATAGACCTGGATTCGGTTTTGACACGAACCCAAGGATCCCCTGGAATATATTCGCACCAAGCCGATTGGCTTGGCTCATTGCCGGAAATTGCTGCTGCTGCTACTTTTTGCCTTGGGATCATCTATGATTGAGTTTGAATAGAGAGATGATTTCCTCTCTCGGTGGGGTTCTATGCTTCTACCAAACGCCCGATTCTACGTACCCTTCACAGGTAACCATGGCTCACTTTCGGTTCCTAGGTGTTCGTCAGCCAACTGCACGATCTCACAATGATGGGGACAGAAGGGGGGAAAGAAGAGCAAATGAACTCTGCAATAAGACCAAGGAAAAAAAAGAGAAACTCACAGCTTCTTCTCAAGCTCCCGCTGCTCAGGCACAATACTCTTAAGCTTCCCCTCAACAACAGACTTGCGCACATTCCCCACCGCCCACCTCTCCATCTTCTCGGACGTCTCGACCGTCCACGTGCCCATGTGCGGGACCAGCAGGACCCTCTCGTCGGCGAGCAGGCGCGGGTGCACGCGCGGCTCGTCCTCGAAGACGTCGAGCCCCGCGCTGGCGACTATGCCGGACTCCAGGGCGTTGGCGAGGGCGGATTCGTCCATCACGGCGCCGCGGGCTGTGTTGACTATGATTATGCCGCGCTTCATGATGGCGAATTGGGGTGCGGAGATTGCGTGGCGGGTTGAGGGCTTTTGATGTGGTCAGTCTGTGAAGCCAGCCATCTCTAGTTTGCGTGTAGGTGCTGGGGGACAATAAAAAGAACTTACATTAAGAGGCAGGTTTAGACTCAGAACGTCGCTCTCCCGGAGCAGCGTCTCAAAGTCAACATACTCGGCGCCCTCCTCGTTCTCGGGACTCAGCTTGGTACGATTATGATACCGCACACTCATCCCAAACGCCCTCATCTTGGCAGCCATGTTCCGCCCGATACCGCCCATGCCCAGTATACCAAGCACCTTACCCCTGGGGTCGTGTCCCAGCGCCGGCGGCGGATCGCCCCTCCACTCCCCCCTCCGCAGCGCCGCCATACCAGCATTGAGATTCCTCATCGCGCCGAGAAGCAGAAAGACGCCGATATCGGCGGTGGCATCGTTCACGGCCGTGGGCGTGTTGGACACGCTGACCTCGCGCGCGGTGCAGGCGTCCACGTCGATCTGGTCGTAGCCCGCGCCGTTGTGGCAGATGAAGCGGCAGGTGGGCGGTAGGCAGTCGAGGAGCTCGGCGTCGATGCGGCCTGTGATGGAGGAGGAGTGGAAGTCTCTATATATGGCGCGGACGCCGGTGAAGGCGCCGGAGGTGCACTCTGAGAGGAAGGAGGCGCGGTTGGTGGATTTGGGGTGGATGATGTCGGCGTGCTCGCTGAGGGCGGACCAGTCGTCGGTTGCGCTGGGGGGAGGGGTTGGATTAATATCAGCGCCTGAGGACACAGATTGGAGCATGGATGAGGGGAGGGGTTTGCATACTGCTCAATGGTGCCCAAGAGAAGGATCTTGGGTCGCTCTTCGGAGCTCATCTTGCAACTAGGTTGTGAGTCCGAGTCCGGACGTCTTTTTTATCCCACAGGCGAAGTGAAGAACTGTGCCAGGATGAGGGTTCCCTATACGGATAGGGGAGACGGGCAATAGATGGTCAATTGAGTCTCAGCTGAAGGGGGAAATAAGGGATACCGGGAGACGATTGAAGTTGTCTGCTCCGCTGGGCTGATGATGTAGATGTAGTCTTATCGGAAGGCTAGGACAGACAACCCCTCGAATGTGGGGGGCGGCGGGGTGGCGCCGCCCGCCCTGATAACCCGCCGGGTCAAGTGTCATCGACTCATCGCGATGAAACGGAATGATGGCACCATGTGGGTATTCCGAGGCTCGTCTCTGGGCCAGGCAACCAGGTACGAAAACCTTGGCAGAGATTGGGACCTGTTGGGCGGTGAACGGCGTGAGGTTTATTTTTAACCTGTGGTTTCCGGGTTCTTATCGTTGGTGATATGTGCCTGTAAGGGTGAAACTGTGCAATGGGATGGCTAGCCGTCCTTCCGATACATGAGGTCGTGTATGGATCGTCTAATCGAGTGCCGCAGATCACTACGACGATATACGAGGATCCTATGTGTCAATAACTGTACGACTGAAAGTTGTGCAGTGTCGGTCCTCTTCGGCTACCCTAGAGCTGGAATCATAAGGAATTGGAGCATTCGAGGCGTAACGTAGGGTCACCGACTAGACAGCTATGCATTCAACTTGTAAGGAGACCTAAAAGATAACTCACGCGAGAACCTGGATGAGATGCGCCATCAGCTGACAATTAGCAGTAGACAAATCGAAATTCCCTTGATCGCTGGGACATGTGTATGTAGCTCTATGTACTCAGTCCAGCAAAGAACGATTCTGAGACTCCCCGACGCCAGCCCAGTCTTCTGACACGACCAGTCAATCCTTACCCCCATATATCAAGCGCACGCCACACCACGCCGTCCGACAACGCACTCCTCACATAAGCAGTCTCCAAGCACCAAGCAGCACGGCCGCAAAACCCGTGCACACACCCATAAGCCACTGTAGCGTCTGGAACTTGACCTGCTCGAGCTTCTCCCTCAGGGCGGCGACCTCCTGCTCGATGCGCGTCTCCGTCTCCTTGATCTTGAGCTCCTGGCCCACGGCCTCCTCGCGGATGCGGCCCTTCTCGAGGTTGAGGTCCAGCCGCACGCTGGCCTGCGTGCGCCCGATCTCGTCGCGCAGCCGGCTGTTGAGCTTGGCGATCTCGTTGGACAGCCGCTCGTGCGTGCTGCGCGTCGTGTTCGACTCGGTGCTGTCGGCAGACAGGAGCTCCGAGCGGAGCTTGGCAAAGTCCACTTTCTGCGTGTAGGTCGCCTTGGCGGCGTCCTCGCGGAGGACCATTGTGCGCGTCAGGTTCTGGATGCTGTTGTTTGGGTTGTCAGACATGACTGCTGAGCTCTCCTGGGGGTGCGGTGTGGTGGGGTGAATGATGAAAGATGGGCGGTGGTCGTACCTCTCCTCAATCACGTCGTTGAGGACCTTCATCATGGCGACGGCCTGTTCCTCGGTGAAGCCCTCGCTCTCCAGTCGCTGGACAAACTTGAGCGTGTCAAAGTGATGGTCGCGCTGGCGCGGGGCCGTCGTGTGGAACGAAGCACGGCTGAGTATCGGACTCGGCCTGCCCTGCGCTACCGTCGACCGGGGCCCGGGTCGTGCAGGCGACGCCGAATGGAACGACGCCGTGGGCTGTCCCCGTGGCGTCGGCTGGTGGTGGCGTCGGGAATGGGCCCGACAGGTCGAGGAAGCGAGAGGGCCAGTTGTTGCTTTCCAGCTGAGGCGCGGGAGGAGAAATCTGGGCAGCGACTCGGCTGCCGCGAGGCTTGGGGCGGCCATGTTGGGGAACAAAGGCCGTTGGGTGCTTGTGAGGTTGGAGAGTTGGCCGACGTCGTGGGGGGGTGGGATACGATGAAGGAAGGAGTGACCGCCGCTGATGACGGCTGTTGCCCAGGGCTCGGGCCGTGGTACTCTGACGTACCTTATTGGACGGTGTGTGGAATATGTGGATCCCCCACGGATATCTTCCGACGCCGGAGCATTCACCTCGGACAAAGGTCATCTTTGTCCTTCAACAACCTCTCGACGACTCGCCCGTCGACCTGTCGCGAATCCGAAAGAGGCTCGATGAAGCGAATGACCAGATGCATATCTCAATGGGCCGCTTCCTCGTCGAGCCTTGAGAAACCGATAAAACCGACGGCCAGCGTCCCGTAACAACTCCTTGTCCCACGACGATTCCAGGTGCCGTTTCTGATCTGAATATGGAGAGACCATTGCCCAGGACTCACATTATCGCTATTATAATGCAATTCTCGGGACTGGATTCAAAGGTCGTTACAAGATAACCGCTACTCTCGCTAAAGTTCACCGATCCACTCGCTCAGGACATCGTAGATATCATCGCTGTTCTCCTCCATGAAGAACATATGCCCGTTCCCGTGGATCCCGATACTGCCCAGCTCGATGTGTTCCGTCTTATCGCATCCGGCCTGCGTCAGGTATTGCGCCGTGCAGTAGTCGTACGGCATGTGGTACGACGCCTCGCCCGTCATGATGAGGATGGGTATATCGGCCAGGTGGGCCAGCTGCCGGGGCGCCGGGTCCTCTGCGGCTTGCAGCACGCACCCGACCGAGTTTTCGTCGCGCGCGGGCCGCGTCTCCTGGACAAGGTCCGTCTCCGGATCGCTGACCTCGGGTCCGTAGGTGAGGGGCACGTCCGTCAGGCCCCAGACACGGGCGGGCGCGCTGCCGAAGACGGCCTCGCGGAAGGGAGGACCCGTGGGCTCGAGCAGGACGAGCGCCTTCGCCAGATCAGGCCGTGCGTCAGCGATAAGGATGGGCAGGATGCCGCCCTGGCTGTGACCGATAAGAACGGCGGGTTTGTCTATCCTCGCGAGGAGGGCGGCGCCGGCATCCTGCATGGACGCCTGCTGGTACGTGGCGTTGCCGATGAACTGCACGTTGGAGCTGTAGAAGGCGTCGAAGACGGGGTCGCCCATGACACCGGTGCCAGGCCACTGGGTATGGTTCACGGCCTGCGGCCACAGGTTGTACTCGGACGCGGCGGTGAAGCGCTGCTGGATGAGCTCCGCCGAGTACATTGACGGCGCTGCCTCGTTGTGCCCGGGTTGCCACGCCGAGCGGGCCCGCAAGGTCTGGTCGACAATGTACACCTCATAGCCCTCGGCGAGGAAAGATGAGGCCCAGCCTCGTCCGCCATCCGGCTTGTTGAGGAAATTCTGCGGCGGGGAGATCCGGTAAGAAACATTGGCCTCAGTCAGGTCCGGAGGCTACACTACCCAGGACCATAAAAGGGAGGAGAGGGAAGGCTTACACTGCCCGACTGGGCCTGACCATGAATCAGGACAATGGGCGTCTCATGGGTTGCTCCATCTACAGGACTCAGATGCTCAACGTACATCTGGTCTCGGAAGATGTGGTTCCCCGTGCCGTCGTCGGCATACCCGCCACCGGCATAGAAGAAACTGCGCACATGCGGCTCCTCGGCGGCGGCAACGACCGACCGGCCGGCTATCACTTGTTCGAGCAAAACTGCCGCCGCGACGGCTAGCAGCTTGGCGACGCCCATGGCTTGTTGATGTCGTAACGGCCAATGTGGCGGTCGAGAGGCGTCAGCGCCGAGACACACCCTGGAAGGCTGGGTGAGACACTTGTGTCTGGAGGGTGCGCAAGCTGAGGATTTGCGTTTGATGACGGGCTGGGACAAGATGAACCGTGCACGGGATGGATGGATGCAGGCTCATGGGTGCATCTGCTGCTAGTTTCTGAGCTGGCCGTACATTCTGACGCCGTTTGTCCTGGCCGGCCTGCTCAGTGCGAACCCCTCACGCGACGCCCGGAAACAAGGCCGGTGGCCCATTGTTTCTCCTACCCTTGTTCTTGGGGCTTAGCCAGAGAGGCTTCGGGCGTCATGGGTGGATTCGGCTCCGGCGGCTTCTCCTCAGCTCGGCCGGCAGCTCGAAGTCACAACCTGGTCTTGCACGGCACAGCGAGTGCCAGAGACGGTGACGGGGCTTGCTTTTTACCTTGTCCGGGGAGCCGGGTCATGCTCGAGCTGCAGATGGCTTCATGTCCCATGGCAAGGCGTAGCAACCAATGCCAACCATTGCCATGGGTCGTGACTCGTCGACTGCAGCGGCACCGCCCGAAGCTTACACACGCTATCATACGTATTGCTGTGTCCAAAGACATAATTAGAGTAATTACGGGACAGACGACGCTCTAAACCTGGTTCGGCAGGTATTTGCTCAATCACAGACTTCACAGGTAGCATCAGAAGCCGATCTTCGCCCGGGGACTGTCCGTCCCTAGACTATCTTGGGACAAGACCCGGAAGAATTCTCCTAGAAATTATTCGAATGAGTCGCTACCCCGGCATGATGTGCCGTTCATCATTGCTGGGCTCCGAAATCAATGCGAGTTGAAAATCCAAGGATGATTCTGTGACGACCAACATGGTGGTAGGGGGTTGCTTGTCTTCCCCCAACCTCCCGCCTTCAACATAACCAGTACGATCTGTCTGTTGAGAGACCTCTTTTCAATACTCTGCATACGTAGATCGTAGCTCGACCACATGGACACTGAACTCAGGGGGTGAGTGGACGCCACCACCGTCAACACCGCCATGAACAACTCGACACTCGCGATCCACTGGCTCTTCAGCGCCATCTCCCTGCTCATCATGGGCCTGCGCCTGACGTAGAAGAAGGTCGCGAGGCAGGACTTCAACCTGGGCGACTACGTGACGATGGGCGCCATTGTCTGCTGCTTGTCGAGGGCGGGACTGATACACGTCGTCCTGGCCTGGGGCACCAGCAACATACCCGCGGCCGTACGGGCGTCGCACACGTTCACCAAGGAGGAGATTTACCAGCGCGAGGTGGGGAGTAAGCTGTCCATCGTGAACCGCTTCTTCTACAATTCCTAGTCGGTCTTCCCTCCCGCTGGCGTTTCCTTGATGTTGTTCCATTGGAATCTGTCGAAGTGCCGGTACGGATTATTAACACCTACCCAGCCTCTGGCTCCAGAAGCTGGTGCTACTAGATGTCTACCGGCGACTCATGGCCGATCTCCGATGGGAGAAAGTTACCATCCGGGTCTTTCTCTTCGTCTTCCTGGTCACATATATAGTCGTCCAGGTGGCCAACGTCGTCGAGTGCAAACCCATGAGGCTATACTGGCAGATCGTTCCAGATCCAGGTGAGCCCATTCCCCGTCCTACCTCACACGAGACAGACTTGTATACATCGATGCTGACATTGTGATGCCCAGGAAAATGCGCCGCGGCCCAGGTACAGCTCGTCGTGCTCGGGGTCCTCAACATCGTCACAGACATCATGCTCATCATCCTCCCGATCCCCGTCATCGCCTACTGGAAGAAGCCCTGGAAGCGCAAGATCAAGCTCTACATACTCTTCACCCTCGGCTTCTTCATCATCGCCATCACCGTCATCCGCCTGCCCATCAACGCCATCAACAAGAACAGCCAGGTCAACCGCACCACCTGGGCGAGCACCGAGCTCCTCACCGCCGCCATCGTCGTCAACGCGCCGACGCTGTACGGGCTGTGGAACCTGCGCCGGCTGCGCAGGTCGGACCAGGGGTCGGACCAGAAGTATCCCACGCAAGCGGGTAGTGGAAGGGGCGCGCACGACGAGTTCTGGCATCCGGATGCTCGGGGCTTGACTGCGCATGCTAGGGCAGGGACTAGCTCAGGGGCCGATGATGATGAGGTCTTTGCTATGGCACCGACGTCGAGGAGTCGGCCGCACCGCGCGAGGCCGTCGGATGGTATCCTGCAGACGAAGGAGCTCACCATCTCGGAGGAAATTAGGTCGCATGATGCGGAGCATGCTTCAGTTCACTCGAGCGAGAGGGGCATTTTAAGGGGTTAAAAGTTAACAAGCACACTGCGATGAGTTATGATGTATGTACACCTGTACTCGTATATTGTCATGCCTCCCTTGATGACAAAAACTACGTTATGAGGCCTACGCAAGCACTTCCAGGTTGCTGTCGCAGAACGAGCCCATCTGCATCTGTGTAGCCGCCTGTCTAGGGCAGTGTGCGACGGGGGGATCGTACTCCTCCTACTGCTTGGTATACTTCAGCTGCCCGCCCTGCCTCACTCGGTGAGGGCATGGGTTCCCAGCCAGCCTCACTTTTGTTTAAATCTCCGGGATTCCTGGCTCCTCTCATTAATTCATTAAAACGCTTCCGCGCTGACCGGCCCTAGAAGCCTAATGGCGGGCGAGAAGTGTAACACCGAGGGAAGCTAAAATAGGGACAAGCAGGAAGAGATAATGACCAAAAAAGTCGGCAAGTAATGGGGGGGGTATCATTGTGAAGGCTTTATCCCATATCGTCGTCAAACAGGTACTGTACTAGGCGGCCTATGGCCATCATCATCCCTCTGGGTCCCAACACGACGCGGCTCCGGCGCCTGCTGCAGTCTGCCTTGGAGCCCACGCCCATGGTACTCAATGCCATCATAGTCGTCTTCAGAATCATGGTCCTCGTCAGTTACCCACCGCACGGCGCCAGTGGCAGGCTCGGAGGTATATCGCCGGTCAGAACCAGTCCAACTGGCGTGGTTGTTGTCGTCGCTCTCCGTCTTGGTCGGCCGGGCGAGCGTACGAGTAGAGCTGGCAGGGCAGTCTCTCACACGCCGGAGGTTCGACAGCTGCCGTGAGAATGGGATCCCGGTGGTACCACCCTCGTAGCTCGGTCCGTCGCCAGATGAGCTCTTCATACACGAAGGACAGAACTTTCGAATAATCGGGCGAAGCATCGGGAGCGAGCCTGCAAGGGACAAACATGATAAGTCATGGAAGTGTGACGGAGAGGCGGACCCTGAGGGGGGGGGGGGGGGGGGGTCTATTACCGGAAAACACGGCCATGTTGACCTCCACGGCGGCCCAGAGCCAGTTACGTGCCAGCCGGGATGATATCTGACCGGGGTCTGGCTGGAATGTTATAGACTCGATCAGGACGAAGACTGAGGCGACACAGACCCTTTTGTCAACTTGTTATTAGTCGCAATCCCATCATGTTTCCATTCTCGACTACTGAGGGAGGTGACGGTGTTGGGAGAGTCCACTTACACAGTCCCCGAGGAGAACAGACAAACGACGCCAACCTTTTTGCTCAGGGACATCCTCGTCCGGGATATGGGAAACACAGGCAAGAGGAGTATCACAACGTCCATGAGGAAATGCACCAGGACACTCCCGAAGAAGAACTTGGGCTGGTCGACAGGGCAGTGTGCGCCGCCGGCGACATTCTTATCCCAGATGGCGTGCACGGGGATACACTGGAAGACGGTCAGGAAGGTCCGGACGATGTACCAGAGGGCCGACGTGACGGCGAGGATCTGGATGGCGAGGCGGATCGAGGAGAATTGGAAGAGGCGCCAGTAGAATGCGAGGAAGGATATCTTGGAGGAGGCGATGGAGGAGGCGTAGGTTAGGGAGCCGATCCACTGGGTTAGCCGGGAGCGCTCGAGGGTTCGTTCGGCGGTGGGTGTTGTCGAGGTTATCTCGATGTTCTGTCCGAGGCCGTAGTGTCGTGTGCCTATTTATACGGAGCACACCCCTAGTCTTAGTTGCTGCGCATATACGGGTTCAAGATAACCACACCACCCCCCCCCCCCCCCCCCCCCCCCCACAACCGGAGAGGCGATGGAAACGGGAGTCTTACAGATGGTCACTGCGGTACAGTATGCGACAGCAAACACCTCCAAGTCAAAGTCAATACCGACGCACGTATATACATGTCCAACTCGGGACATTTGCGACTCGGTGAGAGATGTCTGAGCCAGGGGCCACTTACAAACGCGACCACGGCAAAGTAGTCATCGTACCAAAGCGGCACCTTGGTCATCCGCCGCGCCATCAACCGGAGAGCCAGCGCCGTGGACGCGGCGGCCATGGTGATGAAGATGGACGCATATATGTCCGGCTGGAGACCAGCCATGGTGGTAGTTGTGGTAGTTGTGGTGGTGGTGGTAGTGGTAGTGGTGGTGGTGCTACCCGACTTCGCTCACGAAGTACGGTAGCATCGTGTGTCGATCGACGACGTCTGGTGTAAGTGGAAGGGTACGGGATATATGTGCGGCGCCGGGTTGTGTGTCTCGTGGTCCGTGGGTAAGGGAATGAAGATATGAAGAAGCAAAGGAGCGCGAGCAGCACCCAACCCAACCCACCCAACCCACCAGTCCGGGACGCTTCGCCCCCAATGTGCAATTCTCAAGCGCATCCTGCTGATGACGCCCAGGATGATGCGAGGACAGGGTTGACGGGGGGGGGGAGCTCCACCTCGTGCGGCTCAATTGGCGTTGGCGTGTGCGGGCACGACAGGGCGGGTGTATGAATTCTCCATCTTCGGCTCCGAGTGCGAGGACCCTCTTATTAGTCGCGGCGACTTCGCGGCGACGACTCGCTGGCGATCGATCTGCATGTACGTTGTGTGGCGGGCGTTGAGGGCGCCAATTAGCGCCCGGATTGGAGGCGCATAAGCGGTGCCGGATGGTGCAGATGGCGCCGGTAAGGTAGAGAGGCCGTGATTATGTATATATATATATATATATATGAGATAGGTAGGATCCCGGGAGGGAAGTATGCGGTAGATGCGTTCGTGGGATCGGGGCTCTGGAGCGACATGAATACAGGGATTATGTCAATCATGGTACCCTTGAGTGACTATATATTAACCGCCCCCAGAGACACACGGATTCCATCGTGAGATCCGTATTCACAAGATTTGTATTCACAAGATTCTTCATATATATATATACAACGTCGATCCAGTCCCAGTCCAGTCATCACACACCCATGACAATAGATGGGTCCGGGGACTCTAACCACGGTACTCGGACCAGAAGCTGTTGATGCGCTGCTGCTGCCCGGCAGTGAACTCCTCGTAGCAGGCACTGTTAAAACGTCAGTCAGCATGTCGTCCCATAATCCCACCACAACAATGGGGATCGTGTAAGGGAGATGGGGGGACTCACTCCTCGCTGTAGTCCATGTAGTTGTGGATAGGATCCATGCCGGGATCGTTAGGGCACGAGTCCCGACCAACGGGGCACCCAGACGAGGGACCAGACTGCGCCGGCGTGTCGGCAACCTCGTCGCCAGAGCCACTGCACCCACCCTCGAAGGTATGGATCAGACCGAACCAATGCCCGACCTCATGCGTCGCCGTCTTGCCAAGGTTGTACCCCGCCGCCGAGCCGCCGGGCACCGACGCCGAGAGGACGGAGCAGCCGTCGCGGAGGAAGGCGTCGGAGCCCTCGGGTGCGTACGTGGGGTAGTAGCAGTACCCCAGGAGACCCCCCAGGTCGTCCTGCAGGTAGATGTTGAGGTCGGAGTAGGAGCCCTGGCGGAGCTCGGCCTTCATCTCCATCTCGGCGCGGTCAGAGGACCAGTCCGCGTTGACGGTCTTGGTGGTGCCGGCCAGGCTCATGGTGACGCCGTGGGGGGCGAAGTCGCTGGCCAGCACGTCGAACTGCGCTTGAAGAGTCTCGTCCTGAATTTCCGGTCAGAGGGGGGGGGGGGGNGGGGGGGGGGCCTGGTTTTTTTGGCAGGAATGAGCCAAGGGGTCGGGGCATATTCGGGGGTCTTACAGAGAGGACGGAACCCTCGCTGGAGGCGACGGAGTGGAGGTAGACGTTGACGTGCAGAGCCTTGTTGGACAGGAGGCCCATCTCCCTACTAGCAGCCTCCTGAAGAGCAAACTTGCGCGAGATCTCGAGCAGCTCATCGGTAGGGTCGGGGGCACCGCAGCCGAACTTGGTGTCCCGGCTGAAGATGGTGTGGCCCATGGCCGCGCCGGCCAGGAGGATGATGGACTTGAGAGACATGATGGGGCTCGGACAAGGCAGAAGAAGGGCCTGTGGAAGAGAATAGGGCTGGGACTGGGAAGGGACGATCTAGGGATGGGTCATGAGCAGCAACGGCAAGATCGCCGGCATCTTATATAGATGATCGCACGCCGAAACATGACGACCAGAAGATGTTCATGTTTCTTCGAAAGCGCGCCGGCAGGCACCCAACATGGCACCGTACGTCCCACTTGGTGCCCTCAAGACGAACATGGAATGTGACATTTCGGCCACAGATCTCGCTCCGCGACGTGTCGATGGTCGGTGGACGGAGCTGCAGATGTGATCTAGCTAGCCCGCTAGCTTCGAGGTCCATCCCCCACGCGGCCCCATACAGCAAATGGCCATGTAGACTGTAGACGCATGAGCGTCTACCTACCCTATCGGTACATGGGGGGCTGCCAGGGTCCCGCTGGGCCCTATTGGCGCCGTCGGAGAGTTGACAGAAGTGCTCCGAGTACGGAGTAGAGTGAGTAGGATTGCTACCACGGAGCGCACGGGCGTAAGTTCTCCTGTCAAAGGATAGATAATCTCAGCGGCGATGCCGCGCAAATCCGCGTTGAATGTTCGAACAGACACTCTTTGGGTCGTTGGTCCCATCCAGTCCTACTTTACTTGCACCGGGCTTGACTGATGCCGGTACAGGAGCGACGGACGCCTTGGCGCGGAGGAGATTGGGATGGCGCGCATGTAATTTGTATCGTGAGTCGGAAGGCATATTACCCTGCTATTGGCGTTGAAGATCAACTTCCGCTTCGAGAAGATGGGCGCCGGGTCCCACCGTCCCAGGATCATACAGCTGTGACCGTAGAGATCGGCATAGAATGGCACCAACGCGGTAAGTTTAAGAACAGCGCCCAGCCTGCGCTTACATTGGGCCCTGCCGGTGACCATTGGCCAAGAGGCACAAAACCATCGCGGCCGAATAGCGTCCAATTGGGCCGGCCCAGCCCAACCAACCCTTCCTTATTATCCCACATCCGGGTTGACCGGGTCGAGGACGCGCGAGGCGTCGGAGATGCAGCAATACTGGGCAGGTCCAGTGCCGTGGCACGTGGTAGCCGGATATCCAGGAACGAGATGTCCTCCTCGTTACGGTGGAGAGTCAATCCTCGATAATAATAGAGCGGCCTGGTCCACCGCGAATGCTCCAACTTGCCGCTGGGTGGGGTGAGGCGGAAGAAACAAGACTTCGCCCCCGGCGCGCATCCTCAGTCAAGCATCGTCAGTTGCCCACAGTCGAAAACTGGCGACCGCGGAAACTGCTGCGTTCCCTGCTCGGATTCGAATGTCGGAGTGTACGGTACGTCCGTATCACGACCAACAACACCAAAGACGGCGCGAACGAAAGTGCCGTGGCCTCCCCGCATTGTTACCCTCCCAAGGCCAAGGCCAAGACCTATTTTCCCCGATTCGGTGCGACCTTCCTTGTTCTTTTGCCTCCGTGAAGTCCTGGCTGGCCCGCGCCATTGACGTGCAGTAAATATTGAATGAGAAATTCATGGCGACGAGGCGTAGCTGGTGTCGAAGCCCTCAGCTCAGCCATATCAGCAAGTGGTGGCTCCCGGACCAGACGTTGTCGATGCATTGGCGATCGCATGATCATAGGGAATATACCGGATCATCCAGTCCACACACCATGAAAGGTCAAGTTGATCGGCGGGGGGATCTAAGGGTCCGACCAGCCATGTGTGCCGCTTGCTGGGAAAGGAAGGTGTCGATGCTGCCATGAATATAGAGGCAAATATACATATTCTCGTCTGCAATGGCAGGATCACCTCGTATGTTGCGCTATGAGTTGACAGTGCTGCTGCGTCGCCATTCCTCCGCAGAACGCATAGGATTTTCGTGCCAAGTACATACTCGGAACACTGTAGACCCTCCATCTACCGGATTATAGGGGTGCTGACTGGTGTCGCTTACGAACACTCGGTTCGTAAACCAAGAAACCTTGCCCAGGGCTGACCACAGTCTAAGCCGAAGTGGCTCCCCCAATCGTCCGGTCCACGCCGCATACTGATACGCAGCATCAGAGCCTGTTTGGCGGCGGGGAGTGTTACCGCCTGCTTCCGGGCCTGCTGAACGCAATGCGACACAGAAAGTCTAGCAGGGAACCATCCGACGCGAGGTGCTCAAGACCGTTGATGCTAGCCAACGAAGAGCTAGAGTGCAGGCCTGTATCCTGATGCCGTACGAGGCGATGGGAGGTAAGCTCATAAAGTTCAACGTTAAAAACGTCGTATAGACACCATCTCTTCGCCCCCATCGGTTGAATCCATATTGTTGTTGCATCTGAGTTGCGAGAGAAGTGGTCGTCCCCTCCCCTGCTTGTGGTCTATTTCGGCGGTGTGGCAGGCTCACGTCAAGTGCTCCCTCTCGACATGGTACGAGACCGCAACCTCATCGCCCTCAAAGGCATCGCAAATCGGGCACCTTGCCGTAGCCTTGGGTGACTGTGCCGCCGACTCGTCTGCGCTCGCATCTGGACCTGGACCTGGACCTGCAGTTGAAGCAGGGTCGGAGGGGAAAAAGTCGGCCAGGCTCCGAGGCGGAGGACCCTCGGGAAAGTCATCCTCCTCGAGACGGACGTCTGTATATCGATGTGTGAATCTCGCAGGTGCCGTCGTCGTTGGTCTCGCCGCACTTGTCGTCGCATTCGATGCCTCTGATTGCGCCTCTCCCGTGCTCTGCGCAAGCATCCGTTGCACCCTACCAACCTGCCCACCCCTCAGTCGCACCTTGATCCCCCGCGGATGGTTCCCCTTCGTGAGGATATCCTGCACGGTTCCAGGGGTCTCACGACCAGTTGGTTGGTCCTCCTTAAGGACGATGGATACCCCCGCGCCGGGGACGACCTGCTGCACGGTTGGGACGGGTTGTCCCTGGTTCGGTCGGGAGTTGTGGCGCGGCGGGCGGCTGTTGCTCTGCTGTTGTCGCGGGGGACGCGGCTGGCGATTCCGTGGGCGCTGCATTGCCATGGGTGCGAAGCGGCGCATTAAGATGTGACGGCGAGGTCGGTGCTGGTGGTGCTGGTGGTGGATGGAGAATTTGGTCTGCTGCTCTTCGGTGGGCGATGTTTGTGCGTGCGTGCTCCACCGACGTCCATACTTAACTTTTATGTAAACCGCTCTTATGACGCCATGCCAGTCAATGCAAGCCACCCTAGACTCTGTTAACGAACATTAATGGTGAGTAAGTACTACGAACTCGGAAACGACTACAGTCCCTTGAAGGGCGCGGTTCCGTCTTATCAACTTCTCCAAAACTACCTTGTCTGTACGTCCGTACGCCGTGTTCAACATCAATGTCCCCTGTGAGTCGTGAACAAGCCCCCCAAATTTGTACTCGTACAACAACGCACCATACACGCTCAACATTTGGCCTCAAAACTCCTCAAAACTTCTCAAAATCCCAGGGCCCAAATACATCCGTCATCCAGCCCAAGTCCGTGAAATCCAGAGACCCCGGGTCGACAAACGCCGGACCGCCCGCCGCCATCCCTGGCCCACCAGGCGGCATGGTCGCTGGTGCTGGTCCCGGCGCCATCCCCATTGACCCGCCACCGCTATTGCCGACAGCAGCCTGTTGACTATTCGGCGCTGGTGGACCGTGCAGGTTCTGCGTCAGCTCAGGCTCCCAGCTCGCCTTGATATTCTTCATGATCTTGGCAGCCTTGGTAAAAAGCGTGCCGTCTTCCCCAGTTGTCTTCATGGGGTACACAGAGCTCATCTGTTCGAAGCGCGAAATGGTGCGGTCCAGTATGACGAGCAGGTCCGCCGTGCTGCGGATGATCTCCTTGTCCCATGTCGGGTCGTCGATCGTGGTCACCCGGTAGAGGGCGATCTGCGTTTGCGACAGCTGGATGTACATGTGGAATGGGAGGCTTGGGGTCTCGGATAGGGGGACGGAAAACCAGATGTCGTACCAGGAGCGGACGGCGCGGAGACAGGAGTAGACGGCGTCGACGCGTTGGTCTTCTGGCATGCTGGGTCTGAAGAGCCCCATGGAATGGACGAGGACCTCTGCAGAGTATCCTTGGGCTTGCACAACGTCTGCCGGCAGTCTCGTTAGTATCAGCTCCGCCGTGTCCGCGGACAACAAAGAATAAAAAAAAAAAATCTGAAGACCTACAGCTTGCATTCGCTGATGGAGTCATGCCATCGCGAACCGCTCGCAGTCGATCGAGGAGGCGCTTCCGGTGCAACCAGCTTGGCGTCTGGCCAGACTCCTCACTCCTCATCATGTCCTGGACCAGCAGATTATGCGCCTCTTCAGTCACGAGCTGAATCCTGACCAGTGTAGCGAGAATCTCGTCCTGGCCGTGTTCCTTCTCGCGCTCCAAGGTTTCCAGGCTCTCCTCCATGTGGAGCGTCCAGCGGAGGGGGTCCATCTTGCCGATGAACGACGCAATCCTTTCAAAGCGTTAGCTTGCGGGTTCCAAGGCGGGAAATATGTGCCCACATACATGGATGTGATATGCCAGAGCGACAACAGGGCACGCCTCTCCTCCAGAGTCCTCGGCTTCGGCTGCGGATGTCGGCCGCCCCAGGGCTTAAAGCAGATAGCAAAGTACTGCTCCTCGGCCGGTGAACGCGTTAACCCCAGCTCATACGTAACGCTCTTGGCCAACTGCGAGAACAGGATGAGAAACGGTTTCCATCCAGGACCCGAGTTCATGGTGGCCCAGCCCAGGAACGCAATCACGCCCTGCAGAATGTCTATGCTGGGCTCGTGCCTGACGACAACAATCTCGGCGATCTCCTGCCGTATCCTATGCTTCAGGACAGACATCTGGGGGACGGACATGGTGGTGATGGTCATGATGGCCAGCCAGAGGAATGGCCGCTCTCGGCGGAGGTCATGGGCGGTGACATCAGGGGAGATGTACATGAAGGGGAAGTTTTTGAGCCAAGCCTTGAACTTTTGCAGGTACACCTCTGCCTCGGCCGGGGTTGGCTCCGACTGAGCGTCATTGGCGTTGTAGTTTGGATGGTTGTGGCTTGTGCTGGGGGAGCAATAGCCGGCATGCGGCCCAGACGCGGTGGCAGCCGTCGCCAGGGAGTCCAGCCGGCTTATCTGCGGGTTTGGGTTATCAGGCACCTCGCAACTCGACGTTGACGCCGGGTAATGGGCAGCAGCTCGTGGGTGAGGGATGGAGCCGCCCTGTGAAGATCGGAGTATAGAGACGAGGTCATCAAGCTTCTCCTCGAGCTGCGCCGTGCGCGAAGACGTGTACCTCTTCTCAACACGTTTCCGCGTAGCTTGTATAGGGTTGCACTCCTTACCCAGACGGTGGCAACGCTCACAGCTGGTGCCGGGAGCGCGGAGGATGCATTTGCATTTAGCGCGGGAGCAATTGGTGCAGGACCGTCCGTAACCGGCCGGGCTGCCTCCGCTGTTGGAGGAGCCGCCGGGGGACGTCAAGTCCGGGGGTGCCATCCGGGATCGAGGCCAGGGATCGTGGACGCCGGTGCTTTGGTCGGGGTCACCTGGGAGGCATCGGGATTGACGACGGCTTGTGCGGGTGGGAAGAGTGCGGCGGGCGTCTGGTCTGCGCGAGTTTCGGAACTCAATGCGGCAGCCCTAGCCGTGTAGCTTTGAGACGACGATCCGTGACCGAGTGAGAAGCTTGTACCGGAGTTAGGAGTTGGGATCGCAGCATGGACACAAGAGTGTTTGCTGCACACACAAAATTCTTGGTCGAGTTGTGTGCTTGGTGGTGACGGAAGACGGGGTTCAGTTGGTCCTCGGTTGATTCGGAGATTTGGACTTGGCCAATTCCGGAGCATCAACTCCGGTCATTTATTTCCGTTGCTCGTGACAGCCAACAGCCAACAGCCAACAGCCAACAACCAAACTACTAACCTCAGGCCTCAGGCTGCACCCCGGTATCAGGTAATCCCGACGGTGAACCCCGCATCAATTGATGCAGGTACGAGTAGTACCTGGTACTTGGCGATCGAGTTTCACTCCAACGTCAGTGCACACAAGTCGAAGTAAGAAGCAGTCGAATTCATTCATGACACTCGAGATGCGAAGCGAAATACAACTTTGACTCCTTCGACTGTAATAGATTGAATTCCACCAATTGCACTGGTCATGTCAAGTCCAGATCGCGGTGCGACATTCACTCACTCCCCTTTGTCCTTCCAACTTGGCGACTGCACGCTTGTCATGTGAGATGAGTAGGCTATCCCATGCTTCTACTAGTCTACTCCATTATCAGTTATCTTGGAAGTCTTGTCGTTAATATTCATTGCTTATCTAACTTATCTTGGTTGGTTACTCGCAGCGAACTTGAGACGCTTCTGGGGTATAAATAGAAAAAGTGGAGACCTGCTGTGTGTATGCCTAGGTACTATATGCACCACCTGGGAATGATCACCATGTTATTACTTCGGCTCCTGTGATCTTCTCACCGACACCATCCAGCACCGCAACCGAAAAGCCGGCACCTCACCTACCACGCTCCGCCCACCTCCCTGGCCCTGCCGTCAGAAAGTAGCATGCGGCCACTGCCACTGCCATGGCCGCCGTCCAGCAACGACTACAGTCACACTCCAAGACTCGATCCGGCCAGCTAGCAGCCCCCAACCCCTCGAGGCCCCTCCAACAGCAGCAAGCTCACAACGCACCGTGCCACGATGCCGTCACGACAATCTCGCCATTATCCCTGTTTCTGAAGAACCTCAAGCTCCTTGACCTGGACCTCTTGCCTGACTGGCCAGCTGTCTCATTCGAGACCTTCTCGACGGGAACCACAGCCCAGGGTCAGAAGAAGAGGATACAATGCGTGGAATGGGTGCTTTACCAGCTCTTTGCTCTGTGGGATCCAGAAGAGACAGCCAAGGTAAACAATCCAGGGCTTGCATATCGAGAGCTGTCAGACGTGTGGACTAACCATTGGTTTCCAGAAAATCAAACCCTTCTTCCCACCTCTCGATCAGGTCCAGTCCGTCAACCTCCGCGCCGCCCTCCTCAGGGCCCTTGAACAAGCCAAGAAGAACGGCGTCCTCGGGCGCGATGCCATTCTACGGAAGACAATGCTGGACGAGTGTAAGGGTGAGCGCCTGGAGGAGGTTCTCGCTGCCTTCTCCGCCGCTGTCCTGAAGAAGGTAGTCGAGGCCGAGACCGTCGCTAGCGGCCAGCAACCCGCCATAGCCTTGTCCCTCGCCCTGGAGAACAAGGGGTATAAGGACGACAGGACGGATCTCAGCACCCTTGTACTCGCCCACAAGATCGCCCTCCATCGACTGCGGGACCGGAAGGAGGAACAGGCAGCCAAGTATCGCGACTTTGCAGACCTCCTCGGCGTCAAGGAACGGAGCGTTGCGCGTAAGCGCGAGGAAGCTCGGCACAGAGAGGAGAACGCCACGGCTGCGAAAACCGTGTCCGACGACGCGAGGCGTGAGATGTGGCGCACTGTCCGCAATAACTGGACTGGAAATGAAGCCTGGATGGAGACATTGCGTCGCGGTGACGCCGTTGTTAAGAAGGACGGCCCCTTTGGCATGCCGTTTGACAGGGTGTGGCGCAGGGTCGAGCAGGACAGGCTTGGGGAGCTGGAAGCCAAGGACTCAGGTCTCCTGGAGCAGCTCGACGGACGCGTGAGGCTCCACCGCGAGAGGTTGGAAAAGTGGCGGAGATACCGCCGCAGCATGTTTGGCAATGACAGGGGGGAAGAAGTGTTGTCGCCTTCCAAGGCCAAGGTGCGCTCCCGGAGAAAGGGGGTGGACCTCGGCTTCGGCGCCCATGAGAACTTGCAGGTCGGCAGGGTTAGCCCGGTGAAGGCTACCAGAGGTGAAGATCACACCGTCAATGCCGATTACCGCGAACTGCTCGATGGTTTGAGGAACGAGCTCGCTGTGGTCGACAAAACGCCTGACTCGCCCTGGTTCCTGCAGACCAGTCGCAAGACGCACAGGCGTTCATCAGGGACGGAACGGGTCTCGGAGATCTCAGAGCTTAGCGATCTCGAAGATGACGTTCCCGATGCTGCGCCGCCTCCGCCACCACAGCCTGTCAGTTCCTTCAAGTCTAAACTAGAGGGTGTTGGGCGACAACCAGTGAGGCCGAGACTCAATCGGCCTGATCTCTCGTCCAGCGAATCAGTAAAGACTACATCAAGGTCGGACACCAAACGGAGTGCCCTGCCTGAAGACGTCGACATTGTTATTCCGCGACCTTCCTCTCACTCAAGGGACAGGTCAACCTCTACTCGACCGCAGCAATCTCTCGAGGAACAGCAACAGCCTCCCGTCTCCCCAACTCAAGAAGCCGCGGAACAAATCCTAGCGCCAATGAATAATGTATCCCCATCCCCCAGCAAACGCAGCAAGCCGCGTCACACGCTCTCGCTGGCTGAGAGAACACGTCTCTCAATGGCACCCCGTGGCTCATCCCTCTTCCTCGAGGACGAAGACACAGAGGACCCGCCCACCATGACCGGAACAACCGCCGTTGGCAGCACAGCAGGGACCGAAGCGGACGGAAAACCCCTCCTCGACGAAGATGATTGTGGAGACCTGGTCAGCCGCACGCGCCGCAGCATGGCCGGCTTCGAGAAGGCACAGCAAAAGGCTAAACTAGAGCGACGCCGGTCTCAGCGGCGGTCGAGGCTGCCGCCGCAGCGAAAAGAGGGCAGTTACTTCCCAAAGGTTGACGAGGAGGGCCAGGAACGGACTCTGCTGGCGGAGGAGTTGATGGGTGAGGAGGACATGGAGGCGGTGTTTCGGTCTCGGCCCAAGATTATGGCTAGTCCGCTTCCCAGCCCGACGAAAGAGCGCGGCTTTGAGGACGGGTATGACTGAGTGGTGGGAGAGTCGAGCACCGCTGTCAATTTGAGTAATACATTCCCGTATACAGTTCGAGATGGTAGCATATTGAGATTGTCGATTTTTGCCTGCGCTGGGACCGCACACACCTGTCCAAGGATCCGTATTGTACATACCTTAAGGTTCGAATTTCTATGCTCCATATATGTAATATCTTACAACAAAAGCCGCCATGCTTCGGCACCCATGATCTCCCCCTTACCACCCCTGCTTCTTCAACTCGAGCACCCTCTCGGCCGTGGCCTTGAACCCATCCTTAAACCGCCTCCTCCACCGCTGCATCTTGAGCCTCTTCCTCTTCAACCCAGGCCTCTCATGGAACCGCTGCCTCATGACCAGGCTCTTGATCCTGCTCTCGCTGACGACCTGGTTGAGCATCCGGAACGCGTGCTCCGGGTTGCGCGCCTGGCCCTGCGTCGTCCAGCTGCCGTCCTGCACGAAGACGGTGCGGCCGGTGACGGCGGCGGTGCGTACCCGCGGCAGACTCATCGGGTCCTTGGTCAGGTTGGCGTTGCGGGCGTAGTTGGAGGCGAATTTGCTCATCACGGAGGCTACGTCGCTGCCGACTATCCCCTTCAGGTCGAAAGGCTGGTCCGGGGTTGAGGAGGCTGCGTTGTAGGGGTGGTGCTCGGACTTTGCAGCCGGGGGTTTGGCGTCTGCTGCTGCTGCGGCTTGGGGTGGCGGCGGAGGCGGAGGCATGTCAGCGTTGGGAGGCACCTCGGCACTCGAGATGGGTGCCTTGTCGGGTGACGGCGGCTGCGACGACTGCGGGTTCTCGGTCGATGTCGGGGGCGCATCCTTGGGGTTGGGCTGCGCAGGCTTGGGGGCCACATAGTTCCCGATGAGAGGGTTCGTGCGGACGGGCCGGTCATCGGAGCCACCGCGGCGAGAGCGCTGGTCTCGGTATGGGAGCGATGTTGAGAATGGCCGGTGGGCGATGGATACGGGGGCAGCGAAGGCGTGCCGCGCGGCGGGCACCCTCGACAGCAGCATGCTGCCGTATCTTGACGGGGCGGTCCTGGGCAAATTGGTCATCAGTATTCGGCGGGGAGGTAGATTGAGTGCTTAGGAGGCGTAGCGTACATTGCGTGTCCGACAGCGCCCGTCACGGTGCAGTGTAAGTAGACGTTGACAATGGCAATTGGACGTGAACGGCCGGAAGCTTTTTCGATGTCGCGATGCGTCCCAAAAGGTCGGAGGGCGGAATATTGTTGATGCGGGATTCGGAGCTTGGATGTCTGTCGGGCCCCACATTTCTGTACAAGTAATCATCTAACTTGGGAACTTGCCAGCATCAATCACTTCAACCTTGGCTCATCCCTCATCACGGCTTCCATCGTCTCGCACCCGCTGCGAGTGGCTTTCATCTCGGAATTCTCGAAAACGGAAACTATTCTTATGGAGTCCGCCCTGTACATTCTTTGGTTAAACCAGGCCCCGGGGGCAGTCGTGACGCGCACCCTACGAGACAACCCAGCTTGTCATCACTTCTTTGGGCGCGGGTTTCAATGAACAAGAAGCAATTCGATGCTAGTTTGTTTAAATCCGGAACGGTAGGATGGAAGGCGTCAGCATGCCTGTCAGCGCGAAATCGGGCCTAGCATCAGACGGGGTGGTTAACTTCACAATGCTCAATCCCCTCTCATGATCCATCGCGTCGGCTCTCATCCTACTAATAGAACGTAGACCCTGTGGCACCAAAATATGGAACTCGCACATCATCAAGCATGGGTGCCAAGAAAAGTCACAAGCGAGACCATTAAGAAGGATATACCCCGACTCCGACGCGTATGAGCAGCAAGGGCACACGCGCACAAGAACCTCACGGGACCCCAAGACACGAAGAGACTACTTAGGTAGGCGGCATGCAACGAGATGGTGGCATGTCATCTGGTCACCATACACCCTTTACATCGACTCATGTTCAAGGCAATCTGGAATTTACCGAATCTATCGACTAGGGAAGACCATATACATGTATAAAAAGGAAGGCACTCAGACCCAAGACTTCCAGTCCGAATCATCACCATGGTCATCAAAGTCCGCCGGTCTCGTCACCGTCCCACTCTTCGACAGGATCCTCCTCTGCGCAGCCTTACTCAACAACGGTCCATCGTCCTCCTCGCGGATATAATACGCCCAGTCCGCCGTGAGATCGCACTCGGTCTGGCTGTACCCGTTGCCCAGCCAGTCGAAGCGGTTCCCCGTGTACTCGACGTTCCAGTCGTCGGCGCGCGGGTGCTGCAGCGCCTCGTAGTAGTGCATCGAGGAGCCCGGCCAGAGCGCCGAGACGCGCCCGTCGATGGTGTGCGCCTTGTACCAACTGCGGCAGCCGCTGGCCCAGATTGTGTCGCGCATGAAGAGGTCTGTGCGCTCTGCGAAGTCTTGGATTGCTTCGTTCTTGGGCGTGAAGGAGCGGATCTTCTCCGTCTGCCAGCGGTCGCACCATTTGAGCATGTAGTCTGCCTGGGCCTCTGCACGTCGTGGTTGGTTAACACTTTGCTGTCGGGAGGGTGTAAAAGGGGGGAAAGGGGGTTACGGGAGTCTCTCCCCGCCCCCTCTCTGGCTCGACTTACCAATTGAACCGACCAACGGACCACTGCCGATGGGGCAGTTTGGTCCAAGGAAATGGAGGTAGTTCGGCTGCTCAGGGGCTGCGATTCCCATGTACGAGTAGGCATGGCCGCTCCAGAGATCCTGCAGGTTCCTGCCCTTGTGCCCAATGATTGGGAATCGGGGCTTGAACGACACATTGAAGCCCGTCGCGCAGATGAGCACATCAAGCTCATGCTCCTCCCCGCTAGCCACGCACCCCATCTCGGTGACACGGTCGATCTCGCCAATGACCACCTTCACATTATCCTTCTGCAGCGCCTCGAGGTATCCCTCACCAGGTGTCATGCGACGGCAGCCAAATGACCACTTGGGGATCAGCTTGTCCTGGAGGCTGGGGTGCAGCAACTCCTTCATCTGGTTGGTCACGTACTTCTTGGACTTGGCCTGCAGGGCGCTGCCGTTGAGGAACAGGGAGAAAATGTTGTTGACGTTGGCCTCGACTTCTTTGCGCCATGAGAGGAGGTACCCCTCCTTGTTCTTGAATTCATTCTTCTCCTCCTCGGTGTAGACGTGCTGGCCGAAGCCGCGGAGGGGTGTGACCCATGTGGAGGAGCGGATGAAGGTGGTCACAGAAGAGGCCTGTTTCTGGATCACGGGGAGGATCTGGATGCCAGAGGAGCTAATCACCAGATTCATTAGCCAACAGCCGTTCAGTGGGGCGGAGGGGGCTTCTCGACACATACCCATTACCGATGAGGCCGACCCTCTTCCCGGTCAAGTCGAAGGACCTGTCAAAGTTGGCGCTGTGCAGCAGCTTCCCGGAGAAGCTTTGAAGCCCTTCCAGATCAGGCCACTTCCAGTTGTTGAGGATGCCCGACCCGTTGATGAAGATGTCGCACTTGTGCTCCGTCTCCTCCCCGGTCTGGGTGTCCTTAACGCGGACCGTCCACTCGGCCGCGTCCTCGCTCCACTGCGCGTGGACCACCTGGTGGTTGGTCTTGATGTACTTCCACAGGTCGTACTTGGTGGCGAACTCGCGGAAGTACTCCCTGATTTCGTCGCTGTTGGCGTAGACGGCGGACCAGTCGGGCTTGGGCTCCCAGGAGTATGTGTATGTGTGGGATGGGACATCACAGGCGCATCTGTTGTGTTTGCCAGGAATCAGCGGATGTCGAAGAAGCAGGAGCAAGGGAACCAGAATTGTTCACACAAAAAGGATGATGACGATTCAGACTTACCCAGGATACCGGTTCTCATACCAAGTCCCAGAGATGTCTGGGTTCTTCTCAAACAGGCTCAGGGAGAAGTTCTCAAAGCTTCTCTGCAGCTTGTACGCGAAGCAGAGGGCCGAGGCACCGGCGCCGCAGACGAGGATGCGCATGTGCCTCTCCTCGTGGATCGGGCCTCCTAGCTCCTCGTTGCGGTAGTAGCCTCTCTCGCCATTCCTGCGCTTCCTAGGCTGGACCTCTGTCTTCTGCTCGACAGGCGCGGTCTCTGCCTTGGGCGCGACAGGCTCGGCCTCTGTCTTGATCTCGACATGCTCGGCGGCGGGGATCTCGTCGACCTTGACCTCCATTCTCTTGACGACGGCGTCTTGGGGAAGGTGGGTTGGGACGTCGGTGGGTGTTAGTGTCTCCATGGTGAAGGTTGAGCGTGGGTGTTTGGATGGGGACAGCGAATGCGGGCAAAGATGGTGCGTATGTTCCTCCAGTCACACTCTTTTGTATGTGCTCGACTCTGGCGGATACTTGAACCCTGCCTCCTTTGTGTATCCTCCCATGTCAACGGACCGGTCACAGCAATTGCGCCCCGTAACCCGCAAAGACGATGGCCCATGGCATCAACGGATGGCATTTCCCGGCCCTTTGCGGACATCTCTAGCGAACCCCCGGACCCCATGGCCGGATGGACACATTCTCGACTACAACTGAGGGGAATAGGTCACCGACCCCAATTCCCTCCTCCCTCCGGAAACTATGTCCGTGCCGGTCGTGCGGAGACGGGGACGGTGGGTCCAATCGGCCGCTTCCCCAGATCTCGGCGTTGCTTCCCCAAAGCCGGGGTCTCCACGGAGACAATGTCCGGCTTACCCCTTCCCCGCGATCCATTGCCATGGGGGCGGCTTGGCGAGGAGACTAGTAGATCGATTCATCTGTGGGGGCCAATTACTAGTGAGGATCCGGACGTCAATATTATCTGTTGATTCAGCGAGTCTGTCAGTCACCCAAACATCGATCGGCAAACAACATCAAGATGGCAGAATCACAAGTCGCACTCGTCACCGGCGGAGGAGCAGGTATGGGCCTGGCTACGGCGACCAAACTCATCGAAAGTGGTTGGAAAGTCATCATTGTCGACCTAAACAACGAGACCGGCCTCAAAGCCGCCGAGGGTCTGGGAAAGAATGCGACCTTTGTCCAGGCCGATGTGACCAAGTGGGACGACCAGGTTGGGGCGTTTGAGCACGCGGTCGAGCTGCATGGGCAGATCAACTTCGTCTTTGCCAACGCCGGCATAGCTGGACGGGCTGGGTTCTATGATGCGGCAACTACGTGGCCGCCGGAGAGACCGTCGCTGATTGTTGAGGAGGTGTGCTTGAAGGGGGTTGTTTATACGAGCTATCTCGCCATGCATTACATGCGTGGCAATAAGCCTTCTGGAGGCGTTATAGTGACTACGGCGTCCGGTAAGCTATCCTCCCCCCTTCCTCACTCTACACATCTGGCACCCATGCTGATTCAGGGGTACACGCAGCCGCCTCCATCTACACAGCCCCGGACCTACCGCTCTACACCGCCGCCAAGCATGGCGTCCTGGGCCTCATGCGAGCTATGAGCCACCAGCTCAAGGACGAAGGGATCCGGGTGAACAGCATTCTCCCGGGCGCTATACGGACGACGCTCTACTCCGACGACATATGGACCCAGTTTCCCAAGGACGACTTCACGCCGGTGGAGGAGGTTGTGAACACCGTCATGAGCCTTGTGAGTGATGAGACTGCGACGGGCAGGGCTATGGAAATTAGTGCCGGGGAGACGTTTGATCGTCGGCAGCCGGAGTACTGTAATGAGACCATGCGGAGGATCATGGAGGGGAAGTCGTACTAGTCGCAGATGTCTGTTCTGGGTTGGTTGAATGGAGGAGGCCGTTCAGAGCATTGGAAAGAGGACCGAGAAGGTGGCATATAGACTATGAATGTGAAGAAAACTAGAAAAGAGTAATAATCTTCCCAGCGCGAGTATGTGTCCCTAGTGACCTTTTTGCAACGATTCTCGTATTGCCTTGCATGGGCTCCGCGGCTAGACGATGAGGCGATGTAAGTCAACTTTACTACACCTTGTTCTAACTAATGTATTTTGTGCACGTGTGTGTATTGCGAATTTGTGTTTGCGTTACCCAGGTCGTCTAATAGTCGCTTCTAAACAGCAGCCTTGTAAGAGACTCGTGGTTACATCCAGCTCTGTCAACCAAAGTACGTTCGACAAAGGAAAATGAGGAGCGAGGCATCCATTCTTGCATATTCCGCGCCTCGTAGTGAGGTGGGATATATATGTATTAATGTGCAAAACTAAATCCTATCTGTTCGAGTTCGAATTACAGCCACCGGCGAAAGAAAAAAGACACCCATCCACTCATCCCCGGCCGCTTAGTTGCTTACGCGGTTATTTAGGCTCAGGTAACCGCCAAGCTCGCCCACTTATTGGTACTTGTTCTTGTCTGCGAGGGCGTCATTCATCAGGAATGTCTCGATCTTGGGCGTCATCTTGGGCTCAATGTCCTCGAGGAACAAGCAGAGAATGATACCGACGATTCCAAAGGCCATGGACGCAAGGGAGGCATTCCTAAAGAAGCATTCGTCAGCATCATCGTCGAGGACAACTGTTCATGTGAACTCGTCCTGGACCACTCACCTTAGACCAAATGCGGCAGACTCCTTAAAGGCCAGTCGGAGCGCATCGACCATGGTGTCCGTGAGGCCGGGAATCTCCTTGAGAGCCGTGGTGGTGGCACCTGAGCTCGCCGCAGCAATGACACTGTCCATGATATCGGCCGGCACACCCGTGCGAATAGCAGCCTTGGGCACCAGCTCGACAAGCTTCTTGGCCATACCGTTGCTGATGGCAGTAGAGTAGCACGCCGATGCCACAGCGCCGCCAGCATACCGGGCTGTTCCGGCAAGTCCACCGGACAGACCGAGCATGTGCTGAGGGACGCCCAGCTGAGTATACGTGACGGACAGGTAAGCAGCCCAGCCGTAGGAGAACTGGCAGAGGGTGGCAAACGTGATCATGAGAGCCTTGTTGTGAGGCGTAATGAGGGCGAGCAGGCTGCCCCAGAGACAGAGGGAGACCATGGATGCGGTCATGGACCAGTTCCAGCGTCGAATCTTGCCGCCAAAAACGGTGAGGGCCACGGAGCCGAGGACGAGGCCGAGGTTGGTGGGGAGGGTGAGGAGGAGTTGCTCCGAGGTTGGGGTGTTTTCGTCGATGTAGAAGTAGTCTGTGGTGACCCTGTTAGAAAAGAATCGCGGATCCTTCGATCGAGGGTGCGGTGCTCTCTCATGATGTAAGGGGAACATACTCAGCATGCTCGGGTAGATGATAGCGGCGCCATAGAAGAAACCAACGACAATAAACGTCAAGCAAAACGGCACGGCGAACTCGCGGCCATTGTGGCTGACGAAGATCTCGTTCGGGCAAAGGGGAAAGTCAATCTTGGCGAAGCGCTCCCAGAGGGCAAAGACGATAATGACGGCGAGACCGACGCAAAGGCACACGAGGACCTTGGGATCGGTAGCGGGCAAGTAGGAGGTGTAGACGATGGCGACGAGGACGAGGACAGCGCCGACGGTGAAGAGGGCGCCGCCGATCCAGTCGAGGCCCTTGAGGGCTGTCTTGAAGGGAATGCCTCGGGGGTGACTAGGGGGGACTGTTCGAGTCTGTCAGTATGAGCCTGTATACATTGGAGCTTCCAATGAACTTACAGTAGAAGACAAAGAGGCCAATGCCGGTGAAAGCCTCGAGGGCAAACCCGGCCCAGTAGAGATGCCGCCACTTCTCGCCATCCCCAATGATAGAATAGCGACCAATAACGGGGCCAATGACAATGAAGATGTATACCAGCCCATCAGCAATAACAATACCGATATGCCGATACTTGTTGGGAATAAGCTCCGGCACGGCGATGAGGGCAATGCCGCTGATACCGCTGGCGCAGCCGTTCAGACTGAGACCAGCGATGAGCATGACGTTGGACGTGGCCACGGCGCAGATGATGTAGCCGACAGCACCGACGACGCAGGACACGATGAGGAACCATCGTCGGCCGAAGAGATCCGAGTTGGCGGCGAAGAGGAGGATGGTGACGGTTGCGACGGTGGTGATGCAGGGGACGACCCAGGCGGAGAGCTCGGACTGGCCGAACTGGCCGAGAAGCTGGGAGGAAATGGCGGCCGTTGTGGGAGTTGCCCTGGCATACTTGTCAGTATTTCTCATCGTATATCCCTCATCGTTTCCCTTTCTTCCTGTGTGAACGCGAAGAGTGGGAGGAAGTGTCAATGCTTACCAGAAAGGGGCACCGAACGAAAGTGTCAAGAACTGAATACCACCACGCACCCCCGTTAGCAATGTCACCCAGACGAAAAAAGGGGGTTCTTTGGGGAACGGAGGAAAACTCACAAAGATGCAAAGCCAGGCCTTGGCCGTGACTCTCTCCTCCCTATCACCCTGCTCCGAGATGGCATTATCGGCGCTGGGAGAGCTGTCCCCGGGTGTCTTCTCCTCCACCATCTCGACCTGCGCAGGCTCACCCACCACGTCCTTTTGGTCCGACATGGCTGCGAGGGCAAGTCGATGTTGTGTGCGCTGTGGCAAGCTTCCGAGAGCTGTCCCTCGGTGCAAGTTGATTGGGGCGAGGTGGGTGATTTGAAGACTTGGAGACTTGGAGTCTTTGAACTATGGAGTAATTGTGGAATCCAGCCTTGACGGGCGGGTCAATTTTCGAAAAGAATCGGTTCCCTCTTCAAGTACATGTACTCGTAGTAATACACGGGGGTCCCCCATTCCTGGTCGTCCGGTCGGCCGGCCCACATGTTGACTCCCGAAGTCTGGGGTAGCCGGCAGCCCCATGGCGGAAATGATTCAGCGAGGTCCTGCCCGCACCTGGGAATTCTAGGCGCTAATGGCGATAGTCTCCTTAGGACCTTGGAACGGAATGGGGTCCTAGTTGCGGGGGAGCTGTGGTGGCGTATATGGGGCAAGACGGCCAAGCGAGCCAGTCGACTCTAGACCTTCGGTAACTATGTCCGGACATCCAGAATTCGGGGAAGGGGGGTTTGTCCGCAAGGCTGCTAGTCAACATTGAATGTTGTGTGATCCATAGCAAGCTTCGGGCACACGGACTCATGGGCCGTCTCGAAACTCTTGTTGATATCCGGCGTAGAGAGGATCACGGGGATAGTCGGAGAGTCACACATGAGGGTAAATGTGATCTCGGATCGTCACATCTTTTTACACCTTGCAGCCATTATAACCGAATGCTTCTTTCCCTCGCGGTAGCAGAGTAAAACCAACAACACATCTCACTGTGGACATTACTCTGTGATCATTACCCTGGTCGATGGTTCGATTGTCAAGCCAGCTGCCATAGTCTTGTCTACTGCTACACCCACCCGCAACCATGGTGTACAAGGGCCAACGTCACTACTCGGAATTTCAAGTCCCCATTCTTGAACGGCCAGTCGATGACCCAGGGCGGAAGCTCAGAGTCGTCTGCGTCGGCTCGGGCATTGGGGGCATCACCACGGCCATCCGCTTCAACCAGCATCTGGGGGAGCACATTACCTTTCAGATCTACGAGAAGAACCACGGTATGTCCTCAACGTCTCCTCACATTACGAAATCCCTTTCCTCTAACCATGGATGATTGGTTCAGACGTCGGCGGTGTATGGCTGGAGAACCGCTATCCCGGCGTGGCATGCGACGTCCCGGCGCCCTGCTTCGCGTTCCTCTTCGAGGACAACCCGGATTGGTCCTCGTACTATGCCGGCGGCAAGGAGATCTTTGACTACATCTCCAAGGTGGCCGACAAGTACCAGACGCGCAAGTACGTAAAGTTCAACCACATGGTTACGGGTGCCCGATGGGACGAGGACAAGGGAACCTGGGGTATCACCATCCACGACCAAGTCAACAACCGGGTACGTCTTATTTCCCACGACTATGTTCCCGTTGTAATATGTAAACAAGAAGTGCTGATTCCTACAGACCTTCCATGACGAAGCCGACATCTTCATCCTCGGCTGGGGCCAGCTGAACAACTGGGCCTTCCCCGACATCCCCGGCCTGCACTCCTTCAAGGGCGAGTACATGCACAGCGCCGACTTCAAGGAGGACTTTGATCCCACGGGCAAGACTGTCGCTATCGTGGGCGGTGGATCAACGGGTGTGCAGATATTACCCCAGATTCAGCCCAAGGCCAAGAAGATCCAGCAGTACATGAGGTCCCAGTATGTCTAGGCTGACAAGGTCTCCCCCTGCCCTGCTTTCCATTCCTAGGCAGACGTTGACGTGTTGGTAGGAATTGGATTGCGCCGGTTGGTTTCGGTGCAGAAGAGCTGGAGAAAAGGGGCGCCTTGGAGGCCGGAAACTGTAAGCGCATACCCCTCGCCCTATCTTCGCCCTCCCCTTCTTCGCCCTCCCCTTCTTCGCCCTCCCCCTTCCCCCTCCCCCCTCTGCTCAGCTCTATATATTCGGCCGGGAAGGAATATAGAAACTGACCCCGGCAGTCACCTACACCGAAAAGGAGAAGCAAGACTGGAAGGGCAATCCCGACGCCTACCATGACTACCGCCGCCACATCGAGGACAGCATGATGGCCTACATGACCGAGGACGGCTTCAAGTACGGGTCCGCCGACCAGCAGCGCATGGAGCGCGAGTTTAAGGGCCACATGGTGAAGGCTCTGTCTTCGCGGCCCGAGATCCTCAAGACGCTCCTCCCCGACTTCCCACCGGGCTGTCGCCGCCTGGTTCCCGGGCCGGGTTACCTCGAGGCTGTGGTCAAGGACAATGTGGAGTGGATTCCGCAGGAGATTGAGAGGGTTACCGAGAAGGGCATCGTATCCAAGGATGGCGTACTTCATGAGTGCGATGCTATCATCTGGGCGACCGGGTTCTTGGCGTGAGTTTCCAGATTCTCCCCTTACCACCCCCTATTCTCGTGCCAATGGGCCGCTCACGCGAAGAGACAAAAACAGGGACTTCCGAGCGCGCTTCCCCATGGTCGGCCGCGACGGCGTCACCTGGGACGAGGTCATGGACCCGGAGCCCGAGGCGTACCTGGGCTGCATGATGGACAAGATGCCCAACTGCTGGCTGTATCTCGGGCCCAACGGTGCTCCCGGCGCGGGCAACGCGTACCTTGCCATCGAGCTCGAGTGTGCGCTTATTATCCGAACGGCTAAGAAGATGCTGAGGGAGAAGATCAAGTCCGTCTGCGTCAAGTGAGTTTCGTTGCTTCCCCCTTCCCATTTGGTGGGTTCTACATGTGAACTATGTCTTCTGACCAACGGATAACAGGCATGAGAGGCTCAAGCAATATGTTGCGCATACGCAAACTTATATCCAAGGCACCATCTTTGGCCAGCCTGTAAGCACCAACTCCCAATTCGTGGCTTGCATTTCAAATACTAAGACTTCCCAAGTGTAAATGTTGGTTCAAGAGAGGCGACCCCAACGGCCGCAACATAGGTTCGTCTGCCCCATCATAACACCTTAAAGTCACGGATGGTACAGTAGGATTAACGATGACTTCAGTATACTACCCCGGCAACTCTCTCAACCAGATGATCGCTCTAGAGAACACACGCTGGGAGGACTTTGACTACACCTACCTGGACGAGCTGAACGGCAACCCTATGGGCTGGCTGGGCAACGGCTACACCGTGGCTGACTACGACGGGAGCTCACGCACCGCGTACCTCGACAGGGCCAACATTGACTACCCGCCTGTGCCGCCGCCTGCTGTCGAGGCCAAGAATGGGGAGAAGGAGGCCGTCAAGGTGAATGGGAACGAGAAGGCCACGGCTAGTGTGCATGTTGAGGAGGTGGTTCTGGAGACTGCTGGTAACGGTGTCGTCTCTCCTGCTGCTGCTTAGATCGATAGATTCTTTGCTATTACTTATTTCTTGAAAGAGTACCTACATGTATGTCCAAGAGTCAACTCCTTTGAATATACTGCTATTCGAGCCCAATTCAAAGAGTACTATCTCATGAAACATGACTCTATCGATGTAAGTGACAAATCGACAACCTAACCGTTATGAGAAATATGACTGAAAAGAATTCAGCATGTCAAACTGGGGCCCCGGTGGAAGCAAGTCAAACAGCGGAAACTGTCTCTGATCTTGCCCACCCCCAGATCCAACACCTCCACTTCCTCCTCCTCCTCCTCCTCCGCCCAGGAACGACGAGTTCGTACCAAGCAAACTATTAAGATTCCACCCCCCGGCAGCCGGTGTCCCCGTATTAAGCGTAGCATCCAAGTTCAACAACCGAATAGCCTGCTGAATAACCCTCCTCACCCTCCTCGTGACAACGTGGCTCTTCTCCAGCTCATTCAGCGTACTCAGACAATCTCGCAGACACCCCAGCTGGTGCTCGACGCTCAGGCCCAGGGACTCGCTCTCGGCGATGTTGGCGATGAGGGTGGTCGCCGCGGTGGCTACGATATGCAGCGAGATCCAGGACATGGTCAGCACGCTGCCGTGCTGCTCGCAGTATTCCATTGCGTAGCGGGCGATGAGGCAGGCATTGTCTACACATATTTGCCGCGAGGTCTCGCTGGTGGGCGAGCGGTGGTTCGAGTCTTTGCCGAACTGGGCGAGGGGGCGGTGCAGGAGGATCATGGCGGCCGAGAATTGCATACTGGAGGTCGTATAAGCCGGCGCGAACGTGGGAGTAAGGGAACGATGGAAACTTACTGCAGGAGGAAGACGGCCGGGTCCTTGGTAGGAGCGTACTGGAACTCGGCATCGAGCCCCGTGATCCAGTCGCGGAGCCTCTGATCCAATGTCTCCATCCTGTGCCTCGGTTTATGAACTCCGTTCCTATCCCAGCCCTTTATTAGTACCAGATACCGGCTTGAACAAGGGGAGCAGGGGGAGCGAATCCAGGAAGAGCTCACAGAATATCGCATATCAACCCGATGATCTCCAACAGACTAGTCCATGCCCCCAATATCCTCACCTCGACGGGCACATCAGGCGTCGCCGCCTCCGGCTTCTTAGCATCGATATCCTCAACCTTGATACACTGTGGACGGCCCAGATATAGTGACCATTCCCTGTCGAGACTGAAGCAGCTCCAGAATACGAGCTGCCGAACCTGGTGGTCCAGGTCGGACAGCTGGATTCCGAAATTCTCGCTGTCCCGGTTGAGGCCGAGTTCATACGCCAGACGTCCGGCGCCCCCTATTCCATGTCAGCATACCAAAATCTCCACTCCGCCGGTGTTCGGGCGTGCACTGGGCCGAGCCGCGTACTTACCTGCATACATCCACCCCTTGGTATCGTGAGAAATAGCGCAGTGCATCTCGCTGAGGAGCTGCAGGCTTTGCGCGGTCGTGATGTTTGGGGCGTCCAGTTCTGTCTCCAGGAGCTGCACGCACTTCCGCACGAGATAGGGGGGATCGTCGTCAGCGTCTTCCGCCAGAGCCAGGGCACGAAGACCAGGCTGCTCTGATATGGCCGCTGCGCGGGTCAGCATGCAGTATACGAGTAGTCTGCTGCAGTATCGTGTGTCGCCGTTTTGCATGTCGCGGAGGAAAGCTACGGTCGGTCAGACTGTGTCCTTTCTTTCGGATACCAGCACAGATCAGGGCCATGTATTCACCTTCTTTATGGATGCTACACACAGGCAGGCAGCCATCAGCATGACAAGGCTAACATGGCATACTGGGGAAAGGAGAGCACATACCAGGGCAGAACCGTATGATGAAACCGCCAGTATAGATCCAAGAGATAATCCTGCACCGGCAGCGGAAAGTCATCCTGCCAGCTGGGATGGTGCGCACCACTCAACTCCCTCGTCAACAAGGTCGACGTAACACTCTCCATGAGATGCAAACTAGACGTCGGACCAAAGTATCGCAGCCGGCCAATACGATCACTGTTGAGCTGCCTCTGGCCCCCGCATAGCCGCACGATCATGTTATCCGATTTGGCCGACGTAGACGGCGACACCTCCAAGTCAACATCCTCACCCGCCGCGTCCGCAGGAGGAGGAGGAGGAGGAAGAGCAGGAGCGTGAGGATACTCGTGGAGGCTCGCACTGCGAGCAGGCGGCGACGACGACGTCCCAACCGACGACCCTGGCCCGACGAGCCCCGGCGGCTGGTCCATGTAGCAGAAGGCCCGGTGCTCCTCGAGTTCAGCCCTCAGCCTCGCATTCTCCTCCCGCAGTCGCTCAATGATCTCCTTGGCGTGCGTGCGCCGCCGCTCGTCGAACTCGGGTACATAACATTCCTCGTTCAGCTTGGCACACAGGCCGCAGGCGCCGGATCCCTGGGGGTTTGGCTGGCACTGCGACTGTCTCAGCATCGAAATCATGCCGCCGGAAGAGAGTGATGGTAAGTGGTACCCTGTATGCCAGGTACCAAAGGGGGGCGATGAAGGACTGGTGTTGCCTACCTTGACTTTCTTCCGCTTGCACGAGAGGCAGGCCAGTTGCTTCGTCGACCATGTCCGGCGCGGCGGCGGCGGCCGGGACGAGTCCGGGACACTCTCCGGCATGGTTCTTGCCTGTGCTTGCGCTTTCACTCCTTGGCTGATCTCCGATGGCTCGCAGAATTGCAGCAGGGGTGGCATCCTGCCCTTGGAACGTTTCGACGATGGAATGACAACGGGGTGTTGCAGCTTCTCGTTTGGAAGTCCGGCTAACCTGCAGCCCTCTCGGTCAATACCTCCGTTGGGGATCTGCAAATGTAAAGTTCTGGGAACATGCGGGGGTGGGGAGTGTCAGTCAATCTGGGGAAGAAGGGGAAATCCGGGGTAGGTCGGGGTCACGGCGGAGAGAGTTGTGCTTCGGGTCTAGATATCCGGCGCCAGGACCACTAGGCTAAGACAGGACTGAGGCCGACTGACGAGTCATCATGCAGCCTAGCTGAATCACATGTAGTCCGTAGGGTCTCGACACTTCATGCAGTTACTGACACTGCGCCGGGCATGGTTACCGCGGTTTCGTTTGTCAACGCCGTGTACTGCGGTGATGCGGTCTCTCGAGGCGGCGAAAGGGGTCACGGAGTCGCGGCTCACTCCTATGCCGTGTAAGTGTTATATAGGCACGACTCGATTCATGCCGTCACCGAGATGGAGCATCCGCCCTCTATTACCAAGTATCTCCATATCCCAGCAGGACATCTACTTGTGCACTACTCCAGAGACATCCCGCCCCCGGAACCCTACTCACAATGTCGACAAATCTCAAGGGCAAGGTCGTCGTCGTCACCGGCGCCAGCGGCGGTATGGGCCTCGAGACTTCCAAGATGCTTGCCGCCCGCGGCGCCAAAGTCTCCATGTGCGACGTCGTCGAGGGCCCTCTCATGAAGGCCCTCGAGGAGATCCGCGCGGCGGGGGGACAGGCCATGGCCGAGGTCGTCGACGTCCGGAACCGCGCCCAGGTCGACGGGTGGATCGAGCGGACCGCCGCCGCCTTTGGCAAGATTGACGGTGCTGCCAACCTCGCGGGGATCCTTCCCCGGACGTACAACAAGACGACGGTCGAGAATGAGGACGATGAGGAGTGGGACCGTGTCATCGGGATTAACCTCACGGGGGTCATGTACTGCATGCGGGCCCAGCTGAAGCACATGAACGACGGCGGAAGCATCGTGAATGCTTCTAGCATTGCTGGTGTCATGGGCACGCCCAAGAATACTTCTTACGGCGCGTCCAAGTTTGGTGTTGTTGGTCTGACCAAGTGTGCTGCCGTCGATGTCGGTCCCACGCGCAGCATCCGAGTCAACGCCATTGCTCCGTGAGTGTTTTGTCCCGGTTCCTGCGGTCTGTCTGGGATGGGTAATGATTTGCTAACAATGTTGGTCCAGTGGAACCATCGATACACCCATGTACGCCCAAGTCAGGAAGACTCGTGGCGGAGACCCGATTGAACAGATCCAAGCCATCAAGCGAGACGGACGCGCCGACGAGATTGCCTCGCTGGTCTGCTGGCTTCTCTGCGATGAGTCGTCTTACATTACCGGCCAGGTCCAGAACATTTGCGGAGGATATATCTGCTAGGGCGTATGGTAGAACCAAATGACCATCTGTCCGAGCGACACAATTCTTGCTTATAGTTCCGTCTCTGCGTGATAAATGATAGATACATATTACTCTATAACCGGCTTGGTACATGTATTGACGTGGATACTGTTGGTAGACAGATTCTGGTGGAGTAATATGTGCACTCTCATGGAAACATGTCTGGGCTTCTTCGAGCGGGTGAGGAGGGAGATACATGTCGAGTCTTATTAGATTAATATCGTAGCCAAGTTCTTGTTCTATACTGACAGCTTCCAAGTAAACTGCAGCTACGCGTCTCCTACAAGCTTCCTCACAAATGCCACCAACTTATCGTAGTACTCCTTGGACTCTGGTATCCTGACGAAACCGGAAAATCCATGAGGCAAGCCCGCATAGACGACAGTTTCCACTTCGACACCGGCGGCCTTCAAGGCCTCCCCATAGGCGATACCCTCATCCCGGAGAGGATCAAGTCCAGCAACCTGTATCACTACACAATACATGTTAGCAGAAATCTCTGTCTCAAGTATACAGGCAAGGGGGAAATCTTACAAGCCGGCGGGAGGCCTCCCAGGTCGGAACACAACAGCGGCGAGTGCTGGACATCGGCCTGCGGATTCAGACCTGTGTAGAGGTCCCAGAACACTTCCATCCGACGCGCGTCCACTAGTGCGGCATCCTTGTTCTGTACGTAGCTGAGAAGCTCGTACGAATCGTGGTTCGGCACCTTGGAGAATAGGCGCGGATGGCAGGTCACCGGGATGGCCAGGTGCTGCCCGATGATCCCTGTGAAGCCTTCTTCCTTGGCCTTGATTGCGAGCACGGCTGCCTTTTGTATCGTTAGCGTCTCCTGAAGTAATTCCCTTGTCAATATCCTGCCCCTGAGTGTGGAGGTAATCTCACGAGGTTTGCTCCTGCGCTGCAGCCGACGAGGATGATCTTCCCGGGGTTTATACCAAGGCGATCTGCGTTCGCTTTGCACTACCATTCAATCATCAGCTTCCCAGAGTCCTCTCAAGGAAATTCTAAGGTAATGCTTACCCATTTCAAGACATCAAAGCAGTCGTTGGGGGCCGTCGGAAAGGGGTGTTCCGGTGCCCTAACACGAGAAACTATTAACCACTGCTCCATCCATAGGGGTATAAAGGGGTATAAAGGGGTATAAATGGGTATAAAGGGCCAATCAAATCTCCCAACTCACATTCTGTAGTCGACACTGACAACGACAACATTCTTCATAGCCGAAAGGATCCTATTCTCAGGTTCCTCCGTCTCATGGCACCCAACAACCCACCCGCCACCGTGCATCCGAAACACCAACGTCGCACCACCATCAACCGTCGTCTTACCCCTATACACCTTGAGCCCCAACTCCGTGCCATCACGCACCGGAGCCTTCAAATACTCAATCTCGATGTCCCTCCCCGGCTCGGGACAGCCCTCTGGCGCGGCGAAGGAGAATGAGAGAATGTTCTTCTTGAACTCGTCCACCGAGATATCACGGCCGAAGCCCCACGCCCATGCCATACCATCTTCAGCTGCCTTTTCGTCTGCTTCAAGGATTGGGTTGGGGTCCCGGTGGGACCAGTGGCCGTTCTTGGGCCCTGGGACGAAGGGTTCATCGTAGGGGGCGTACTCGGCCTTTGATTTGCACCAGGCCATTTTGCTGTTGGGTAGGGTGTGTCTGGATACCGTGAGAAATGTTGAACGAGGGTTTCTTTCCCGGGTATATGACGAAACTCCGTGTCCGTGGAACGTGGGGATATCCGGCGACTAATAAGTCCACCTAGGCCCCGTAACTCCGCCCCGAAAAGGCAATTCTCGGTAATATTGTCCGATGGCAGCGGAGTGTTTACCACAGCACCATGTACGGGATGGGACGGATATGCTAACCCTGGTCCCAGCGTCAAGGAACCAGCAATTTGGATCTGTCAATTGAGACATGATAGATGCCTGTCGGAGCTATCCATTGGTCTCAAAGTCGTCCACAGGACGGGGGTGGATACCCCAAGGTCACCACCATTAGACGACCGGCAACAGCATGGCAGTTCAAGCGGTGGTAGCTCCGCGTTCACTCGAAAGTATTACCAGTGGAGTATTCAGAAACTACGTGCAACCGCGTAAATCGCAAAAGTGAATCCGTCCTACACGCGTGCTCGGCTTATAGAGTAAAAGGTGGCCAAGAGGGAAGGGCAGGGCTGTCTCTATAATAGTCTAATGTCTAGCTAAGGGTGACAAGGAGACAGATCATGCCCCCTTCTATATCGTCAGATCAACGTTGACCCTCTTCAACGCCTCCACCGCCCACGTAGGATAGTCTTTCTTGTCCGCATACAAATCGCCAAAGAACCGCCGGATGTACCCAGGAAACCTATCCTCGATGATCGCCTCGCGCACCTCGCGCATGAGGTTCAGCTGGTACCACACATTGTGTATCGTCAGCACATGCGCACCGACCGTCTCCTTGGCCGAGTTGTGGTGCACAAAGGCTCGGGTGATGCCCATGCCGCCTTCGCTCACCGGCCGGCAGGACGCACACCCGCAGCCCTCCTCGATGGGGCCAAAGTCGGACGCAAACTGGGCATTGCGCATGCTGAATACCCCCTTCCTCGTGATGGCCGCCCCAAACCGAGCCGTCCGCGTCGGCCACACGCAGTCAAACATGTCCGCGCCGAGTGCCACGCTCACGACGAGGTCCTCGGGGAAACCAATGCCCATGACGTATCGCGGCTTCAAGTCCGGCAGCATAGCCGTGCAGGTCTCCACGACGCGGCAGAAGTCATCCTTGGCCTCGCCGCCGCTGAGACCCCCGATGGCGATCCCCGGCGTGTCCCGCGCCAGCATCTCCCGGCAGCACTCGCGGCGCATGTCGAGGTCCAGACCGCCCTGTATAATGCAGAAGAGGTTCTGGCTCTCGGGCTTCTTGTGCGCGGCGATGCACCGGTCGAGCCAGCGGACGGAGCGCTCCATCGCGAGGCGCATGCGGGCTTTGTCTGGTGAGGTCGTGACGAGGACGTCATCTAGCTGCATCATGATGTCGCTGCCGATGGAGTTTTGCAGCGACATGGAGTGCTCGGGGGTGAGCAACATGGGTGAGCCGTCGTGGGGGCTGAGGAATCGGACGCCTTCCTCTGTAACCGTCGCCAGCTTCAACAAACTGACCATCTGAAAGCTGCCATGCGAACTTTAGCCCCATGTCACCAGGCCAGAGATGAGAAAAGACTCACCCGCCGCTATCAGTAAGGATGTTGTGATTCCAGCCCTGGAACTTGTGCGCGCCGCCCACCGCGTCAAGGACCTCCTGCCCAGGCTTGAGGCCCAGATGGTACGTGTTGTTCAAGCATAGCCTGCACCCCGTCTCCTCCAGCTGCTCCGGCGTCAGGCCTTTCAGGGAAGCCTGAGTAGCCACAGGCATGAACATGGGGAGCTGAACCGGGCCATGGGGGAGGGTGAGATTCGACGCGCGGGCTCGCGTAGTCTGTGTGGCGGGTGGCCAGGTCAGCTAGAGACGGACGGACTTGGGGACAGTTCGGTACAAGCTGGACGAGTCTGAGCTCCTCAGTTTCTCGCTGGGAGAACTCACCGAACACTTCGATATGAGTTCGAAGGTGAGCGCTGGTGCTTGGTAGATGTTGGATGCCATCCTTCTGGCCGCTTGCATCCTCCCCTGCCGCTCGCATGAGCAGCCCGGGAATATGTGAGTATGACTATGAATGAAATGGATGCTAGAGGGTCTCAAAATGACGATATGCTCATATTGTCGTCATGCACGGTATTCGGCGAATTTTGGCAAAGAAAAAGGAGAATGATGAATTTTGAGAGTGAGATGAGACCTGAGTCGAGTCCAGGGTAAGAAGGAGTAACAAAATTTCGTGAACCAAAAGTCCGCCCAACTCGGGGGAGATGAGACCGGGTCATCCTCGGAAAAGTGACCAGCATATTTTCCCATCGCGCTCTCGACGACCATCTCAACATCCGAATCGTCTCGCCGCATAAGTACCCAACCCATTGACTGCGCGCGACCAGCCAGCCCAGCTTCAAATCGAGATGGGGGCTCGCACCGTGTCGCCCGGCGGCGCGCTGCTGCGGTCGTCGCGCATGTTCTCCATGCCCAGGCCCCTGCCTGAGATCAGCTCCATCAGCTCCGACTCGACCATGCACAAGTCGAACACGGCCACGAGGCCCTTCCCCCAGTACCAGTCCATCACGTCGCCTCTCGCGTCTCGGGAGAAGGGAGACTGGGGCATCAAGCGCCCGTTGCCCATCAAGCAGACCATGGCCACCACCACGCCCCTCGTCCGCGTCAAGCAGTTCGACACCATCGAGAAGATCACCGACTACAACTCCGCCGCCGATCACTCGCTGTCCCTCGAAAAGTTCGGCGAGATGCGCATTGCCATGACGATCCCGCAGGAGGGACGGGACCGCCGAGATATCTCCTCGCGTGCCAATAGGTACATCATCGACGGTGGCAAGGATACATCTGGTCCGGCGTCCAACCCAGGACTCAAGTCCGTCTTCGAGGAGGACATGGACTTCACAGCCATGTCCGCGGACAGCGCCGGCGACAACCGTTGGAAGTTCACGGGCCCCTGGCTGGCTCGTATGTCCGAGGGCGACTTCATCAAGTACCTCGACAAGCACGTACGACCCAAGCGTGCCGAGTTCAGGACCCTCCTCAGGGGCCTGCTGGCCGCCCAGATGACCGACCGCCAGAATGCCGAGGCCCGCGAGGCCGGGAAGCCTCTGCCACCGCCCGTGAACCCCAAAGATATCACGGAGGAGGACTTCACCAAGTATCTGCGACGACTACGACACGACCGACCCGTGCTGTACAGTGTCATCTCCAAATTCCTCGACCTTGCACCTCTGGGAATGCCCGTCGGCTTCAAGGCGAACAGCGGGATCTTTTTCGATGACGACGTTCAGGTTAGCAGGAGCCCCTACGGAAAGTCTGGCCCACCGCCCAGTCACCCGTCGGCCGGTATCAGCTACCTGAGAACGAACGCCGTCCTGGACAATCACCCCGTGTACGGACCCCAGGCCGACAAGACGCCAATCCTGTCGAGGATCATCTCGCCTAGGCAAGGAGCCACACCCGCCAAGCTGGGTGTTGGTGGTTTCGTCGCCACTGTCCCAGCCGGCGACAACGACTTCAACTACCGCCCCACCCGAGGCGGCAGGAGCGCCAGCAGGAAGGCCATCTCTGGCGTTTCCCACCTCGACCTCAGCACGTACGGCGGTGCCAAGGCTTACGTGGAACCTTACACCGCCACCGTCAACCCGGAGGGCAAGGTTGTGGTCAAAGTACGAGAAGCTGGCGCCGAGGCACAGATCATTGCCAAGGAGGCCCGGGGGTTGACGTCCATCTACAACGACAGCCCATTGAAGCGCAGCCTGCTGTCAGCGCCCGAGCAGGATGCGGGGCAGGAGGCTTCGGCGCGCCGTCTGGAGCGTGTGGCCGAGGAGGTCTTCAGTGAAGAGCCGCTGGACTCTGTACCGGAGAAGGACATTGTGAGCAGCTCGAGCAGCTACGGACTGGACCCGCCCACAGAACGATGAGGTCCGGGCGGGCTTTGCATAGTGCATAGTGGGAGGGTCATCTTCGAAACCATGAAATGTATCCTATGTATGGAATACTTGTATAATAGACAAGAAATGTAACCAATGCTACCTAAGTACAGCTCCATTTCTGTTCGACGTGGAAGCTTGGAAGTCTTCTTGGGGAAGATCAATCGTGATTGGCTGGCAAGGTGTACACGCAATCGAGGAAGTTCAAGTGCACGTGACTACTCACGTGCACTATCCCACAGCCAGCCCTAAGCACAATTCTTGGTGTGGCAGCCCCACCCCAGCACCCGCAAACCACCAAATTTTGGGCGATTTGATTTCACGAGCGACTTCCCACCAACCCTCTCTTCAACCGCCCGCCAGTCGACTAACACACACCCCGTCCGTCCCAAGCCCAACACCGCCAAAATGGGTCGCGTCCGCACCAAGACCGTCAAGAAGTCCGCCAAGGTCATCATTGAGCGGTACTACCCCAAGCTCACCCTCGACTTCGAGACCAACAAGCGCATCTGCGATGAGATTGCCATCATTGCCTCGAAGCGCCTGCGCAACAAGGTTAGCCGACCTCTCCACCGACAAACGAACACCAAATCTCTCCCCCCACCAGACAGGGAGAAGAGCGGAATGGGAGTGCTGACATTTGAAATGGTTAGATTGCCGGCTACACCACCCACCTGATGCGCCGTATCCAGCGCGGTCCCGTCCGCGGCATCTCCTTCAAGCTCCAGGAGGAGGAGCGTGAGCGCAAGGATCAGTACGTCCCCGAGATCTCGGCTCTCGACTTCGCCCAGCTCTCCGACGAGGGCCGTCTGGACGTCGACTTTGAGACCCGCGACCTGCTCAAGCACCTCGGCGTACGTTCCTTAACTCCTTCTGACCCCATTCGCTGTTGGGTGAGTGACTTTGCTAACCTGACATAGTTCGACAACATCCCCATCAACCCCCAGGCCGTTACCCAGGCCCAGGTCCCCGAGCGCGGTGGCCGCCGCTTCGACCGCCGCTAATCGACGACACCACGACGATGACGTGCGGAGCGAAGAATTATACACAAATAAAACAAAAAGGGTCTTTTTTTTAGGTTGGGGCATCTCGCATGGGTGCATGTTACGACTGGGCATGGGGTTTTCTTGTCATTTTTCAGCTACATGGCGTCCTAGGGACGGTAGTGACATAGGTTCTCTCTTAAAGAAAGGATCTTCCCAACCCCACAAGGTGTCGTTGATTCTCTGGACATGACGTTCCGGAGATGATACTTGATCGCCAATTTTTCTTCCGCTGCTCTTGCGTGGGAAAGTCCTGCCTGGTAGCCAGGCGTCCGTTCCTCCGGACGGACTCGGGCATCGCTTGCTTGACGTCTGCCCCTTGCTGGCTAAAAGCAAGCAGGTTGGGGGCGCTTCCTCGGCAGCTAAATGCTCGCTGGTGGCATCTTCATCCCGCCCCCGAGTGCAGCTTGGCTCGAGTTGTGTTGCCTCCCCAGCCTCTTGTGAAAATCGCATCTACCGTAACTGTCCCTCATGTAGTAGTATGCGGATTATCTCCGATCTTGATCTTGTGTCCCTCGATAAGTAAATGGTCGTCCTCCTCAAACACCTCGTCAGTCGAATCCTTCGGCGCCGCAACGTCCTTCTCCCTGATCGCGACCGTGACGGCCGGACCTCGAGCCAGGGACGATGTCTCGCCGCGCTCCAGAGCCAGCGCAGCTGTGTCCTTAGCGGCCTGGCGCTTGTCCTCGAGCCGTAGGTCACTCAGCTTCTGCGCCACGCGGTCTTCCTCCGTCACTGGCGTCCTCTTCTCCTGCTCCTCGTGGAGCAACTCAATCTCTATGTCCGGAATACCCGCGCGCTCCCACGCGGCCGTCTCGTTGAGCTGTACCTTGACATACAGGGCATGCCTCGCACAGCTCTGCGAGCACCACTTCTCCACCTCTCTCCTCCGGACTATCCGCCCACTACTCGCGAGCTTCCACTCGCCCCCCGGGCCCGTCTGCCGCCGCGGTCGACCGCAGAGGGTATACCCGCACAGGCCGTTTACGTTGCGCTCCTCAACGAGGTCATCGTAGTCGGAGGGCTGGAAGAGGCGGACGTGGGCTTTAAAGTCGGCAGCGTCGCGCGGGTCTGGACGTTGAGGGTCGGTGGTCTGGTGGGGGTACTCGGAGAGGAGGACGACGTCGTCGAGGATGCGCGCCTCGAGGTCTTTCCGGTGCTCGAGGATTTGCGCGTGCTGGAGGGCGACGTCCTTGGGGTCAGGGCGGCGCGGGGCGGTAGTTTTCTTTAGGATGCTTTTTGGAAGTGGGGTGTCGCCGGCCATGGCGGCTGTGTCTTGACACCGGGCTCTAGGTACTAGTAGGAAGGTAGTACGTAGGATGGAAGAGGTATTATGGCTGTAGTATGGGCTTTTTCCCGCCGCCGATAGTGTATAGGCGTGAGGGCCGAGTGCAGAGAAGGAGCAGGATGTGAGGTTGTGCGATTTGGAAGAGAGAGAAAGACCATATCCTGTCAAGTTGCCTTGATCATGGTGGGGCCATGGAGTCGCCAACGTTCTCACTTCTTCCATAAGGGGCCAAACAAGCACATGTGCGTACTGCTGCATGTATTTAGAGATAGATACCTGGCTTTCGCAAAGAGGATATCTACGAGCACTATTATTTCAATGAAGAGAACTCATCCCGTGCAGATTAGGACGACCGTCGATAGGCCAAGCGTTTGGATTCGACTTCTTCAGTGCATGCCGCCTACCCTAGACTGCCACACCTGACACGGCGTAGTCGGCGAGGATGGTGGCGCAGGGACGCCTTAACTGCTAAGAGTGCCTCTATATTTCGAGCCAGACGTTGGCCGTTGGTAGCTTAGGGGCCGTGAGATGGCCGACGGCTCCAGCTTTGGGCCGGAACTGTCGTGCGGATGACCATTTATGTGACTCAAAATCTTTATGGGGTCCGTTTCACCTGGGAATGGATCTCAAGCATTCCAGGTTGGTCTTGGATTGTCATGCGAAGAGGACAGGGTCGTGAATGGTGACACTCGAAACATGAAACTTAGGCGCGGTTTCGCCATCGTGAAACGGCGATATATGCATGTACCCGTACGTCTGTACCTGTAGGGCCTCGCAGTTGGGCTTATTCCCGATTCACGGGAAATATTGGATGCTCGGATCTTGCAGCTCAGGTTGGAAGGAACGGTGTGGTAAGAAGAGTGGGAACCTGCTCGAAGCGGATTTTGGTGGGGGTGTAGAACGAGTCGCTGACGTCGACACAGTCACCTGGTCTCCATTGCACCTGCCTTTGAACTTGATCTGGTGTTTTTCTTGCTGCGTCAAGTTGATGGGAAAGAACGGATGCTCTCCCACTGAGGCTGGTTTTCTTTTTTTGGCAGGAACCACTTGCATTGCATCCGCGAGGCAAGTGCATTGACCAGTGGACGGGCCTGTTGCCGGAAACCTGAAGGCAGCACTTCAGGCATTCGAGCTGCCCGTGAGCTGACACAGCACTGCCCCACCTCCTCCACCTCCATCTCCCCCATCTAATACATCCTCGCTGTTCCTCCATTGACTGCGGCGACTTTTGTCCATATACCGACAGTGACGACACCACCCTCCCCCTATCGACCAAACCACGGACAAAGCCCGCATCTGGCCTCCAGCAGACAGACAGCAGCTTGATAGCGTGTGCACGGTGTGCCACGCCCCTGTACCAACCTCTCACCATGGCTGCCCTGTTCCGCGTCAAGGCCCTCTACGAGTACTCCTCGCCCCACGAGGATGACCTCAACTTCAACGTCGGCCAGGTCATCACCGTCACCGATGAGGAGGATGCCGACTGGTACGGCGGCGAGTACATCGATGCCGACGGCTCCAGGCAGGAAGGCATCTTCCCTCGCAACTTTGTCGAGAAGATGGAGCCCACCGCCCCTCCTCGCCCCGCAAGGAGCCGTCCCAAGAAGGACGCCGAAGCCCCCAAGTCGCCCGAGCAGGCCTCCGCTCCACCTCCGCAGCCTCCTACGACCATCTCCGAACCAGAGCCAGCTCCTGCCCCGGAGCCAGAGCCTGAGATACAAGAACCCGAGGAGCCCGTCGCGAAGACCCCGCCCCCTCAGCCTGCTGCGGCCCCCGTCCCCGCTCCACCCAAGCCCGTCGTCGTCGATCAGCCGGTCCCAACCCCAGAAGCTCCTGTGCCTGCCGCAAAGGCCAGTGAGCCTGTGTCTGCGCCGTCTCCCAAGCCCAAACCCTCTGCTCCGCCGCCTACGTCCGAGAAACCATCGTCCTTTAAGGATCGCATTGCAGCCTTTAATAAACCTGCAGCTCCCCCCATTGCGCCCTTTAAACCCACTGGTCTAGGTGCGGGAGGTGGCGGAGGCGCCGGCTTCATCAAGAAACCATTCGTGGCCGCTCCGCCTAGTCGCAACGCTTATATCCCTCCCCCGCAGCAGGCCCCTGTTTCCAAGGTCTACCGACGCGAGGAAGATCCGGAAGTCAAGGACAGGGAAGCAGAAGCGAAGGAGCAGGCAGAAAAGGCTGGGCTTGTTCCCACCGAAGGCGCAGGAGCCGGTCAAGAGGAGGACCAGCCGAAGCCCACGACGTTGAAAGAGCGTATCGCTCTGCTGCAGCAACAGCAGAGAGAGCAAGCTCAGCGTCATGCCGACGCTGCGGCCAAGAAAGAGAAGCCAAAGAAGCCCCCGAAGAAGCCCACCGAACCGACCCCTGCAGCGAGTGAAGATGTAGCCGAAGCAGAGGAGCCGGCTGCAAATATCCCTCCTATGCCCGAGCGCAGATCCGTTGACGAACCGCCGAGGAGAATATCTACCGATGATGGAGCTACTCAAGCGCCTCCGCCGCCCCGGAGAAAATCAACCAAAACCCAGGCCGAGCCTGTTAATGATGGCAACGAGGCGGATGTTTCGGGTGCTGGCGACACGACGGAAGGCCATGACGACACAACAGAGCGTGAGGATAATGAGGAGCCCGCTCATCCGGTCCCTCGCACCCCAGGAGCACCTGCCGCTGCCCCATTCCTCCCACCGAGGTCTTCGGTGGAGGAACGCCAAGGTGATGACAACCAAGGGTGCGAGGACGGAGAAGAGGAGGAGGAGGAGGAGGAAGAGGAGGAGGAAGTTGATCCCGAGGTAAAGCGAAAGGAAGAGCTCCGTGCGCGCATGGCCAAGATGAGCGGCGGGATGGGTTTCCACGGCATGTTTGGCATGCCCGTGCCTGGCGCTGGAGCTGCACCGGCCAAGAAGAAGAAGGCGCCAGCACCAGTCGAGGAGAATGCAGAAGAGCCCGCCCCTGTGCCTCAGCCAGCACCGCCTGTCCCGACTATGATGGCTCTCCCGGGTATGGGAGGCCCAAGGAAATCCGAGGAGACGGCCCGCCCTGACGAAGTTGACTCGGCACTGGCTGGTCGAGCTCCACCGCCCCCGCTCCCTACGCGGCACCTCGAGGTGGAGGTGGAGAAGGAGGAAGAGGATGAGGAGGATGATGAGACTACGCCAGCGTTGACTCCTGCTGCTACTGGTAAGTTCGATGCATTATACACTTTGGATGACTGCTGACGCCCAGTACAGCCTCCAGAGACCTTTCAAGCCCGCCGCCCGTACCTGGTGGTCGACCAGCCCCTCCACCTGTGCCATCCGAATGTGAGTCACGGAACATCTCTATTCAGGCTCCCGTGGCTAATAATGCCGAAGCACGGCCACCTCCTCCACCGCCGCCGGGCAATGTCCACTCTCCGACGGAGGGTTCGGTGTCTGATGATGAACTCTCTGGCGCTGCAAAGGAGAGTGCTCCTGAAAGTGCCAGCGGGATCGAGCCGCCTCGCCTTCCTCCTCTGCCACCACAGGGAGGGCAAGCTCCATCACTTCCAATTAGATCTCCGCCACTCTCGCCTGGACTTGAAGATGTCCCTATGTCTCCTACCGCCACGACAAGTAAGCGGAATAGCCGACCCCCTCCCCCCATTCCGGGATCCGCACCGGCTCCACCGCCAGCCTCGACCCGACCACCTCCGCCTCCGCCTCCCGGGCCTGGGGGTCCGAGTCGACAGTCAACAGCAGATGTGTCCATAACTCCCATGGGCGTACCATCGCGGCCTCCCCAGGCAGGCGAGGAGAATGAGAACGAGGCATCGGAGTACGAAGGCGACTACGACACGGACATTGCTTCTTCCGTGCCTCACAAGGACGCTTTGAAAGCGTATACCCGCGATGCCAGCCAGGAGGAGAACTCATTCCAGTCGCCCACAGAACCTCCCCAGGTTGTCCCACCGCCGATTCCGGCAGCCTCCGCTCCGAGAGCAGTGCCGCCTCCCATCCCAAGCCATCCGCCCCAAGCCCCGCCTGAGCCAAAGCGCCGGTCGGTGGACGTCCCCAGAGGGGCACCGCCACCACCACCCCCCTCCAAAGATGCTTCATCTCCGCCAGCGCAAGAGGTGTCCGACCCCTACGACTATGCAGCCACCACACCTGGATACACGCACAAGACTCCCAAGATCGAGGAGGAAGCTTACTTCGCCGACACGCAGGGTCTCCACTCGCCCCCTGAGCGTCGGGCCCCGCCTCCAGCGTCGACTGGGCGTGGGCGTCAGTCGCTGGACGTGGGGAGGAGGAGCATGAGCAACAGGCGCTCCATGGACATGCCGCGTCCCGGTGCGGAGTCCGAATTCATAGCCGGCGACATTGATCTGTCAGTGCAGAGCGGCTGGTTCAAGCAGGCCAACCAGGTGCCGCCCGTGCTGCAGGGCAGGCGGGATATCTACTATGAGTGCGACGAGTCTACGACGACCAACCAGGGAGCCAAGACGATCATCACGCGAGAGATCTGGATCCTCTTCCAGGACTACTCCCAGACCATCGTGACGGTGCGCTACGACCCGTACGACCCGTCAGATGTGGAGCTGGACCAGCGGCACGAGCCGCCCCCGCGGCCTCTGCGCCAGGACCAGATGGAAGACTACTATGAGCGTTTCGGCCGTCCCATCTCGGAGATGGCCAGCTCGAAGAAGGACACGGTCGTGGGAGACGGGACCCCCACGGGCTTGATCGTGGAACTCCTCCGGCCATTCAAGGATGCGCTCCGCCCTGTGGGCACACGATCCTACGGCGCACTCGTTTACGCCAACATGGCCAACGCGTCAACGCAGAACAACGACGTGATCCGCCCAGGAGACATCATGTCCATCCGCAACGCCAGGTTCCAAGGCAAGCACGGCGCCATGCACGCCAAGTACTCGGTTGAAGTCGGGAAGCCGGACCACGTAGCGGTGGTGGCCGAGTGGGACGGCACGAAGAAGAAGGTCCGCGCCTGGGAGCAAGGGCGTGAGAGCAAGAAGGTCAAGATGGAGAGCTTCAAGCTTGATGACTTGCGCAGCGGGGAGGTCAAGATCTGGCGCGTCATGCCGAGGAGCTGGGTCGGGTGGAATACCCAGGCGTAGTGGTCCTGGGCCAGGAACAGGGGGTCGATGCCCCGGCTGCCGGCTGAGGAGGTCAGGGCTGCATGGGAGAGGAGGACGTGGTAATGGGAGCACGTCTATCGTTGTGTAGTCGTTCGCCGCTCCTGTTTTTTTTTTTTTGCATGTATGGCAGGCAGCATAGCCCCATCCCTCCCCTTTTTTGTTGCGATTTCGATGTCGTTCCTCAGATAGGTTTACGTACTCGTGCATCAAACCTAGCCATGAAACTTGTGTAGCCTTCACTCGTTTCTCGACGACATCTACTTATTGTCTTCAAAACAAATCTCCGGCAGTATATAAGTCGGCACGCCAGGGAGATGTGCCGAGGTTCTACGGAACAAGAGGGCAGTCTTTGAAAGCGGCGAGGGCGTCGAGCTGGCAAAAAGGGGGTTGGCCCTGGTAGCTGGGCGCGGGATGCAGACGGAAGAACCGAACGCCGCCGCTGGCTATTCATAAATTACAGCCGCTGCTCGGCAAGCCCGAGCTGCGGGACTATTCGCCAGACGGTGCGGGATAATAGGTACCAATGGATGCATATTTTGATATCAACTTGGTAGCGCGGCAGGTCATTCCAGATGGCCATGTAATGGGCTTCCTTCCCCACGCTGCACCACTTTACGGGATGGTTGGGTCTTCGACCTAGCTCCCTGATGATGGGTAGCGGTGCTAAAAAAGTAAAGTAGGGGCATATTGGTAGTCCATTGGTTACGTACAGACTATAGTACTAGTAGGTTAGTACCTCGTGTGAGTTTGGGCGAGCTCCTTGGCGGGCATCTCGCGCAGGCCAATGACTCTCCCACGTGGGACGTGAGCAGACTGCGCAAGTAGAGACTCCTCAAGTAGCATTTGAAGACAGACAGAGTGGGAGCCCAAGCGCGGGAGTTCAATAACATTCTGACTCATTGGGGGGTTTAGGAAGCCCCCATTGCTCGCCCCCCTTATCGCGCCAATAGGCAGAGATGTGGTCAGCAACATCAACAACTGGCATTCCGTCAGTGACAACAAGCTCCAATTCGACAACGCCCGCATCTACCGACGGTGCAACGGTCTGTCCGGGAATATGGTCGTGTGTGGTCATACGGACAGGCCAATGCGACCATTCGTTGTATGGCACAGTAATACGGCACACCAGCCTCTAGAGGTATACGACTCTGATGGCTGAGTCCCCGAAACTGTAGCGCCTCCGCCACTACCGGACACGTGAGGTAGGATTCGCGTCAAAATCCCAAGGGGCCTGGGTGCGCCGACGTCGGTAAGACGAGCATTACGACTCGAGACCGAGTCTGGCCGCTGCGCTGCGCGAGACACCAGGGACTCTTGTCACACACGTTTTGTGGATGATGTCTAGGACTTGCAGAAGATGCGGGGAAGATTTGCCGTACAAGAGAAGGTAATGCCTGATGCTAGGCCGCGAAGGGAAGGGGTGACAAGTCGCCATAGAGACTCCGTGTGACGATTGTGACAGAGTTGCAGGTGCGCCTGGTAAGCAGGGAGTTTCGACGGGGCTGCCTCGTATGGCCGGCGGCCAGGAGAGCGCCGGCACTAAAGATTATCAAGTGATAAACGACAGGGCCGCCCCCCTTGGGCTGACTGGCCGACGCGAAACGATGCCCAGGAGGATGACCCGAGGAGAATCCGAGCAGGTGGGAGGAAGGATGCAAGAGCGAAGGAGGGATAGTACCCGCGTAGTGGTTGGTGTAATCTGTGGATGCCGCATCGGTTCGGCCCTGCATATGTACAGTGAGCTCCGTTCCTTCCACATCATGCCAAAGATGGAAAAGACGAGGAGACAAGGGGAAATAATTAGAATGGAGTATAGGCTGGCGCGAGAGGCGAATGGGGAGCTGACAGATGGCCGTGGAGATGGCCAGGAGGGTCTGCGTGCATATATCTGCAGACGGATGAATGCACGGTTCGCAGTACCTATGGCAGCGGTGCCTGATTTCCAGAAGCTGCTACCTTGCCTACTTGTGGTAAGTAAGCAGAAATAGCTGTCGAGGAAGAAGAAGGCCAGTCCTTGGAGCTACGCGTGGCCAATGAATCGTGCCGCCTCATCTCAGGAGCTCTCAAGGTTTCGCTGCGGCCGTTTGGGTCGCGGTTGGGCTTCAACGTCGCGGGATTGGGTCGATCGCGAAGGCCGTGCAGGTGGTGGGCCAGATGCGCAAGGAGTCGTCGCGAGACCTCATCTGTGCAGTGCTTGGGTTGCGCAAAAACGGGAGACAACAGGACTTGAGCAAGAGAGAGTAACGACAGTGGTGTGAAGGTGAAGAAGGTAAAAGAAACTGGCAGAGATGAGATGCGTTAGGTACAGTTGTGCTAGGTTACTCGAGGTACAATAAGGTAGGTAGAGCGGGGAGACATTAATTTCGTATAATGCTCCCACACAAAATGGCGGGGCAATTACACGAAATTAATGTTGAGTCACTGTAGATACCTCTGAGGGAAAGACGGCAAGCTGCCTCGCACTTGCCCTGTTTGGAGGAGATTTCGATTTCGAATGGCAGGTGCTTGGCACGTGAGTTTACGCACGCGCGGGTGAAGCCGGGAAGGAGCCACGGACCTGGACACGGTCACAGTCCACGGTCAGGCGATTTTTTGACACTCTCTGAATTCTGATCACGCCGTTCTCCGTCCTCCGTCCTCCGTCCTCCGCCATGCGATAATCAGGCAAGCGGATGTTCTTGACCTTGATTCATCGACCGAGGTGCGGCCAGGAGGTTGTGGCCGACGTCACGACCCGGAGCCCGTCCCATCTGACGATCCGAGTCTGTTCCCCCCTCCAGGCGTCTTCACGGCAGGCAGATCGGACGTCTGGCTGGTGCTCAAACTCAACTCCCACCAATCTGACGAGACGACACAGATGGATGCACTTGCTCCTGGCTGCTCTGGCCATTGCTGGGCTCGGTGATGGGGCATCAACACCGAGCCGCGATGGATAACGACGAGCCACGATGCACGCGGCGGCACGGATGTGACGTACCAACTTCCCCTGCTGGCCAAGTGGCCACCACCACCACACCACCACCACCACCACCACAACACCGTCGGAGGGACCCTTCTGGGCCGGCAACCCCCCAGCGCCGAAATTCAGGTATCATCATCAGCTGTTGGCCAATGCGGCCATCTCCTATGGCTCCTATGATTTCTGATGGTCACAAGTGGCGTGACCATTGGCACTGACTACAGGTACTACTACCTAGTAGTGGTGCAGTGTGCAGCGTGCAGTGTGGTGACTAACAAGGACGCGAGGCGCCTTTTCTGCGCCGCCATCACCCCACGCTACGTTTTGGACATCCGCCCGCCGGCCAGGCTTCCTACTGGCCTTCCGCAGCTGGTTGGCAGGTCGAGGTCCCGCACCCGGCCACCCCAATCTTGGAAGCGCACGGCCCGTTATGGTAAGTTATACTCGTACAGTCGTGCTAGGAGACGGACACGCGGGTGCATCCGCTGCGCCTTGTCCCTGCGACCGTCGAGTCCACCTCATCCCCCAGGTTGCCTCCACCGTCACGAGGCCTCTCCTGTTGGGTAAATCCGGAGCCAACGTCCAACGTCCCATGTGGAAGAGTTGGCGCATCAGGGGCCGGCCGGGACTTATAGGGAGGAAGCCATCATCCAGCCCCGGGCCATGCCTGCTACTCGTGGCTTTTGCGCCAGGCATACGTCCGTACAGCGCCACATTCCCCGCTGGCCTGGCCTCTTGTCTCGTGGGGTGGTTCACTCGCACTGAGATATATCCAACCTCTCCATCCGTCCCTTCCCCTGGCGTTCTGCCTAATCGTCATGGATCTGTTCTGAGTCCTCCCCATTACTGCCTAACACATGCCCCTTGTTGTCTTGATAGTCCCCCTACCTTGTTGTACATTAATACTGCCCACCACCTACCCTCTCCCACTTCCCTCATATGGTCATACACCAACCTATGATCACCATGAACACACAGTCTCACCAACGCCATCCCATCACCACCTCGTCTGAAGGCTACGACTCATCCCCAGACTCTGTTCATAACTCATACTCCTCCTACGAGTCCCATTCTACAGATCCCTCGTCATATCAATCAGGAACGAGTCTCAAGAGAATGCACAACTGCCAGGGGGAGCAGGACATGGCTCCGTTCCGTTCCTATACCCACGTCCCCGAGCTTCCCTCCGCATCTGTTGAGACCTACAACTCAGTCTTCTCCGATTCGGCGTCATTAGAACTCGTCGATGATGCGGATCACGATGATGACGACCTGCCAGCCCCGACGGAGGACGCAATACCGCCCGTGTTGCCCCGGTATCGAGCTTCCATCGTCGACCCCCTCGTCCGCCCCTCTACACCCGAGGTCTTTGGGCAACTCTTCCCGTCACTAGACCGGTTATCTATCCGCCACGACGACTTGACGCCCGATGGCAACATGAATCTCCGAGTCGACACCGTGGTCCCTGTTGCCGGCCGTCGTCCCGTCACCGTCCAGCTCTTCCACCTCAGAATGCATGATCTGGCCCGCCGCGAGTTCTCATTACGCCGGTACTGCCGTGACTCGGGCCGCGAGGTGTGCAACTCGAAGCGGGCTTACGGCCAGCCCTCACCCGTCTCCCGCCCTGGCATCCAGCGTTCCGTCACCACCGCCATCCACTCCCTCAAGATGCCCTTCCGCCGATCAAGCATCGGGGCCGCGTCTCTCCACCACAAGCGTCCCTCGACCGGCAGCAGCAGCGCCGCCTCATCCTCCTGGGACACGGCATCCATCCGGTCCATGCGCATGCGCACCGACTCTTGGTCCAGCGACAGGCCACCACCCCCAGCCTCCACTCTCGTACCGACAAATTCCATCAAGCTCGAGTTCAGCAACTACGCTCGCGTCGACATCACCCGTCACGATGGGAGGAACTCGACACGTTACGAATTCGAGTGGTGGGGTCACACGTATGCCTGGAAACGGGTGTACGATGAGAACCTCCAGACTGCGTCGTATCATCTCATTCGAGACGGGCGTGGACTTCCTGTAGCTCACATCACTCCTGAGACGAGGAGTCCGAACCAGATTGAAGCCGACGAGTGGGCTGGCGGCTGGGTTCCTCCCTGCCACATGTGGATCAGCGACCACTCCATCGTCGATGCCGTAACAGATGTAGCCGAGTAAGTCATTCTCTTCATTCCCCCCCTTTTTTACCCCGGTTCACGTATACTAATTCCTTAGTGTGCTGGTGGCCACTGGGCTCATCGCATTGGTCGACGACTGCATCAAGGATCGATGGCACGTGAAGAAGCCACGCGGTCGTACACATCGAGCTCTCTCTGGCGACTTTGACGTCGCCAACCCGCGATCTTTGATGCGAGGCATCTTCCATCGTAGACACTCGGAGCAACGCTCTGGAAGTCCGCTGCGACCTGATCGCTCAGTAGTGGCCTGCTGAGCTCAGCTACAAACCGGACACCTCTCCCCCCTTGGCAGGTCGAGCAGAATAACCCAAGTATGGCCAGACATGAAACCGGGGAATAGCACCCGGAGGCGAATAAGAATGCATGACATATCTCACTCGTGAAGGAAGCGAGAGAGATGATGCTCGCGAAAGAAGATATCGAAAGACTTGCGGCTGCAAGCGAAGATGAAACCAGAAGAAGAAGAAGAAGCGATATTTGTACTCTTACATCCGGCATTTGGTTTCCAGCATTTTCAAATGTTACCAACGAAATATACACAGGCAACTTCTAATTCGATGGTATTCCTACCAACTCCCGGTCCGCACCTCCAACGCCCGCGAATATATACCCTCCGTGAATCCCCCCTGCGCGTTGCTCCGTCCGGACGCGACATCCAGTCGCTCCCTCAATTCCCTCGCCGAATCCACATAATCCGCGCCCTCAAAGTCTCTCTCAAAGAAACGCAGCCACGCCTCCAGGTCCACCCTCCCATACCTGTCATCATCCGGCAGGCACGCCCACACCACCTTGAGGACCTTGGGCACAAACATGCTCCCAAACGGTCGCAGATCCGCACACAGCCGCGCCATCTGTATCGCGTCGTCGACCATGGCATGCATGTCCTCCGCCAGGTCGAGGTCCGGGTTGGACTCTGCGAAGGGCTGCATACCGCGGTTGACGCCCGAGCCGAGGAATATCATGAGGCCCAGACCAACCTGCGCGGCGACACGCCTGGTGCGATGCGTCCTCAGAACCTCCCCACTAGCCGCCATCCTCCCCGCCTCCACCTCTGCGGCCGTCATTTGCGCCAGCAGGGCACGCATCTGCGCCCTCTCCGCGCGTCCGGTGAGGTGTATTCGTCGCAGCTGGCCCATGTGTCGCTCCGGGTCGCGGAGGAACACTGCCGTGCGGGCCTGGTGCTCTATCTCGAGGGTGATGAAGGGCAGGTATGTCTGCTGGTTGCAGTACTTGTGCGGGCGAGCGCCCGCGAAGGCTGCGTCGAGGAGGACCCAGAGCCACTTCTCGATGTTGAGGCGCGGGTTCACCCATGCTTCCCATACCTTTTCATCCTTCGGTTAGTATCTTGCGTCTACTGTAATTCAGGGAGTTCCTGGGTTTCGGGGAAAGCAAGTGTGGGGAGTATGAGGAGGAGGAGGAGAAGCAGGTGAAGGACCTACCAGTGTCTGACAGAGAGGGTATAAATACACCTTTCCAATCTCAGAGATCCTCCCGACACGCAGCGCATGCTGGAGAAGATGAGCCAGCATCTCCCTGTGAGGCGCCGTATCCTTATTCACAGGATCGATCCAGTCCTGGCAGTAGCTGATAAGGACGATGGCGTACATCCTGTGCGCTATCGCCAGCGGCGCATCATGGTCGATGGTTTCCATCGCACGTCTCAGCGCCTCGAGCGCCGCACCGTAGCGGATGAACGCTTTCTGCTGGAGATCCTGACTAGATGACGGTATCGCCGTGCGGTGCACGACGGCATGGTAGGACGCCACGGCCGCCGAGACAGCTGCATCGAGGAGCGGGTTGCATCCCACCCGTCGGGGCAGATCGGCCAGGAAATCACCTCCAAAGGAACGGGTGTCGTACTTGATGTCCTGTGAGCCGATGACGTATGCCAGCGAGGCGGCCAATCTGGTCGTCTCGTTGTTGAGTGGGTAGCCTGGTCGGTATCTCACCACCACCGGCGGCGGTGGTGACGAGGAGGAGGAGGACGAGGAGGCGGACGACGAAGAGGACGAGGCAGAGAAGGACAAGCTCGATGAAGCGGAAGAGGAAGAGGAAGGCTCGGAGGCCATGAATTTCCAGCGTTTGACACCCACGCCTACGCAGGGGATGCCGCGTCTGATGCAGTTTTGACATGACGGCTTGGTGAGGTCGCACTGGGGGGAGGGGACGCAATGGGGGGCCATGGTTAGTACTGGCCAGGAGGATGAAGAATATGGAGACAAGAGAGAGATCCTACCTTCTTCTTTGCCTTGCGACAGGCATCACAGCCCAGACCGGAGGGTACCCCAGGCATGTTGGGAGGTTACAGTGGGTTCGAGGCGTTGGTTCGAAGTGTTGTCGCCGGCGGATACTTCAAATTACACACATCCCGTTACGTCAAGTAAAGAACACGCAGGATGAACGGAGTAAACCCCGGGTCCCCGTCGACCTTTAAGCACCCACAATCCCTTCCACCACCCGCTCCGCTCCGCTCCGCTCGTTTCTCATCATCGTGCCCGCGGGCGAAGAAAAAATAAAGAAGCCAGCTGCCCGCTTTTGCGACATCCAAGAGACGGCTTACATACACTACTCCGTACAAGGCAGACTATTGCCGCTTGTCCTGTACGTGTATGTAAGCTAAAGTAGTTAGCAGTACCGACAGCTCGGAGTCCAAATTGAGACCGCAGGGGTCGTCGAAAGGGCGCGGTGGCGTCTGAGTTGTCGTTAGTAAGCCTTGACACCCGCAAGTCATAACATAATCAGAGGATAAGCAAGGCGCTTGGCGATCGAAACGGCGGAGGGCGACGACCACGCTTATTTGCGGCTCGCAGGACCTCGACAGACTTCTAGACAGCACTCAGAGGAGGGCATGAAAAGGCGGACATGGCATGATAACGAACGGTCGGACATTCCGAAGAAGAGGGGGGTGGTGGGGCGCACGGCCGAGGGTAATGAGACTTGTGGTTGGGGGCTAAAAATTCATCGTGTAAAAGGTTATATCATCCCAGGCCTGTCCAGGCATCCGTCCGAGTGCTTCTCTCCTCATACTCGTAGTCTCATCATCCGAATTGGTCGTCACCGTGCGTCCCACTCATCAGCCCTATGGCCAAACCAGCCGCCAAAGTCCAGCTTCATGAGCAGCCGGTTTATACCGCCCACTCTAGCGGGCGTGTATCCGGCCTCCGCCTCCCCGTGTAGGGTATCCCAGAGCTCGCCATCGCAATCGTCGCCCCTGACGCCCTCGCCCTCCCATGTCGCCAGGAAAGACGGATCGCTCTCGAGGGCGCGCAGCGCGGATATCACATCGCTGATGCCTTGTTTAACCTTGCGCTCTACCCCTCGGAGGAGAGCTGTGACTTCTGCTTCCTCGGCGTCAAGGTCGACAAAGGCGTCTACGACTCCAGCGTCCTCCTCGAGGTCTAGAGCTGTGAAGATGGAGTGGAGACGCCGGGTATGAGCAACGAGGTGGTCGATGTGGACGAGGAGCGTATGTAGGGGTGTGGTGTAGGACGGCTGGGTGAGGAGAAGTTTGAAAACCAAGGTTCGGAGGTAAAGTCCATGGGCCGTGGCCAGAGTCTGCGGGTCGTGCGAGGGGGTGGAGATTTGCGGCTGTCGCCCTTGGTCCCCACTGCGGCTCTGGCCCTGTAGCCATATATCCACCTCATCCTCCATGTCGTCCGAAGAAGCTGAGGGCGGTCGGGTTCCCGTATCTCGGGACCGACTCCCAGGCCTGGACGACGTGAGCCATTCATGGAACCCTTCCCAGAGACCAGCCACAACCTCTGTTTGTAGGTAAGCCTCGGTCTCCGCCAGGAAGAAGATGGCCGCGCTTGCCGTCGTCCATGAACTACGCATGGCAGTCATCCGCGCGGACCAGCGTCGACGGAGCTCAACGGCGTGTTCGTGTGCACCGCGGGGAGCAGGGTGGTGTCTCCGCAGGGAAGTTATTTTCCATAGGTCGGTGAGTCGGATATGCGCTCTGCGCATGGAGAGTAGGTACGTGTTGATACAGGAGTAGAAATGGAGGTCAGAGGGAGCGAGGACCATGTCGAGCGGTGATGGGAGCTGGATCGAGAGTAGTACGGGGGCGGAGAAGAGGAGGTTCTTGAAGGGTAATGAGGTCATCAGCTTGGCAGAGTCGGGGCTTAACCCAAGACCGGTGATGGCAGGCGTCGAAGATGTCTGCTTGACGAGCTGGAGCCGAAGCAGATCGCGAGCTAGCTCGAGCTGCTCGTCCTCCTCAGCATGCTGCCCCTGCATGGCCCCGAGCGCAGCCCACGTGCGGGCGAGCACCGCAGCAATCTCCCCATCCTTGACGGTGATATTCTTCAGCCCGTCTCCTTTCTCGTAGGCGAGGTTGTCTGCCCGCCTCCACCGGTTGCGAATCCTGTCATCTGCCTCCTGCGTCAAGGCCATGGCAAACTCCCCACGGCCGAGAAGGAAGAACTCTCGAAGAAGCTGCAACATCTCTACCACCCGTGACAGGGGCAGGATCTTCTGTAGGGTGTTCCGCGCCAAGGACAGGCGGATTGATGTGATTGTCCTCGAGAAGCTCGCCGAGTCGAGAGGGAATGCCAACGCCGATAGCTCCTGGACCTTGGACGACATGTGGTCCAGTCCTCGGAGCCCCGAGTCTACCGTACTCTTGACCCTGACATGGTTGAGCGACTTGCCGATAAAGAGCATCGACGAGGCCGTCTTTGGCGTCACAAACGACGGCAGCAGGCTGGACACTGAGGTAAAGTCTTCGTCTCCATCCGACCCAGCGATCCTTTGAACGAAAAAGTCCTCGGCGCCAAAGGTCGGCAGACGCCCATATAGGATCCAGGCGGAAACCTGCTTCAGCCACGCCGTCTCGGCCACGGCCACGAGACTCATGGCTGTCTCCTCAATATCTCTGTACCCGCTCTGCAGCTCCCTGCGCAGACGGTTCATGACCTCCGCCGCCTGACACATTCTCCCATCCTCCCGCCTCGCTGTCATAAACTGCACCAGCTCCCATAACCAGTCCATCCTCGTCATCCACTGCTGAAACTCGCCCATGACGGCGGTCAGCGGGACGATATTATACGCGCCCACGAGGGCCGGGTCATCCCGCAGGATGCCCTCTTCGACCTCGAGCACTTTCCGCTGGAAGGCGGCCAGGTGGACCGAGGCGACGGCGGCGGCGACGGCGCGGCATATGGTCGAGGGGTGGGTGTCGGCGATGTGGGCGGTCGAGGCGATGAGCTTGACGTGCACGTCGCTGAGGTGGGCGGCCGTGGCTAGCAGCTGGCGTTCGGCGGGGGTGATGCCGGAGGAGGCGGCCGAAGGGGGCGCATCGGGGCGGAGGAGGGGGGAGGGGTGTCCGGAGAGGGACAGGAGGATCTCGTGGAGCATGTCTCTCGGGGGAGATGTCTGGGCAGTTAGTCATGATGGGCAAGAGCAGGAAAGTGAGCGGGAGAGGTACTTGTGCTCAGATTGTCGAGATCGGAGGGAGTCGCTGATATCGTTGAAGATGAGAATAATGGCCCCGAGAAGCTCAAATCGACACATGGGCCGCAGGGTTGGTGGATGGTGGTGGTTCGTCTGACTCGGTGATTCTAGGGAATCGGCTTGGGAAATCGACGCCGTCAAGGCCGGTCGGAGGGTCGCGTCGGGTCATGGGTCGCCCAGGGTATCAAGCATCACGTCCAGATCCTCGTCATCGTTTGTCCGGGAGGCGGGGAAGCTGTACAAAGGAAGAGTGGAGGAGCTCCTGGGGTGCGGGGGGGAAGAGTCGAAAGTCGAGATGCTCAAGGTGACGTCGCGGGTGGTGCGAGTTGTTGGCAGGTGCGACGCGCTTTGTCCGGAGTGGAACGCGGGGGCTGTCGCGCGCAACCCAACCAACGTTTCTACCCGTACCTCAAGTACGGATACCGGCGAGTCGACATTAATTTCGTGAGATTGCCCCGCCATCTTGTGTGGGACCATTGCACAAAATTAAATGTCCCCCCCACTGTACGAGTATCTACATGTACTACGTACGAGTATTACTGCCGTGAGAACGTCAATTGCAGGACATCGTTTTCTTTGAATCAATTTTTACGAATATATACGGTGGGTTCGTTAGGTGATCGTCATCTAGGACCATCGACGGCGCAATTCATATCCAAACCAGCACGAAACAAGAAAGAAAAAAAAAAAGATCAATTCATTCACTCGTCAATCATCCAGCTGCCGAGTCCCCATCATCAGCAGACCTGTCCAATTCCACCAATTCCCCGCCGGCTTCCCAACCATGACTTGTTGGCATTCAAAGACCTTGTCTCCAGGATCAGCTCTAGCCGCCAGTAGATGTATCGATTCGTCTAGTACGGTCCTTTGTATTTTCCATTGTTCGACGCCTGCGACGACCCTTGCCGGTCCAGAAGCGGCCGCCCGCTCGCCATGCTGGCTGCATCTCCATAGACACTGGGCGTCGGCGTCCCTTGGTCGGGACCGCCGATAATAGCACTGGTCGCCGACGGTCCTCCCACCGCAGACGCGCCGCTGCCGCCTCCGCCGACGACAACTTGCCCGCCTCCCTTGACGTTGCCAACGACCATGCCCTTGGCCACGCTCTTGAGGATGGCGCGACGCGACACACCAGTGACGTCAATATAGACCAGGCCGACGTTCTTGAAGCCGCCGCCGATGTTACCGGCGACCTCGCCAGCTTCAGGGCCCCAGCGGTGGCCGACGACTGTGGTGACGCTCGAAGAGGTGCCGTTCAGCAGATTCCGACCCGCCTGCTCCACGCCGTCGACGACAGTGTTGAACGCCATGAGGCTCTTGTTGAGCACGCCCGGCTTGTATGTAGGTATGGCATTCCCCTGCGCATCAAAGCCGCGCGCGTGCCCTTCCTTGCGCTTGGTGATGTTGGCGCCAAAGTTCTGCGCGTACTTGGTGATGGTGCCAACTGTGGCGGAGGACAGACCCGCGGCCTTGGTGGAGATGGTGTTGATGCGGCGGATGTGGTCGTGGGTGGTCGGGTTGAAGGTCACGGGCTTGACGGGCTTGGTGGACTTGGTAAAGTTGTCGGCCTGGGACTGCAGGGTGCGTGTGACTATGTCGGAGGTGGTGACGAGGAGCTGCGATGCCTTGGATGCGCTGGAGACGAGGGACGATTTTTGGTAGGCTGGGTGCATGTCGATGCCGACTTGCTCGTGGGGTGCGGGGCCCACGGCAATGTTCTGACCTCCGTCCTCGGGGAGGGCGACGACGACGGGTTCTGCAGCATTGCACGTTAGTGGGTGGTTGATAGTAGGACGCATGGGGGGGTGTGCTGAAGCATACCTTTAGAGCCAGGCCGGACGGCGCCGTCCTCGACGACCTGGTAACCCTCACCAAGCTCGCCAATGACACTTCCATCCTCCTCATCGACCAGCACGATGCGGCCACCTTGGGCCTGGGCGCTACGGCTCCCGGAGGCATACGCCTGGCCAGGGCCAAAGTCAGCTGGGTTATAGGCTGGCAGCTCGTCGCCGGCAGCCTCGCGGGCCTTGGCCTCGGCAGCAGCCTCGGACCGCTTGGCGCTGGGGGGCTGTGCGCGCTCAAGGAAGGCGGTGCACTGCGCGAGGATAGTCTCAAAGGTGTCGACGTCCTCCTGGACGCCGCTGCGGCTGCCTACGGCAGGGAACTCGATGCGGGTGAAGCTGCCGCTGTCCGGGCCGAGGTCCCAGCGGGGGATGAGGTAGCTGGTGGGGGGCTGGTGGTAGATCTGTGTGGTGGCGGGCATGGGCAGGTCGAGCTCGGGCGGGAGGTGGAGGTGCAGGTAGAAGTCTTCCTCGGTGTCGATGCTGGAGGGATCGGCGAAGCCGGAGGAGGTCGGGACCATGAGGAGGGAGAGGGTCTGGGGACCGGAGGGCGTCAGGGAGGTTTCGGTTCCATTGTCGATCTGGTAGGCGTTGACACCCTCGATGGCGTAGAGGAGCTTCGGGTCCTGGGTGGTGGTTAGCTTTGGCATGCTGGTAGAATTTAGGGGTTCGGCGGGGGTCGCGTACGCTGTGACTTGAAGACATGGAGGCGGCGGCGGTCGTGCGACGGTTTGTGATGTGTGGGTGTGGTTTTGGTGAGGTGAGGTAGGGAGATGAAATGTCGCGATGGCGGGTGAAGGAGGGGGAGAGAAAGAAGGAGGCAGCCCGAAACTGAACTGAGGTGATGACGAGGGGCACCAGGGGGGAGCTGCCAAGTGTCACGGTGAGGTTGAGTGCGAGTCACTCGTGCCTTCCTTCTTTTGCAATAGGATTCAGCTTGACTGTTATTAATGCACAACAGCAGTGGTATTAGTACCATGCAATTGCGCGGGTTATTGATGCAGAGCAGAGGAAAGAAGAAGAAGAAGAAGAAGTGATGAAGCTCGTGTGATGTTTTTTCTATCTTTATTGCAGTAGAGTAGCACGAAAGACTATACTATACCCGCTGCCCGGGGGCGACAGCGCTTAGGTGGCCCAGTCCTGGACGTCACTGTGGAGCTGCAGTGGACAAACTCTGTGCAGCACGGCGCTTAGATAGCCGGTGACGGGAGCATGAGCTCAAGCCATTGGTTGGTTTCCGGATCAGATTTCCAGTTCGGTTGATTGCATTACACTGGTTATTAAAATAATGGCTGTTGCTGCTATTGGAAGAAATTCCCCAGTCTATGAATTGAAAGGAAGGAACGATGGAGGGCTCCGACACCCGGCCCCGGCCCCGGGCTCCGGCCCCGGTCCTGGCCTCGGTCCGGCCGGGATCCCCACCAACTGTGCCGCCCGGGCGGCATGACACGGACCCTCGTATGTTCCAACCCGCCGGCTCCGGTCGTGAAGCCCATAGATATTGGCCTAGTCAAGTAAGACTTCCCTCTGAGCGACGACACTGTATCTCGTGGCTGCAGTTACTGTGTCTGCGTTAGAGCTAGAGCTCGAGTCTATCTCGCAGACGGACAAACAGGACCCTTGTTATTCAGCTGGCTTCCCACAGCTGTATCCATGAAATTACGACTGGTAAGACCAGCGGTTCCTCTCTGAATCCGTTCCGTATAATATCAAACTACCCACCCGTCCTAAGCCAGGGGTGCCATGGCCCTATGCATAACCGCGATTCGTGAAGCATCCAGCTGCAAGGCGGGGAGTATCTTGTCCGGCCCCGCTTGCAAATGCACGCGCACTAATAAAGTAAGCAGCACCGGCCTTGGATGGTCTCATCGACTCGTCATCGACATACACTTCGGCTCCCTAGGTACAGTAACTAACCAGTGCCTCAACCCCTCCCCGTCCTGTGTCGACGGACGATCGGCCGGAAAATGCCGCCATCACCACCCGATTCTATCTACCAACACTATCGAAAATTTGGGCTCCCCCAATGCTGCCCCCGTCGCGATTCTTAGATGTCGATTCGAAAGACAACTCCCACGCCCGTGTTACGTACACCCCGCAGCGCCGCCCACCCGGATCAAGCTCCTGATTTGCCCGCCCAACCCAAGCTCCCGCGTTCCCCCATCCCGCGTACCAACGTCTTACATACAGGTACATCGCTACTAACTTAGTATCCAAGTGACCAAGTATCTACTACGGTAATCAACCATGTATTTACCCATCTGCAGCCGCAGCGACAGTTCCTGCAATAACACCCTCGGAATCCGGAAAGCCGTGGGGCGGGGAACGCACCTCCTCCCGTCCACACCCGGTCGGGGATTCTGTAGGCTAAGTATACATCCGATACACCGCATAGGTATCCGGCAGTGGCAGTGTCCCGTATCTTTGGAATCAAGGCCCTCCTAGACAAGCAGACTACTGTACCTAGCCTCCGCATCCCCACCCCCCCCCNCCCCCCCCCCCCCCCACACACAGTGACGCGCTCAATGACTTGCATCAGGGCGCGGTACCTGGCTGGCGCCCGGCCCGGCGACATGTACCTGGCGCCTGATAATGCCCTCACGGTCAGGTCAGGCCATGTGGAAGTATGAGTTACAGGAACCGGATGCTCGGTGGGACCCCGTCATCCAACCTTTCTACTTGTACCTCTTTTCAACGCTCCTAACTTGGCTTCATTCTGCACCTCTTGACTTGCAAGTTACATATAAATAAACCTACATCCACCATTTCGTCTTCCACACAGCAAAAGTACCCATCTCAACTAGTATCATCGCGTAGTCGACCAGAGGCATCCCGTCAGTCAAGATGCCTGCCCTCAAACACCCTGCCGACGACTCCCGCGGCGCCGCGGCGGCGGCGCCCGTCGACATCATCGACATCCGCGGCAACGAGACCGAAATTGACCTAAAGAATGAAGTCATCAAGCTCCTCAAGCCTAAGGAAGGTCCGCGAAAGCTTCCTACCCTCCTCTTGTACGATGAGAAGGGCCTCCAGCTGTTTGAGGATGCAAGTTTCCACACCTGCCTCTCCCCCCCCCCCTTCATCATCTGGCCTTGTGACTCCACGCTGACACGTACAATGCTACCAAGATCACTTACCTCGACGAGTATTATCTCACCAACCATGAGATTGACGTTCTTGAGGCCTATGCCGAGGAAATGGCCGCGCAGGTCCCCGCCGGCGCCATGGTTGTTGAATTGGGCAGCGGGTTAGTTGTCTCCTGCTCATCACATCCACATACATGAGCTCTACCTACCCTGAAAATGAGGCCCTATCCGTTACTCTCTGCGTCCTCCTCTCCGTCCTCCTCCCCGTCCTCCTCCCCGTCCTCCTCCGCGTTCTCCTTACTCCCCCATTATCAGTGGAATCCATCTCGGTATTCTAACCGAGGAGGTGACCTCCACCGAAAGGAACCTCCGCAAGGTCTGCCTCCTCCTCCAAGCCTTCGAACGCTCCGCCAAGCAAGTCGACTACTACGCCCTCGACCTCTCCCGCGACGAGCTGGAGCGCACCCTCGCCGAGCTGCCCCAATTCCAGCACGTCACCTGCCACGGCCTCCTCGGCACCTACGATGACGGGAGGGAGTGGCTCAAGGACGTCGGCGACCGGCCCAAGTGCATCCTCCACCTGGGCTCCAGCATCGGTGAGTTGAGCCAGCAGCCGCGCGTCCTGTCCTCTTCCCTCTTCCCGCTGGGTCATGGTTGGCTTATGAAAGCGTCTGGCCTCCTGAATCCCAGGCAACTTCCACCGCGATGAGGCCGCCCAGTTCCTCGGCGATTTCGCAAACACCATGCGTCCTAGCGATGCCATGTTCATCGGCGTAGACTCGTGCATCAAGCCCGACAAGGTCTAGTAAGTTCCAGATGGCCCCCTTCACCTCCCCACTTACAGGCTGACCGAGACATAGCCACGCTTACAACGGCAAGACTCACTGCTATTCTTAAACCCATTCGGCTACCATTGTATACTATCGTTAACACACTCTATTCCAGACTCCCACGGTCTGACCCATCAGTGAGATTCAAACCCCCACCCCCTTTACGCAACGGGTTCTAACACAAGCCCTCCCAGGTTCATCCTCAACGGCCTCGCCCACGCCAACGCCATCTTGAATAGTCAAGTCTTCCACCTCCCCGACTGGAAGGTCATAGGCGAGTACGTCTACGACAGCGACGGCGGCCGCCACCAGGCCTTCGTCGTCCCCGTCCGCGACGTCCGCGTCCTCGACGTCGACATCCCCGCGTATGAGCGCATCCAGATCGAGCAGAGTCTCAAGTACTCGCCCGCCGGCTCCGACAAGATGTGGAAGCTGGCTGGGCTCGAGGAGGTGGCGTGCTGGAGAAAGGTTGACGATTATGGTGAGATCGGCTTCCTCCCCGTCCCTCTCAGGACTCCAACCTGACACCTCCAGGAATCCACCACCTTCAAAGAGCAAAGATGCCGTTCCCTCTGACCCCCTCTCTCTACGCCACTCACCCCCTCCCCACCCTCCACGACTGGCACTCCCTCTGGGCCGCCTGGGACACTGTCACCCGCCGCATGCTGCCCGAGCAGGACTTGACCGAGAAGCCGATCAAGCTGCGCAACGCCTGCATCTTCTACCTCGGCCACATCCCGACCTTCCTCGACATCCAGCTCACCAAGCGCACGGGGCTACCGCCCACCGATCCGGCCGCGTACCACGCCATCTTCGAGCGCGGCATCGACCCGGATGTTGATAACCCGGCCAAGTGCCACGATCACTCCGAGGTGCCCGACGAATGGCCTCCCCTGGACGACATCCTCGCCTATCAGGATCGTGTCCGCGCGAGACTGACGGAGCTCTACCGCGGCGCGGGAGGAGGACAGGATGCCATCTCCCGCCATGTGGGCAGGGCCATCTGGCTGGGCTTCGAGCACGAGCTCATGCACCTCGAGACGCTGCTGTACATGATGTTGCAGAGCCCCAAGACCCTTCCGCCGCCGCATACGGTGCGTCCGGACTTTGAGAAGATGGCCGAGGAGGCCAGCGCTGTGAGGGTACAGAATGAGTGGTTCGACGTCCCGGCGCAGACTATCACGGTCGGACTTGATGATCCCGAGGATGGTGATGATCCGACTCGTCACTTTGGCTGGGACAATGAGAAGCCTGCTCGTAAGGAGAATGTCCACGCTTTCCAAGCTAAGGGACGGCCCATCACCAATGAAGAGGTGAGCCAAGAACCTTGTACCCCTTCCCCATCTCGCCCCTTATATCTGACCTACCGTAACAGTACGCCCGGTACATGTACAGTACCAGAACAGACCAGATCCCCGCCTCCTGGTCCATCCTTGCCACCAACGGCGCCGACGGCACCAACGGCACACACGCTAACACGGACGACGGCGACGACGACGACCTCCCAGCCTCGTTCCTCGCCGACAAAGCCGTCCGCACCGTCTACGGCCCCCTACCCCTCCGCCTGGCCCTCGACTGGCCCGTCTCCGCCTCGTACGACGAGCTCGCAGGGTGCGCTGCCTGGATGGGCGGCCGGATCCCTACTTTTGAAGAGGCTCGAAGTATTTATGCCCATGTCGATGCGCGGAGGAGGAAGATGCTTCTGCAGGCCAAGTTGGCTGCCAAGGTTCCTGCCGTGAATGGGTGAGTTCCATCTTCTGACACCAAACCCCCCGCTTCTCCCATCCGTTGCGTTATCCATCACTTCGCGAACCCGCCCCCTTTTTAATATTCCGCGGTGACTTACAGCTGTATACTAGTCATCTCGTCAACGACGGCGTCGAAGAGACCCCACCACCACCATCCACCGCCTCCTCCCCCAAGGTCGACGACAGTTCCCAGCTGTTCGTCGACCTGTCCGAGTCCAACGTCGGCTTCCGCCACTGGCACCCCCTCCCCATCACCCACCTCGGAAACACCGCCCTCACCGGCCAGTCCCAGACCGGCGGCCTCTGGGAGTGGACGAGCACGCCCCTGGCCCCCCACGCCGGGTTCGAGCCCATGCCGCTGTACCCGGGGTACACGGCCGACTTCTTCGACGGCAAGCACAACGTCGTGCTGGGCGGGTCGTGGGCTACGCACCCGCGCATTGCCGGAAGGAGGAGCTTCGTTAATTGGTATCAGAGGAAGTATCCGTATGCTTGGATTGGGGCGAGGATTGTCAGGGATGTTGAGTAATGCGGTTGTGACGATGGTAATGATGGTGAGGATGACGGCGGTGGTTGATGTTGGTATATGGCGGTTTCTTCTTGCGGCTTCGGCTTCATACCGAGGACACACAGATTGCTGATTCGGAACCTCTCTTAGCCGCACACGGTCCTTTTTCTTTGGCAGCATTTTGCTCGGATATTCTTTTTTTGCTTAGTTACTCGCCGACTTTCCTTCCCCAGAAGTCCCGCAACCCCCGTCGACGTGGCGGTCTATACTCTCCTTAACGCCCCATACGCATCTCAATTTGCAAGATACTTTCGCGCTGGCCTGTCGGCCAATCTCTCTGGCGCCACTGCCTGTTCGTGACCCAGGGTCTCATCTCTGTGATCATACTTCGTGGCCACGTCTCATTGTGCCTCGTAATACATGCCTTGGCCCACTCGTCTGAGATAAAACTTGCCCCCCTCCGCGGCTGCTTAGCGACCTTGGGGACGCACAATCAGTCATTCGAAGACACTTAATGTACTCGACAACAGATCAGTTCTTCTCGACACTCAACGGCAGGCCTAGGCTCTCCACATTCCGTAATAGACAGGCAGTCATTATCCGGGCGCCGCGCCGACTGCAGCATCGGCTGGGGTATAACATTCTCTCAGCACCTACGGAGCATTTGCCCGTGTAGCATCCTAACCGTCCAGGCTGCCGTAGGTCTCGAGGATGACCTCGACGACGTATGTGGGGAGGTGGACACCCGTCTCGGTGATTAGCTGCGTGACGTATTTCGCGGGCTGCAGAGAAATCCATATCATTAGACGCATTCTGTCACACACGACAGAACGGGGCAAAAAAAAAAAAAAAGAAAAGAAAGACAAGGGCTGGCTCGTGACAAACTTACCGTCCAGTCCACAAGTTCCTCTTGCGGTTCATCATCGTCCTTGGTGGTAAAGTGGTTGATCTGCTGATCAAAACCGACCTTGTACGGGCCGCCGGGAAAGTATGCGCTGAACTTGTGCGTCTCGCCGCAAACATACGTCTCGATGTTGCAATACTGCGCAGCCTGTGCGATCTGGCATGTGCCCATGCGGGAGATGATGCCGCCATCCTCGGTGATGACCTCACCACCCAGGAACACCCTGTCCACGCGCGGCTGCAGACTGGTCATAGCGTAGAGGACAGAGTGCAGGCCGATGGCCGAGGTGGGGATACCCCAGGAGCGGAGCTGCCGGACCACTCTGTCGCTCTCCTTGGGGTTCTGCTCGTCGCGCACGTAGATGACTTTGAACTGGCCCGGTCTCTCCTTCTGCGCCCGCTCGAGGAGGCACAGCACCGCGCGGGAGGCACCATGTGTCAAGACGGTAGACCCCGGGAAGACGAAGCGCCAGCCCCTCTCGGCGACACCCAGGCGGGCATTAATCGCACGCTGGGCGAACAACTGGCCATTCTTGACGAGATGCTGGCGGACAACGTCAAAGTTGCCGTCCTGCTCCCTAAGCATGTGCCGTATGAACCAGAGGAAGTAGTGGGTGCCGGTGACGAGGGGTATCGGGTTGCGGACGGAGGTCTTGAGGCGGTCGGAGGCGTTGTTGAGGATCTCGATGGTCTCGTGGGCGGTGGAGGAGGTGACGGAGTCGAGGAGGGCGGTCAGGGCCTTGATGGCCACGACGGGCTTGGTCAGGTCTGGGTTGTCGGCTAGGAGCTGGTGGTATGTCGCGACGATGTCGAATTGGGACTCGTCGCTTGCTGGGGCCGCGCCGCTGGGCGCTGACGATGATGTTGTCATGTTGTGTGTGTGTGTGTGTGCTTCTGCTGTGGGAATTGCTGAAGCGGCTGCTTTTGACGATGGTGGAGATCGGGAGAGTGCGATTGATGATGGTTTCGGTTGGGGATTTTTCGTGGTGTTGGCCAGTGGGTGGTGGGTGAATTGAACTGGTGATGGTGGTGTGGTGAGTCACGGCAACACTCAAGGTGGGGGAGGGGCATTCCACTATGGGACAGAATAAGCCGATACATTTATTTTGTCCGTCACTTACACCATTGTGCCCGCCTTATAGTCTCTACTTACAGTCTCGACGCCTTCCGCATATTTTCCTAGAGACTTGCTCATACGACACGTTTAGCAATCTTCTGGTTGATTCTATTAATGCGAGTTACTGTTTTTTTAGTCTTTCTAACTTGTGACGCATGCCCACCGGGATGGGACATGCGTATCGCAGAGCGACTCAAAGCGGTAGGGAGGCCGGAATTGGGTGTCCAATGTGCAGCGTACCGACAGGTGCTTCTCGATTGGTAGAAATACGCTTGGTATGGAAAAATTAATGACGAAAAAAAAAAGCCTCTTATTCTTCCCGTCTTCCCCCTCTCTCTACCATCAAACTCGACTTCCTTAACAATGAGACGCGGCTCCACCATGGATCCCCTGTCAGCATCCCCACACCCCCCACTGCACCATCCCCCACCTCACCATCTCTCACTACCGGTACACAACACCTCTTCCCTACATCGCCATGAAACCATCATAACTTACCACCCACTCCACACCCTAAATCCAACAGACCACACACACGCACACACATAATGGAGATTCTCGACCCCTCCACCGGCGAACCCCTCCCCCCCGACACCATCCAGCGCGTCCTCTTCCTCGCCAACGCCGTCCACGTCTACAACATCCCCCCTCTCCCCTCCACCCGCGGCCACTCCGCATCAGCATGGACCGCCGACCCCTCGCGCCACATCTTCACCGCGCGCCTCCGCATCCTCGAGACCAGCACCGGCGACGACGATGGCGACGACGAGAGCAACACTGACGAGAACTCCCTAAAAGTCGACGTCGTACTCGAGGACCCCTCCACGGCCGCCCTCTTCGCCGCGTCTCCGTACACGAGCCCCGCGTCCGTCGAGCCTGTGGTTGATAGCAGTCGCTTCTTCGCCGTCACCGTGCGGGATCCCCGCGGGCGCAAGGCGGTGTTAGGCATCGGCTTCGAGGAGCGCAGCGAGGCCTTCGACTTTGGCGTTGCGCTGCAAGAAGCGCGGAGAGCGCTAGGCTGGGAGGGCGGACGGACCGGCCCCGGAAATCAAAAGGTTTCCGACGCCAAGAAGGTTGAGGACAAGGACTACAGCCTGAAGGAGGGGGAGACCATCACGGTCAATATCGGTAGCAAGGGGCTCGGATCGAGGCGCGCGCATGCCGCCCCGCCCCCGGAAGAGTCGTCGGGGAACCTGCAGTCCTTTGCGCTGCCGCCACCGCCTGGCTCGTCGTCATCTGGCGGTGGCTCTGGCGGTTTCAGTCTGCCGCCGCCGCCGAGTGCCGAGGATGTCAAGAGGAAGAGACGGTCTGCGCAGGAGCTGGGCTTCGATGATGGGCAGTTTGGCGAGTTTGCCTAGACGATGGACGGCTTGGTGG
>JPKY01000096.1:0-104555 GCA_000769265.1 Hapsidospora chrysogenum ATCC 11550
GGGGGGGGGGGGGGGGAGGAGAGGTGTGACGAGTGTTGAATTCTCACGACTTGAGGTTCTCCGCCAGCCACACGGTAGATCCGCCGCCGAACCCGAGTTTAGCAATGATGCTGAACCTCCCATCCAGGACGTCGCCCGGCTTTGTTGGATGGAAATGTTTAGTTTTAACGTGCCAATTCACTGCTGTAGATCCTCAGACTTGAGACAAGCGGAGGGACGTCAAAGGAAAAGGCGAAGACGGACAGAAAGCGAAAGGACAAAAGCAACCTTAAGACAGTGGTCTTCGAATCTTAGAAGGCGGCCTGGATGACATCTTACATCACCAAAGTTCTGATGGGAGCACGTTCCGTTAATGGGCGTGGTCGATATGTAGGGATCACGATTTCAGCAACCGGGTAAGTACTAAGGTAGCCTGTCGGTTTCGAACTGCTGGAACGCTCTATTGTTATTACTAGTTCGGTTATCGATAACACCAAAGGCGGCTTTCCGACTTACGACCAGCGGATACCGGTTATTACATGTATTTTTATCTTTATAGTTCGATGCTCTTTTCAGTGGCTTTGTTTTAATTGTATTGGGAGGGGTTTTTTTTTTTCTTCTTTTTTTCTTAAATTTGCGATACGAGCGTACAGACAGTTCACGGATACAGGTAATAACAAAGCAGTCATTGTTTGCTTGGGAATCGTCCAATATCCACCGGTGCAGGTGGGGTAAAACCAAGGTGCGGAGGCTGAGCACCGGTACGGCAGAAGTGACGGCATCAATGGCAGGCGCCTCTGTCACCACAGCGACCTGAAGGTGACGGCGGGGCCCTTGCAGGCCTTGCACAGGCATCTCAGCGCGTTCCAGCGCCACCGATCCAGCGTCCTCCTAGCAGCCTCGCCGCCCGCTAAAGACCCAGCCTAGGTACCTGGTACCTCAAGCACTTACCCACGCAACAGTGACAGCATCTCTCCTCTGGCCATTCCAGCCCCGCCATCCACTGTACACAGTACCTTACCTACAGTACCTGACGTACTGCCAGCTTGCCAGCACTTTACCGCTACCAGTAGTCCAGTACCTAAGTACCCTACCTACCTATAGTGGAGTCCTCAGTGGCCAGTGGTCCATCTTTTCCTTTACGCACCTCCACTGCTTAACCTCAACCTCGTCCTCAACTGCCTCCCCCGCCGAACCTCCACCACCCGTCTCTCCGGCCAACCCTCTCTCCCTCGCCTCGTTTCTCTCCTCTTCCACCGTTGACGCAAAACCCACCACACTCCCGCATCCGAGGCAGCTGCCTTTTCGACCTGCCGCATAGCTCCCTCCTGCGTGCGCTGCGACGTCCGCGCGAGGTCAAGGAAACCCAACCCTTCCAACGCCTCTCCTTTCGTCGCTCCCCCACCTTGTGCACATCATACGCGCCGCCCACCCTCGTTTCCGCCATGGCGCCCACCATCGAGGAGCTCGACGCTACCGTCAGCGCCTTCTACGACGGCCGCGGAGAACAGGTGTGTGCCTTTCCGGAATTGCTGTTTTCTTTGACTTGGAGACTTCCCCCCTGCTAACTCGTCATCTTCTCCGCAGCAAAAAGCCGCCCAAAATGCGCTGAACCAGGTTGGTTCACACCCCCACTCTAGGCCGAATCTGCCCGTCGACCGCCAACGAATCTCGACTGACAATAGTATCACAGTTCAAAGAGGATCCCGACGCCTGGTTGATGGTCGACAAGATCCTGTCCGATGCGAAGCATCCCCAGACAAAATGTGCGTGCGGTGTGGTGGTGCTGGTGGTGGTGGTCTGAGCCGTATCTGGCAGCGGGGCTAACGTGGTTGCAGACCTTGGTCTCCAAGTCCTTGACAATGTCATCATGACAAGATGGAAGGTCCTCCCGCGCGAGCAATGTCAAGGTTGGTATCCCAGTATTCTCGGCATTATTGTCATATCTCTGCTGACCGCATTCCAGGTATCCGAAACTTCATCGTCCAGTTCATCATCCAGTGCTCGAGCACCGAAGAGACGCTGCGGTCCCAACGGACCCTCCTCAACAAGCTGAACCTTGTCCTCATCTCCGTACTAAAGCAGGAGTGGCCTCATAACTGGCCGACATTTATCAACGAAATCATCTCCTCTTGCCACTCGAACCTGTCCATCTGCGAGAACAACATGATCATTCTCCGCCTGCTATCCGAAGAGGTCTTCGACTACTCGGCCGAGCAGATGACCTCCACCAAGACGAGGAACCTCAAGCAGACCATGTGCGCCGAGTTCTCGCAAATCTTCCAGCTGTGCCAGGAGGTCCTCAACACCGCCACCCAGCCGAGCCTCGTCAAGGCCACCCTCGAGACCCTGCTCCGCTTCTGCAACTGGATCCCGCTGGGCTACATCTTCGAGACGCCACTCATCGAGACCCTCCGCACACGCTTCCTACCCACCCCCGAGTTCCGCAACGTAACCCTGCAGTGCCTGACCGAGATTGGCGGTCTGCAGACCGGCGGGCCAGGGCAGCCCAATTCGTACGACGAGCAGCTGGTCAAGATGTTCACCGAGGTCCTCAGCACCATCGCGGATATTATCCCGGTCTCGCTTGATCTGAAGTCGACATACCCCACCAGCAATTCCAAGGATCAGGAGTTTGTGCAGAACCTGGCCCTGTTCCTTTGCAACTTCTTCGGCATGCATCTAAATGTAAGGCGGAGGTTGCGTCCGGCCTCCTTGGGGGACATTGCTGACACTCTGAGTACAGCTCATCGAGAACCTTCCCAATCGCGATTACCTGCTTCACGGCCACTACTACTTGATCCGGATATCCCAGATCGACGACCGCGAGATCTTCAAGATCTGCCTAGATTACTGGCTCAAAATGGTCCAGGAGCTCTATGAGGAGATGCAGTCGCTGCCCATTACCGATACGAACCCACTCCTCGCCGTCGGAAGCGGTCTCACCGGAAGCGGAGCGCCGAACCCGACCGTCCTGATGAACTACCCCCTGCGGAAGCACAAGTACAACGAGATCCTGTCGAACCTCCGAGTCGTCATGATCGAGAAGATGGTTCGACCGGAAGAAGTGCTCGTCGTCGAAAACGACGAGGGCGAGATCGTCCGTGAGTTCGTCAAGGAGAGCGACACGGTTCAGCTTTACAAAACTATCCGCGAGTGTCTCGTCTACCTCACCCACTTGGACGTGGTCGACACGGAGCAGATCATGACCGAGAAGCTGGCTCGCCAAGTCGACGGCTCTGAATGGTCCTGGCACAACTGCAATGTCCTCTGCTGGGCCATCGGTTCCATTTCTCTGGCCATGAATGAGGAGACGGAGAAGCGGTTCCTTGTCACCGTCATCAAGGATCTTCTCGGTCTTACAGAGATGAAGCGCGGAAAGGACAACAAGGCTGTTGTTGCCAGCAACATCATGTACATTGTGGGGCAATATCCGCGATTCCTGAAGGCGCACTGGAAATTCCTCAAGACGGTGGTAAACAAGTTGTTCGAGTTCATGCACGAGTCACACGAAGGTAAGGACAGGACTCTCTTGACTCCGAAATAGATGGGGCCTCGCTCGCTGACAATGACTAGGTGTGCAAGACATGGCGTGCGACACGTTCATCAAGATCGCCCGCCAGTGCCGTCGACATTTTGTGGCCCTGCAACCCAGCGAACAGGAGCCATTTATCGAAGAGATTGTGAGGAACATGGGTAAGATTACATGTGACCTCACACCTCAGCAGGTTCATACGTTCTACGAGGCTTGCGGCTACATGGTGGCCGCGCAGGGGAACCAGCACCAGCAGGAGAGGCTTCTGGCCGAGCTCATGAACATCCCTAACACGGCATGGGATGAGATCATCAAACAGGCGACTCAGAACCCGTCGATTCTTCAGGATGCCGAGACGATCAAGGTCATTGGCAACATCATGAAGACCAACGTGTCGGCGTGCTCCTCGATCGGCCCCTACTTTTACCCGCAGATCGGGCGCATATACCATGATATGCTCGAGATGTACCGCGCCACAAGCGGTCTCATCTCCGAGGCGGTGGCGAGGGACGGCAACATGGCGCCCAAGATGCCCAAAGTCCGCGGGCTGCGCACGATCAAGAAGGAGATTCTCAAGCTGATCGAGACATATGTGGAGAAGGCCGAGGACCTCCAGGCTGTGGTTAACCAGATGGTTCCCCCGCTGCTGGAATCTGTCCTGGTCGACTACAACCGCAACGTGCCGGCAGCCCGAGATGCCGAAGTTCTCAAGGCTATGTCGACCATCATTACCAAGCTTGGCGTATGTCTCTCATTGTGTCTCCCAGGGTGTCTCCCCTGTCTCCCCTGTACCTGTGGATTTGCTGACATGCATGGATGTGTAGGCGTTAATGGAGGAGCAAGTCCCCATCATCATGCAAAACGTGTTCGAGTGCACGCTCGACATGATCAACAAGGACTTTTCCGAGTTCCCAGAGCACCGCGTCGAGTTCTTTAACCTCCTCCGGGCGATCAACCTGCACTGCTTCCCTGGTGAGTCTCCTTCTTGGAGGGATGATGAACGCGGCTGTGGAGGGCGCTACTAACCAATTATGCACAGCTCTGCTGAAGCTCGACAACAACCAGTTCAAGTTCGTCATCGACTCGTGCTCGTGGGCCTTCAAGCACGACAACCGAGATGTCGAGGCGGCCGGGCTTAACATGTGCCTGGAACTGATCAACAACATTGCCGAGAAGACGGACGTGGCGACTGCCAACACCTTCTTCCAGCGCTTCTTCGTCAACATCCTGCAGGACGTCTTTTTCGTGGTGACGGACCCCGATCACAAGGCTGGCTTCAAGACGCAGTCGATGGTGTTGATGAAGCTCTTCTACTTTGTGCACCCTGCCGACGGCACGGCGCCCAAGATCCAGGGGCCGATTTACACCCCTGAGCAGGCGCAGAGCGGGACCGACAACCGGGAGTTCCTGGCAAACTTTGTCGGGACTCTGCTTCAGAACGCCTTCCCCAACCTGAAAACGTAAGTTGAGCCTCCCAAGTATATGTACTAACCCGGCCCCCCCTGAGGCTCTGGGCTAACGAGGACAACTGCAGTGCACAAGTGGCCAGCTTCGTGGAAGGGCTGTTCACGCTCAACACGCAGTACGACAAGTTCCGTCTGAACCTGCGAGACTTCCTCATCTCGCTCAAGGAGTTTGCCGACGACAACGCGGAGTTGTTCGCGGTGGAGAAGGAGCAGCTGGAGCGCGACACCAAGGCGGCCGACATGGAGAGGCGGCAGAAGGTCGGCGGTCTGCTGAAGCCATCGGAGCTGGATGATGAGGAGCTGTGACTCGGCGAGGAGCTACGGACAGAATACGCACCGAACCGCGAGCGCCTGGACCAGTGCGAAGGCAACGACGGTGCAGCAGGGGATGCTGGGGACGGATGGGAGTTCTACGGATTATAGGCCAGAATCCGCCTGGGAAGGCGACCGAGGGCGGGGAAGTGTCCGAAAGATTTTGCATTACTGTAGTGATACCAATAGGCCAACGAGCCGCCACAATTGGACGGCCGTTCTCGGGACTTGTAAGCTGTGGCGGTTCGCAGTGGTGGGGGGAGAGAGTGGGGACTGTCGCGGAGGACAGGGGTAGATCGCCGACCCCTTGCTTGTTCCTATTGCACTCTGCGTCTATGTCGATGCGGGAAAACGGGTCGACACTGAGGTCCTCTTCTTGAATTCTTACATACAGTAGAACTCCATGGGAGGCCGGTGAGAGAGCGCGAACGGAAGCGGAAAACGGGATGGGCGAAAGAAGGACAGCTCTACGTACAGTTACGGCAGGAAAGGAAGAGGGAGGGCGAACAAAAGTTATGTCGAGAACAAAAAACGAAGACGATGACACAAACGGTGCTGGAATGATACGCGCCAACCAAAGCGGGACGTGGAGGGAGGCCTCTCGGGTGGTGGGGGGATGTTACCGGGATGTAGGGAGGTGAGCCCATAGACACCCGTCGGGATGGGATACAGATTGGTGCTGTCAGTGCAGCCTTGTAAAGTCTTGAGGTACAGATATGCGTAATTGAACTACTAGATTACTCTATACTCGTATACTTGCTCGTATTATATCTCGCATGTGCTATTAGTGGCGAAGCGTTTATTTAGTACGTGTGGTTTGCCGGGAAGATCGGAGGGTGTCACGGCAGCAAGGTACGAGTACTAACTTAGTCGTCAGTCCCCTTAGGTAGTAGTACCTAGCGGATATTGGTTACCTGAGACTAGCAGATGGGAGAGCAGGTCGATCCGCCGAACCGGTCTGAGTCGCGGATGGCTCGAGTTACGAGTACGATATGAGGGATGAGAAAAATAAAAGTAGCGGTGACGAATTTGGATGTCCCAATGACATGGCGCCCAGCGGAGGACGTTTCGATGAGGGCATACGTAGGCCGATGTGGCTGAGCCAGCCGTCAATCCCGGTGTGAGGGACTGGGGATGAGAGGTGGACGAGGTTGTAAAGCCCGTCCGTGTTGCAATCAGCATGGATTTCCTCAGGAACCATGCCCGTATCGCACAACTACCTAGTACCTTACTTATTTACCCAAGTACTCGTAGTAGGAGGCTTAGAGGAGCTTACGACGTCTTTGTGAGTACGGGAAGGCGGGACCCTGACTTTGGATCTTACACGGTACGTACGAGTACATAGGGCAGGAGCGAGCGCAAAACCTACCTCCCCTCCTGCGCTTTGGCAATTGGCAATTGGCAAGTGGCAAGTGGCACCCACTCGCCGCGGGGGGCCTCCAATGCTCAAGTGCTCCACAACCCGGCAACGGACAACCTTGAACATCTCATATTGACTCGTAACTCTCGACTCTCTCTCGCTCTCCCCCCTCTCTTCCACTCCTACCATTACGTTAGGGCCTTTTGCTCCACGGTCCTTGGACCAGGTCGACCATCGGCCGTGGACCTTGTTGCACACTTAACCTCGCACGGTTCTGAGCCCTGCCTCTTCTCCTCGGGCCGCCGCCAACCGCCTTTTCATTGCGCGCTTCCACTTCGCCCACTCCCCCCAACCGCCTGGCACTTACTCATGGATCAACGCTTCCCTCCTCGTGCACCCCTATTCGACCTCTCTGGAGCTGCTCTCTCATCTCTTATCACCCTCGATACCGATGTATATCCTCGCACAAGAGTTACTATGAATGAGCGCCCACTACACTATATGCAGCACGGCACAGCACCAACTGCCGCTGCCATCACCGCCTGAAGATATCAGCATCATATTCACAGGGATACATACACCTTCTCCGCATCGTTACATTGCCGTGCCCCGTGATGGCACGCTTCGAGGAGTCGCCTGCCCAGCCGGCGGCGCCGGCGGCGGCCCCTGGCCCTCCCGCCCCTACCAAGGCCAGACGCCACCACCGCAAGTCCCGCAACGGTTGCGTCGAGTGTAAGCGGCGCCATATTCGCTGCGACGAGGGCCGTCCCACGTGCGCCAACTGCAAGATGGCCGAGCGCATGTGCTCCTTCCCCACGACACCTCCGGCTCGCGCTGCCTCTTCTGCTGCTAGCAGTACTGCCTGTACTGCCACTGCTCCGGGCTGTGTTGCTGGAGGCTTGGGCTTGGAGGTGCCGTCTCCGCATCCCGGGATTCAGATCCCCGCCCGGAGCAGCCCGTCTCGGAGCATCAGCAGCGCCGGTTCCAGGGCACTGGGCCCGGATGAGACCTCGAGGGCCGGACTGGGCCCGCAGTCGCTGCCGTCTTTCAACGAGTCCTTCGCCGCCGCCGCCCCGCCGCCCCCGTCCGGCCCTCCGCCACCCGTAGGCTCGACCTTCACGCCGCAGCACCTGATGCTGCTCCACCATGTCGAGACAGGCATGCGGGAGGACATCCTTGGTGCCGGTCAGTCGTCTACTGTCGTCGACATGGCCATCCGCTACGCCGTCGAGTGTCCCTACCTCATCGACCAGCTCCTAGCCTTCTCGGCCATGCACCTCGCCCACAAGCGCCCCGAGCACGCCGCCGCCTACCGCCACCAGGCCACCGAGTTACAGACTCGGGGCCTTGCCTACTTCACCCGCGAGACGGAGCACTTGTCCACCTCTGACACCCACTCCGCCGCCCCGCGCTTCCTCTTCGCAAGCCTGCTGAGCCTGCACGCCCTGGCTGACACGCTGACCTATCAACGCGCCGACTTCGATGTCTTCCTCGACCGCTTCATCGAGTGCATACAGCTGCACCGGGGGATTCTATACATCGTTCGTCCCCTGTACCAGGTGCTCATGCAGACCGAGGTCGAGCCTATAATCGCCCTCGGCCGGATCCAGCGTCCCCTGGATCTCCAGCGCGGGACCGAGTTTGAGCCCCTCCTGTCCCTCGTCGAGCACCTTCCCCCGGCCAAGGCGAACCCTTGCCGCGAGGCTGTGGGCGTCCTGCAGTGGGCTTTCGACCTGAGCGCGCAGCTGCCCAGCCGGGACATACCGCACGCGGTGGCCGGCTTCAGCGTCATGGTGCCGCCCGAGTACGTCGACGTTCTGCGGGAGAGGTGCCCCGAGGCGCTGGTCATACTCGCGTACTACGCCGTGCTGCTGCACCGGACGAAGAGGTACTGGATCTGCGGGGGGAATGGGGCGTTTATGATCACTGCTATTGCGCGGCATCTGGGGCCGCAGTGGGCGGATGCTATGCGTTGGCCGCTTGAGGCGTTGGAGAGGGAGCGTGACTGAGATATCTGGTGCGGGAATGCAACATACAGCTCACAGGTTCAACCTTCTCGGCCATCACCAGCGCGCGTCCCGCGGGGATCTATCCGGTTTTACCCACAAGGGGAAAGAGAACGAGCGTCCCCGAACCGGATGCGTTGGATAGAAGAATTCTTCTCGAGTTGGGCCATGCGGGGCTACGGCCGGTGCGCCCGAATACAACGATTGCGCACTCCGCCATAGGGACGGGTCATGGGCGCTGATGCCGGGTCTACCTTACGTACTCGCGGTACCTATAATCTGGCGCTATTTGGCACCAAGCGTCGGCGCATACAAAGTTCGCCAGCCCTGATGCCAAAGAGTAACGGTACCTGAGGTCAGTTGCGCCCGGTGCTGGCACGCTTCCTGGCATGCTTGCGTTGGATGACGACATGGCCCGGAGGAGTATCTCCCTCGGCGTCGGTAGACAGCAGATGCGCGGCCGGAAGTTGTTCCTGGCATCATGACGGATGGGGGGCTGCCATGAACGCTTAGTTACCAAATCGAGCTGCGACACACCACAAGTTCGCCGATATCATCAGTCAGCTTTCAAAGAGGTCCATGTTGGGAAAGCCAGTAATGGCTGCCAAGTATTATATCCCGTAAGTGTTGCATGTACCGAGTATCGGTCCATGGATAGTCCCTAGGATGCACCGAGTTCTTGCGTGGGGATAAAACAAGCATAAGCATCACCCCGAAAAAAAAAACACACATAAACACATGACCTCAGAATGCTGTCCTTCTCTTTAATGGAGAAATTAATCTCCCCAAAACAAAACGCCGGGCGAATTTTACAATTTTTATTCATTACGTATTCCTTGATCCTGGCGCGGGTTCCTCCGACCAAACAGACACGGCGCATCGTTCTTCCGCCCCAGTCTTTTCTGGGTCCTCGGCGCCGGCGAATCAAGGAAACCGACGCTGCAAAGTGCGACATTGGAAGGCACCGGATCTCGTCGTCGTGAGGTGAGCTCCTGATTCGCAACCGTGTCACCCGTCCTCAATACTCTGCGCGTCTTTTCCCTCCCTCCCCGCCTTCCGACGCTCATTCTCCCCTTTCTTTCTTCTTTTTCATTTGCTCTCCCGCCCAGCATCTGTAAAGGAGTGCAGCACGTCTCTCGTCACAATGTTTAAGCTTGGTGCTAGCCGCTCCCTGGCGAGGGCGTTCAACGTCTCCAAGGTGCGCATTTCTACGAAACAGAAAAGCTCTGAAGATATCGCCATTTTGGATCAATATCTTCTGCGGCTTTGGAAGCCGAGTTGGGGCGACGTCCGAAACAACTTACTGACATGCACATCTACAGATCGCGCCCGCTGTCAGGCTGCCCGGTGCCTCCCAGCAGAAGCGAGCCCTCAGCATCCACGAGTACCTCTCTGCCGACCTCCTGAGACAGGTAACGAACCCTCTACGATGTCGAAAACAAAGAAAGATGAAGCGATGAGGGAAGCTGACGATAATGGGAAAAATACAGTATGGCATCGGCGTACCCAAGGGATCCGTGGCCAAGAACCCGGCCGAGGCCAAGCAGGTGGCCAAGGAGATCGGCACGGAGGACATGGTCATCAAGGCTCAGGTGCTCGCCGGCGGTCGCGGGAAGGGAACTTTTGACAACGGCCTTAAGGGCGGCGTCCGCGTCATCTACTCGCCCCACGAGGCCGAGATGTTCGCCCAGCAGATGATCGGGCACAAGCTCATCACCAAGCAGACGGGCGCGGGCGGCCGTCTGTGCAACAGCGTGTACATCTGCGAGCGCAAGTTTGCCCGCCGCGAGTTCTACCTGGCCATCCTCATGGACCGCGCCACCCAGACGCCGGTCATCGTGTCGTCGTCCCAGGGCGGCATGGACATTGAGACGGTGGCCAAGGAGAACCCCGACGCCATCAACACGACCTACGTCGACATCAACGAGGGCGTGACCGACGACATGGCCCGCGGCATCGCCACCAAGCTGGGCTTCAGCGAGCAGTGCATCGAGGACGCCAAGGAGACGATCCAGCGCCTCTACAAGATCTTCCGCGAGAAGGACTCGACGCAGATCGAGATCAACCCTCTGTCCGAGACGTCGGACCACCAGGTGCTGTGCATGGACGCCAAGTTTGGCTTCGACGACAACGCCGAGTTCCGCCAGAAGGAGGTCTTTGAGTGGCGCGACACCACCCAGGAGGACCCCGACGAGGTGCGCGCGGCCAAGTCTGGCCTCAACTTCATCAAGCTCGACGGCGACATCGGCTGCCTCGTCAACGGCGCCGGCCTGGCCATGGCCACCATGGACATCATCAAGCTGAACGGCGGGCAGCCGGCCAACTTCCTGGACGTGGGCGGCGGCGCCACGCCCGCGGCCATCAAGGAGGCGTTTGAGCTCATCACGAGCGACCCCAAGGTGACGGCCATCTTCGTCAACATCTTTGGCGGCATCGTGCGGTGCGACCACATCGCGACGGGCCTGATCCGGACGGTGGAGGCGCTGAACCTCAAGATCCCCATCATCGCGCGCCTGCAGGGCACCAACGTGGACGAGGCGCGCAAGATCATCGAGGAGTCCGGGATGAAGATCTTCTCCATCGACGACCTCCAGAGCGCGTCCGAGAAGGCGGTCCAGCTGTCGAAGATGGTCAAGCTGGGTGAGTTTGGATGAGATGCACAGAAAAGACACGGGGAAACCCCCCCCCCCCGAGTCCGCTCTCCCCCTATTATCTGTGGGCTCCGCTCTGTTTTGGACCTTTTGCTAATGTTTTTTTTGTTTCTCTGGTTCAGCTCGTGATATCGATGTCGGCGTCGAGTTTACTCTGGGTATCTAAGAGTTCGAGTTATAGAAGACTTGGCTGGTCTTGGGGGTGGGGGTGGGTGGGGGGCCGTGGTGGTGGGCCCCCATGTAATATTTTCCGAACTACTGGAGGTTGGCTTGGTATTACCGTATGAGCTGCTGCTACGGCTGGTGTAGCATTGGTTCCCGAGATAAGTAGGGGATGTCTGCAAGATAGATGGGACGCATTTATATTAAATTTGGTATCGGCATAGCAAATCATCCCAGCAAACTTCATCCAATACCCCGTCGGCTTGCGAAACCACAACAATGGCACAGTTTGGGCTTACCATCTGGTACCTAGCCGCGGATTATCGATTGTCATTTGGGTGTAAAAGCAATTCGTCAACACCTACCTTTTGGTGCAAATACTCGGGCGCCGAGAGAGAGAGGTACGTGTATGGGGCACCAGCCGTGTCCACAATGAAAGAAGACCCAATGAGCCTTGTCCCCCTTGGTAACAACACAATGGAAATATTAGCCGGCACTTGTCGCCGAAAGAAGAAACCCATGCCTGTGGTAATAAACTTTCTCTTGTCCTCATTCTCACGCAATCTTCCCGAAGGTATGGGATGCCAATGAACGATATCTAGAACCTCGGTTCGTAGTTTTTTCGTCCGAGCCAGGTCGGTGATGAGGACATCAAAGTCGTACGGGATCATCCGGGGGGGGGGGGGGGGGTTAATTATCATGATATGTCGACCTCGAATTCTTGCTGCGACCTCTCGCTGCTTCTTCTTTTCGTTGTAGAAGAGTACTGGATTAGGCTTCGACGAGAGACGTTTGTTGATATCAGGTCGCAGAGGTTGGGAGGTCCAGAGAATGGACCCTGCTCGGAGTCGGAGTCGTGGATCTGACGCATCTGATTAAGGGGGGGGGGTTTATCGAGGAGATGAGGCTTGTGGCTGTTTGACAGGCCCACCACAACTGCGAGTTACAGTACTGTACGCGACGTGGTGTGTTATCCAGGTTTTAGTGGCGAGGTGGTGGGGGGAGATTGAGAAGATCGTGGTCTTTTTAACTTGTGCAGTGCTGCCAGCCAGTGCCCTGAACGACGGGCAGTTTTGGACTCTGGTCAGGTAGTAACCTGGTAATTAGGTACTAACTTTGTAGGCCGCTGGCACCTACTTACGTATTTCGTAGATGTCCCAGGCGTGGGTGGTCCACCGTTACCCACATTTGACTTGAGCCGCATTGCCAAAAAGGGGATCCACAATACAAGTTGGGTTTCGGAGAGAACTCGCAGGGCGGCGGATGGGATGATGGTTAGACTTGGGACATTTCTTTGGGGATTTACTCGCCGTTGTCCGTTGCCGCAGCGGGAGACGCGCCACGATATAGCCAGGCAGATTCAAGATCGAAATGAACGAACCCCTCTCTCTCTCTCTCTGTGTCTCATCGAAAAAGCATCATAATCGTTTACTCGCGCGTATTCCAGTGTTCGTCTGATTTAGTACCGTTGATGTATGTACCGGATGAGCTCTCGCCACTGCGAATTGCCGATGGACCTCCGAGGCATGTCCGCGCCGGGCCCGGCGGAGAATGTGGGGATCGATGATCGGCACGCCGAACAAGCCCCGCTAAAATGAATTTTATAGATTTTTTTTTATTTTAATTTTTTTCGGGAAGAGAGGGGCCGTGGGGCCGTTGTCCGGCCTGTAATTCCCGGTGTGTTGCTCCGGTGGTATTCCCGGGGTGGGGGGGGGGGGGNGGGGGGGGGGGGGGGGGTCTTTCGGTGAGTCAAAACGACGTGGGATTTCGTTCCGCCGAGGAGTGCGCGGGCGGGAAAGGGAGTGATTGGGGGCGAGTGAGGTGAGTGAGTGGTTCGGCAGAGAGAGCAGAAGGTGTGCTTCGTTCAGGCCGAGGTGAGGACGGCGATGAATGCCAGAGTTGAGAAGACGTTTGAAAAAGATAAGAACGGGTGGTGGGAAAGATTGGGAAAACTAACGGAGGGGGGAAGAAATGGCCGGGAATAATGGCGATGAGTTTAGACTTTTACCTACCAAAATAGAGTAACCTCGGTAGGGTTCGGGAAATCTGGAAAAGCTCATCATGAGTCCATGACCCATCGTACATGAAGGTCGAACAGATAGAGTGGACTCCCACCCATGCAACGTTATGGCGAATAGATGCAAGCCACCGGCCGCGGCTGAACACAGTGGGGCGTGCGGCCCCGTCTATGTTAGATGCCGCGTGCTGGGTATCCACATGCATGCCCGTTTACAAGTCTTCTCTTGGCTCTGGTGTGGGTTCCCGTTTCCCGCGTTTGCGCTTGGCGCCTTCGGGTATGAGTCTTGTCTGTATGTACGAGACCGGCCGGTAGGATGGGATGCAGGAGTAAGATTCTGTGAGACTTGGAGCGAGGGCGGGCTTGGGGTATAAGTAGGCTGACTCCGTCCCCCCTCCCCCCTTTTTGTGATGCCATCCCATTCTCTGTATAGCATCAGATCAGATTACCAAGATCTCTCAAGACTTGAACACGATTTCTCTCCGACTGTCCATACTACTGGATACAACACACACACACACACCACCACCCATACAACAACCACACATCACCACCACCACCATCATCATGTCTTCCCAACGCCAAAGCTGGTTCCGCCGCCACTGCACTCCCGCTCCCCCTCAGACCAGTGTCCCGACTTGCACCTGCGCCTCGTGCTTCGGCGGGCCCGTTCAGTCCCAGCCCGGAACGCTGGCCTGCCCTTGCGCCTCTTGCTACGGCTCTCCCGCACCCGGCCAGATCGGAGCAGCAGCAATGTGCACCTGCGCTCACTGCTACGGCACTGCGACATCATCATCAACAAGCAAATCCCCCCACCGCGGCGGCCAGCGGAAACATACAAGCGGCCTTGGCGGGGTAGGGTCCGACTCGATGGCCTCGCTGCTGCTGCCGAAGCGCTCACAATAAACGACACCAACTGGGTACGGGGGGGGTTACGACGATAGATTGAGCACCACCCGCGGCTCTCGCAGATGAACATGACGAGAGGAGAGGGTGATCAGACAAACGAGGGCTGGACCCCACGCGCATACCACCTTTCTTCTCAGCCCCATCACGGGTTTTGTCCATCTCAGGGGTCCTTCCTCTACTGGATGAACAGCCAACTCATTGGCCAGATCCTTCGCAAATCCGCGGCGCTGCGTGGTTGCATTGCAGCATGTCTCGACCCCTCCCCCGGCAAGTCGCTAGTTAAGCTTATGATTATTATTGGTCTTGGGATGGAGGGCGGGGGGGGGAGGGGACCAAGGGTGATCAAGTGCTTATACGTTACCCTCTAGCTCCAAAAAAAGTCGAGCAACGTCGCAATCCCCCATCTTGGGTCGTGGGCCAGATGTGGTTAGCTAGAGGCGAGACCGGAGGATAAGGGTGGATAATGATGCCCGGAACCGGGGTAATTAGGAGTTTCTGGGGTTCAACTTGGATACCTGGGGGTTGAATGTCATTGGTTTTGTTTTACAGGGACGGAGAATAATACCGAGGGGTGGAGTGGAGTATACACGTATATATCGGAGAGTAAAGTGCACGCAACATTAGTTAACACGTTGCAGAATAACGAATAATAATCACCAAGCCAGTCCCCAGTCTCTCGTGTGCATATCCGCGTAAAACCATTTTGGCGATAACAGTCGATCCTGTGCACGTTGACTCTTGATATACTGCGTGTAGTTTAGTAGGTATAGGGTAGTTAAAGATGAATGAGGTACAGATGCGATGAGAGGAACGTGTGGATGTTCAAGCATGCTTCAACACTTGGCTTTGACAGACTTGATGGGCGCATCTTGGACGTGGAACTGGCACTGTCGCATAAAGGATCCATTCTTGCTGGGCCAGCGGTGTAGGTAGTCGGATGATGAATTAGGTAGGAGATGCGATGCGGAGGAGATGCGATGCGGAGGTGCGATGCTGTGCGATGTGTGGGGGTGCTGCTTTGCTCACTGCTGGTTGCCTGCCAATCGATGCGATGCGATGGGGTTGCTAGCCCGAAGCCACGGCGGCTGAAGTATTCCTGGGCGCGCCATTCGATGCCATTCAGGGTCCTGGGGTAAAGGTAATAATTAGATGGCGCAGGTGGTGAGAGCGGAGGCGGATGGACTGACGCATCTGTTTCAAAAGATGAGCGGGGAAACTGAGTCGGGGCATCCAAGCCACTGCGCACCTTCCTTCAAACCTGCAGTCGAGACAACGCCGGAGCCAGTCCCGTGCCCTGAGGCCGCAGGCGTCGCACCTTCCAACGGCTAGGTACAGTGCCTACCCCTACAGGTACCGTTCCTGCCTTGTCAGCCAGCGACGACGACCCTGGTCGCGCCTGCTCCTCCTCTTCCTCCTCCTCCTCCTCCTCCTCCTTCTTCCTCTTCCCTTTCCCCCCTCTCACGGGACCCCAGAGGGTGACGACAGGTTCGAGAAATGCCTATCCGCGTCAAGCCAAAGCCGCCGCAGCGTCGCGAGTTCTCGCCTGCCGGCAACGGTGGAGGAGGAAGAGGAGGAGGAGGAGGAGGAGGAGGTCTGGCCCCGCACCCCTTTGACGGGGAGCTGCCGCAGATTGGTCCCGATGACCCCTTCAAGGACGTTGTCGAGAAGCTCTCGATGTGAGTCTGGCATACCAGCAGCCGGCTACTAATTACCGCGTGGACTGCACGGATTGAATTGCTGACGACAATTGCCCTCCAAACCAGCTACTTTGGCAATGTGATAGACCTCCCCAGCAGCTTCGAGCAGCTCCGTACCACCTCGGCCGGTGACTGCCTGCGCGTCCTCGTCGAGCACCTGTGCACGACCTGCATCAACCCCGTCGTTGTGGCCGCTCTGCTGTGCGTCCCCGATCCAAGTCCCCGATCCTGCACCCTGACCCCGAGACACCCAGTCAATCCCCTTACTCATCCGCTCGCTCACACTGCATAGAGCCCTGAGATGGCACTACGCCGCCGAGAACGAACACCCCGACCTCAGCGAGGCCCGCGCCAATGGCTGCGAGATCGTCGCCTGGCGCTTCCTCACCCGCCAGTCCGAGCGCGATGCCGTCGACTACTGCCTCTACGAGATCTCCGGAACCGACGCCATCGACGCCAATCCCGTCGTGCCCACCCCCTGGGGCAACATCGACCAGGAGACCCTCGACGAGCGATCACCCCTCCTGCCCAACCCCGTGGGCGTCGGCCTTAGCCTCCGGAGCGCATCGAGGCGCGCCGAGATGAGGCACGTCATTCCCAGACTTCGACTGACCTCTGCTGCTGTGGGAGAGGACCCTCGCGAAGGAGGGGACCATGCCCGTACCGGCGCCCTCAAGGACCTCAACGCCCTGGAGATTGCCGTCATTGCAAATGCCAAGCGCTTCCTCAGCCAACACATTGTCCAGAAGATCATCACCGCCCTGTGGCACGGCGACATTGTCTTTTGGGACAAGGTTTCTCCCGACGCCACCAGGGAGCCTCGGTACTACAACATCCACACCGCAGACCCCTTCTCACGTCTGCGGGTCCCCAAGTACCTCAAAGTTTGGGAGGTCGCCTTCTTCGTCGCGTTCCTGGTCCTCTACTACTCTGTCGCGCTGCAGAGGTGCCAGACGCATATACCCGTCGTTGAAATCGTCTTCTACGTGTGGTTGGTCGCTTTCCTGTGGGATGAGGTACAGGAATGGGGTGACGCTGGCCTCTTCTATCTGGCGGACTTCTGGAACCTGTTTGATGTGATCATGCTTGGAATCGGCATCCTATTCGCTGTTCTTCGTAAGATTCATCGTCCTTGCAGTCCCTCCTTCCTTACCCATGCTGATATTCTCAAAAACTAGGCATCATTGGCATATCCACCGAAAACGAACACATCAACAACGTGGCATTCGACATCCTGTCCCTCGAAGCTCTGCTGGTCATCCCGCGCATTTGCTCGTTTCTGAGCCTGAGCCCCTATTGGGGCACGCTGATACCCTGCCTGAAGGAGATGGGCAAGGACTTCATCAAGTTCATGATCCTCGTCATCATCATCTACTGCGGCTTCCTGACGACATTCTCTCTCGTGGCTCGCGACAAGTTCAGCATGGGCACCATTACCTGGGACATTACCAAGATCTTCTACGGCAATACCGCCATCGCCTTTGACATTATGAATAACATTGACCAGAATCTGGGCCCGCCCCTCATGATTCTGTTCATCACGTTGAGCTCCATTCTCCTGATGGGCTCCCTGACAGGTATGCTCTCCAACAGCTTCGGCCGCGTCATGGCCCAGGCCCGCGAGGAGTACCTCTACTTCTACAGCGTCTACGTTCTCGAGGCCTCGACGAGCTCGCGCCTCACCCACTTCTACCCGCCCTTCAACCTCATCGCCCTCGTCTTCTTCCGGCCCTGGCAGATCATCTTCTCCAAGGACGATCGCTTCCGCCACGGCCGCATCATCGCCCTCAAAGTCACCCACTTCCCCATTGTCGGCATCATATGCGCGTATGAATGGATCTCCGGCAAGGTCCACTACTACAGGGAGAAGGGGGAGTGGGAGACCTTCTCTGGCGGCCGCGGGCGTAGTGCTTCCGAAGCCCCGAGGAGGTCCGTCCACCGCCCGAGGGGTGGAAGGGGCTCGATATCGCATATTCGACGGCCTTCCGATCAGCTCAGCCCGGACGCGCGCGGTGGCGTACGACCGCCCTCCGCGCCTGGAAACCCTTGGCCCCCGGAGGAGCATGGCCACGACGAGGCGGGCCCGAGCAATGCTGAGCTTCTCAAGCGGATTGATAAACTTACCGAACTTGTCCTGAACCTGCAGGCGGAGAAGCAACGACAATGATCACTGGTCCCGGTGTCGATGGGCCTCAGCAGCAACTTTCCAAAGGCGACTTCTTAGGTCGACCATGTGCGTGTAATGCTTGGAAATACCCCTTGCATACCCCTTGCCTTTGATGAATATTTTGAATTACAACTTTCCATGATCAACATCTTTCACGATTTGAGCAAGCTTTGTCATTTATCTCGCATATTGCGTTGCACACATTTCCGGAGCCGGAGTATCATTAGTTGAACAAGACCCTATATATATATGCCTAAAGAGCCATGTATACAACACACCTTTATGAACACACACACGCGCGCGCGCTCATTCAGAAACGATGTATCTGGCTCTTCTGATAACCCAGCTGCTCCAGGATACCCGGTCTGCCGCCTCCTGACCCCCATCTACCACCGCCCACCAACGCCGTCTCCATCGCTGGGGGCCCGCAGATGAAGACCCTTCCCGCCCTGTCAGGCTTCGGCACGACCTCTTCAAGCAACTCCCTGCTGATACGACCGCTGCGGAACTGCGGGTCGCTGGTCCCCTCACCCTCCTCCGCCTGGGCCCGGCTGAGCTCACTCACGGCGTAGACGGCACGGAAGCGACTCGGATGCTGCCGCTCAAGATCGCGGAGCTCGTCCCGCAGCAGCACATCCTTGTCGGTGTTGACGCCAAAGACGAGCGTCATGGCGGTACCGGTATCGGACGTGTCGCGCAGGATGCCCTTGGCGAGCTGGTAGATGGGTGTTATACCTGCGCCGCCGGCGATGAGGGTGACGTGCTCGGGGGAGGGGGAGGTGCTGGTGGAGGAGGATGGTTTCCACCGGGGCCCCTTTATGGGCATGGCGAGGAAGGTGAGGGTCTGGCCGGGGTGGAGGGAGTGGATGTGTGTTGATTGTTTGCCGGAGGGGTAGTGCTTGATTATGAAGTCCATGTGGCCGGGCTCATCTTGTTCCATCTGTTAGACCTTTGGGGTTTGGGGATCCTGGATGAAGGTGTTTTCAAAAAGGGGGCTTTTGCGCTCACCGGAGGAGGAGACTGGTGTGTATGGGCGGACGACGGGTGTCCAGCTTCCCTTGGGCCAGGACATGGTCAGGACGGCGGCTGTCTGCCCGGTCAGTTCTCGTCGGCTCATTTTCTCTACGACACTACTGTTTTGGTACGACAGGAAAAAAAAGCTAAAAAAAGGGAGGGACTTACACGTCAGTGGCAGCCCGCTAACAGCATCAGGACTAGGCAACCGGAACCGCAACCGTTTGGTGTCATGCGTGACCATCTCGGCGCTCTCAAGCGGCAGCGACACGAATGGGAACCCCAAACCTCCGCCAAACACGACCTGCTTAGCAGTAGCGGCAGATGTGCTGCTGCTGGTGGTGGTGGTGGTGGTGCCTGCGTCGGCGAGCGCGAGGGGCCGTCGCTGATTCATGATGACGAGTGAGCCTGTGTATATGCCGAGGGCGAGGGCGGCGGCTGTGGCTGTGACGGTGTATGAGCGCGGGGCGAGACGGGAGAGGTTGCTGTAGCGCATTGGGGGGAGAGGGGGGGGGGGGGGGGGGNGGGGGGGGTGCTTGTTGTTGTTGAGTTGTTAGTGTAGTTGGGGAGGGCTAATTGGCGGCGGCTTTCGCTGTTGTAAGTTCTTCTGGACGTCAGGAGTGGGAGTGAGTGGCATGCGAGGAGAGCCGCATATAAATATAATTAAATATTCATATGCATATATACGGACTATAGTCTGTGCACTTGCGTATGTTGTGTGTGTGTTTCATCTCATGACTCGTCCGTCTCGCCGGCCTCATCAAATGTCAGTCTGGGTGGTCCGGGGCAATATCGGCGCTCTCGGACAAGGTCAGCTTGTCCGCTTGTCCGGGTCCGGGCATATATTGGCACTCTCGGACAAAGTTTTGCTTGTCCGGGCCCGATCCGATCCGATCCAGTCCGTCTCCGGTCCGCCGTGGCCCCACCACCATTGGGTGTTTTGTCCCCACTCTGAGCTGACGGGCTGGCTGACCCCCAAAGCCCCCAAGTTCCAACCCCCTTTCCCAGGTGCTGCATCCTGGAACAGAACAGGCCAGGCCAGGCCAAGACAGACCAACTTCTTATGTGGCCTGCCCTTTGCAAATTGTACGTGGGGAGAATAGCACGCTAAAAAGGCGAAAGGGATGCCGGAGGAATTATTTGTGCAGTGGCTGATATACTCTTCAAGTTGCGCCCCCGTGTGGGACTGTTTTACAGTACAATCCCCGATCAAAATACACCCGCGCTCGGTGTCGGCGCAGCCCCATCTACAGCTTCAGACCAAACCTTGACCCCCTCCGCCGTTCTAATCCCCGAACCCCTCAAACTCGTCGTCCGCGGCCTCGGCCTTGGCCTTGTTCTGCCTCCGCACCTGCTGAATCAGCTCATCCAGCCGCGCCTTATCCATCTTCTCCTCGGCCGTCATCCTGGACGCCATCTCCGCCTCCCTCTTCTTGCGCCGCTTCTCGCGCCGCTCCACGCGCACCTCCTCCTTCTCCAGCTTGTCGCTCCAGGCCTCGTTCTTCTTGCGCTTCCGCCTGAGCTCGTCGTCCGTCATCTTCCTCCGCGCGGGGGCCTCGCCGCTCCTCTCGGCCTCGAGCGCCTCCCTACGGGCCTTCTCCCGCGTCTTGTCCTTGTACTCGTACGTGTCCCAGTCCATCTCGACGCCCAGCGTCTTGTCGCCGTCCCACGTCTTGGTCTCGGGCATCTTGGGCATGCGGAGCAGGCCCCACCCGTGGCCGAGGTCTGCCCAGTCGAGGTCGCCTGCGCGGAAGATGGCTGTGGCTTGGTGGGCTGCGTAGCTGCGCACCCAGCTCACGAATGCCCGCTGGGCTTTGTCGTGCAGCCCGCGGTCTGTGCGTACCAGCTCTCGGATCTTGCTCGAGGCTGCGTCCGCGTCGTCCTGTGACGTCTCTATCTTGGGCTTCGCCAGCGGTGTGATGGGTGTCTTCCGGATGTCCAGGAACCGCACGTAGTCTTCTTCGGGGCCCGGGTGGAGCATGACCACGGCTAGACCCTTGCGCCCGGCGCGGCCTGCTCGGCCACTGCGGTGAATGAACACCTTGGGATCCGACGGCGCGTCCACCTGCACCACCAGGTCGACCTGGGGAATGTCCAGGCCACGGGCGGCCAGGTCCGTGGTCAGCAGCACCGTGGGCGAGACAGAGCTCAGGAACCGAGTAAAGTTCTTCTCGCGCACCTTGGCCGGGTGCTTCCCATGCAGCGGCACCAGTCTGAACCCCTCCGGCAGCAGCTCGGGAAGGACGTGCTGGAAGTAGTCCACGGCTGCACACGTAGACAGGAACACGATGCTCCGCTGCGGGCGCACGGGCAGCCGGTCCAGCAGCTGCGCCAGGGCCGGGAGCTTCTGGCTCGCGGGCTTCACCACGTAGCTCATCTGCAGGCTGGCGGGGGTGCGCCTGTCCTCGAGGACGGCACCGCCGTCCTTCATCTTGACCTTGACCTCGATCTTGACGGGGTTGCGCAGGCCGACCCTGATGATCTCGCCGACGGCCTCGCTGACGCTCGCGCTGAAGAGGCCCGTCCTGCGCTGTTTGGGCAGGTGGCTGATGATCTTCTGCAGGTCCGGCTTGAAGCCTAGATCCAGGAGGCGGTCGGCTTCATCCAGGACTAGGGCCTCGAACGAGAACTGCGGGCAGTGCACGTGCTGTGACGAGAGAAGCTCGACCAGGCGTCCGGGGGAGCCGACGAGAATATTCGGGCTGTGCCGCAGGAAGAAGCTGAGGTCCTGGGCCACCGTCGTTGTGCCACCAACCAGCAGCTGGGGCACCGCCACGGGCGTCGACGTCGCCGGGCGCTTCTCATCCTCCTCGCCCTTGAGGTAAGGGAGAAGTTCGGCCGACTCGGGGTGGAAGGCGAGCAGGGAGGTGAGAACTGTGTGGATCTGGACGGCGAGCTCTCGGGTCGGGGCGACGACGATGGCGGCGACGTGGTGTCGCTTGGTGGGCTCCTCGAGACGGAGGAGTTTCTGGACGAGGGGGAGAAGGAAGGCCAGTGTCTTTCCGCTCCCTGTGACGGCCTGTATCACGATGGGATGTTAATTAAATAATCTTTCTCGAGTGTGAATGTCAAATGGTCCCACCAACCTCGACGACAACGTCCTTGTTGCCCAGAAAATGCGGCATCGTGGCCGCCTGGACCGGCGTCATCTGCTTGAAGCCCATGGTGGAGACGGCCTCGAGAATCCATTCCGCCAGCGGAGGGGTGAGGGCATCCCAGGCCCTGGGGTTGCTGCGCCCGCGAGAGGGGGCGACTTTTCCCGGTGCCATTAAGTCGTGAACTATGGTATACCTAGGTTTTCCTGGTGTATCGATGCGTCGGAGGGTGGGGGGCTGGTACATGAAGCACTCCGCGACACTTTTTTTTTTCCTCCCCTCTCTCTCGGGGGCCTTATCGATATCGGATTATTGTTATCGTAATCTGGCTTATCGATTACAAGCCCCACTTCGTCTTACTGGGACCCAGTGTGCCTTGGCGGAGCATGCGATCCACGTTGCATCCGAGCATCCGGTGTGATGACACCGACGAGGACGGCAAATGACGGTGAAGACAATGTAGTAGTAGCACACGAGAAACATTAGAAAGACAATAATAGTAAAAAATGAAAAGGAAAAAATGACTATTTTTTCCAACTCAGTTTTGATCGTCAGTCATCTAAAAGGTACGTACCTTTTTTGCAGGTGAATCAAGTCACTCGTGTGATTCCTCTGTACGGACATGTCACATGTGACTTTGGCCCCCGCCCCCCCNCCCCCTGGACGACCACCCGACCGGGATCACCGTCCGCCCCCCAAAGCAGCCAAAGCAGGGGCCCCAAGCGGGAAAAATCTCGTCCCAGCAAAAATCCGGCACAGCCAGCAGCAGCAGCACAGCACAGCACCACCACACACATCACGCCAGCAGAGCCGATCCCGCGTGTCCCCTTCCTGGTCACAAGCCGCGCGCCGCACTCCCGGGCACCATCATCTCCCCCGTCCACACAATCTCACACAATCTCACCTCTACAAGAGCAGCAACGCGCATGCCCGCGTCCTCCCCTCCTCACCACCACCCTGCCCGGCATCCTCGTCCATCATGCGGTGGGGGAGACAACCTCCGCTGCATCACCGCCGAGCATCAATCTGGAGCCGCTAGACCCTGCACCCGCAGACCCTGCTTCTACGACCACGGCGACTCATAGCCCGCCGCCCTTCCTCCTGCCTTCGCTCTTGCGCTGCCCCGGCGGCGACACGCAGGCGCGCTCCTCGCGCCACGATAAACATCTCCACTCCATCGCAACGAATACCGCTGCGGATAATCACCACACCTTTTGGCCCTCGGGCTCCGACTCCCTCCGTCGCAACCTCGTCGGCGCCGTCTCCTGTCCCGCCCTCCCACCCTTTCCCCTCCCCGCCGCCGCCGCCGACTCCGGCATGTCCATGTCCACGCGTCGACGCAAGGCCGGCGTGCCCCCAAGCCCCAGAGTCATATCCCCCTCCCCCGACCCCTCCGAGCACGCCCAAGAGGAGTCCTCGTCGTACGAGCGGCCCATGACCCGCTCGGCAGCCCGGAATCGCAAGTCGACGTCACAACCGCTTCCGGAGGATGACGACATCGACGACGGTGACGAGGCGCCGGGCCACCGGAGATCCCGCACCCGGAGCCGCTCCCCCATCGATACACGTGCCTTGTCGCGTATGACACCGAGGCGAGCAGCCAATAAGCCCGAGAAGATCCGGGAAGAGGAGGTGACTGAGCCGGTCGTACCAGCGCCCAACGGCAAAAGAGCCACCACAACCACCAACGGCCACCTAGCGCCACCGCAACCCGCCACGGCAGGCTGGACCTGGCGCGACTTCAGCCGCAGCCCAAGTCCCCTGGGCCTCATCCCCATCCACCGCCACTGGCGGACGTTTGTCCACAAGCACGAGGTGCCGCGCAAGTTCCTCCACGTGTCGATCGGCTTCTTCGTCATATGGCTGTACGTGCGGGGCACGCAGACGAGCAGCGTGCCGCCGTACCTCATGTCCGCCCTCGTGCCCATCACCCTGACGGACTGGCTGCGGCACCGGTACGCGCCGTTCAACCGGTTCTACGTGAGGATGCTGGGCGCCCTGATGCGCGAGAGCGAGTACGCCGGTTGGAACGGCGTCATCTTCTACCTGCTGGGTGCGTGGATCGTGCTCTATTTCCTTCCCAAGGATGTGGGCGTCGTAAGCGTCCTGCTGTTGAGCTGGTGTGACTCGGCCGCCAGCACATTTGGTCGCCTCTGGGGCCGATATACTCCTAGGCTGCGCCGCGGGAAGTCGCTCGCTGGATCGCTGGCTGCGTTTGCCGTCGGTGTCGCGACGTCGTACTTCTTCTGGGGGTGGCTGGCGCGCTCCATAGGGCCCATGCCAGGCGACGAGGGCTTCATGTTCAAGGGCGTTCTCTCCCTGCCGGGAGCTGTGTCGGACGCCCTTGGCTTCTCCGAGAGGCCTTCCATCACTGGATCTCTGGCCCTGGGTGCCGTGAGCCTGTGGTCTGGCTTCGTGGCGTCGGCGAGCGAGGTCGTCGACGTGTTTGGGTGGGATGACAATCTGACGATACCGGTGCTCAGCGGCATTGGGATATGGGGATTCCTGAAGCTGTTCGCCTAGATGGTTTGCTGGGTCGGTCCCCGGGGGGGGGGGGTGTTGGTGGGTAGGGACGAGCACGAGCACACAGTTTGGATACCTGCGATTATACGTGAGACGTTGTGATGAGCAGTCAAGTTGTTCATGGCTGGATCGTGGCATACGGGGAGCGCCTGTTGCAAGCACTCTAAGACATGGACGGACCGAGACAGGAGCATGATAGACCCAAGATGAGGGTATGAGCACGTCTGCATAGAAAACTCTTCTTCTAATTTTTTTAACTTCTTTGTGTTTTAATAGTAATGAGCGCATCATGCCATTCTACATTTATCTCCTCATCTTTGTGTGTTGTTTGGTCAACACAGAGACAGTCTCTTCTTTGAACCAAAACGCTGTTGTCCAAGCTCCGATGTGTTGCGCCTCGGATCTTTCCCGCCCGCCACAGTTCGGCGCGAAATTCATGTGTATAGTTGCACACGTTGGTCGCCTCAGGCAAGTCCTCCGACGGCAAATGTACCGGTCTGTTGGCCGGTCAATGTAGCCGCAAGGGTTGGTCGGTGATGTCGTGCAGATGAGATGCTGGGCCACAATGGGAGGGCAATCTTGACACCACCTACACACCCACCCACGCACGCCCTGAGAGGTACATCATGCAAAGTACTAAGTACCTAGCAGAGAGAATGAACATGTTCTGCGGATAAGGGATATGTATGTATCTATGTATGTATGTACCGACATCAACGTACATCCAGTAAATTGACCCGCCTCGAGTCTCCGCGCAACTATAGCGAACTGACTTATAGACGAACCGGAGAATGGGTGCGGCCAGCAAGTCAAGCAGCAAAACAAGCTCCCCCAATACTAACTGAACTATCACCTTGTCCCAGTTCTCATCAGGGACGGCGGCCCAACTGCATGCCTTTCTCGTGTATTTTCCTACTAATTAGGTGTGTGCGGCGCAACCCACACCCTCCCACGCATCAATCGCCCGCAGTCCCGTCCTATAGGAACGTGCCCCATCATCAATGCTTCTACGCAAGGGCCTCCCTCCAAATGTCCCGTGGGGAACTGTGTGCCTGGGCTGCCTTTTTTTTGTTCATTTACTTGACGTCTGTGATGAGTTGTCCCTGCTTTTGGGGTGGAGGAGGCGTGTACATTTCACAGTTTGGCATGTCGGCTTTTTGCCGTGCTCTCTGCTCGAACCCTCGAGTCAGGGAAGGGGGTGCGAAGCGGCAGATTCAATGGCTCTCGGTCAAATATTTTGTTTATTGAATTTACCGTCCTGTCCATCTAGATGTAGTACAATGGGGCGGACGAGTCCTCCACCACCAGCGCCTGAGCGTGGGCTGTGACGACTACCGGTATGATGGCAGCCCATCTCGGTGTCAACGGTGCCACTGGTCACTCGCAATGGCCCAGACTGTTGCCGTTTCTTCATCATGCGGCCATGAGGCCGGTACATGGAACTAGGCCGCCCATCAGCCGGCCATGACATGCCATGCCATGCCATGGGCCGCGGGCCACCGTCGTTCGCCTTGCTGTCCTGTTCCCCCTTCCGGCATAATCCTGTTCATCCGTAGACAGTGTAAGTAGGTAAGCAGCGGAGCCACTATTACTTCTCATTTCCCGTCTGTAGTTTCCCATCGTTACCCACTCTTCGGGGGGGGGGGGGGGGGGGGGGGCGCCGCGGACTCGGAGTGTGACGGGAGCCCGCAGATAATGATGTTCCCCAGCGTGAGACCTGGTACCAATTGACCGCGTGGAATCGGACAATGGCAGCCCCTTTAACAGAAGACAGAGAAGGGAAAAGAGAAAGACGTGAAATAAAGTTCAGGGAAAAATTCAGATCTCACCACTACCTACCCTCGCAGACTTTTCCCCTGTTGCCAGCAGCAGCAGGGCGTTATGTCATGGTTTGTTACGTCCCACCACCACCACCACCACCACCAGAACCACCACCCATCTCCGGGCTCAGCTTCGTGGCACCGCCAGCACACCCTCCCAGGAGGGCTAGGTTTGCTGGCACCTGTGGCCCAAGGCGGATGCAGGAGCCAAGGTGGAAAAAAGGTACGTACATCGATGGGACGCAGGTGGGCTGGGCATCTCCCGGTGGGGCCCTGGGTGCCTGTTCCGTGCGACGAGTCTTGTCGCTTGCCTGCAGCTCGAGAGCCGTTGTTAGCCCTAGGGAGTCCTGCCGATTCCCCTTGCTTTCGAGGGTATCGGAACCGGGTACTCGTCGCCGTCGGTGATGGTTCGGGTCTGCTCTGGGCTGCCAATGGCCATGGTCTGCCTTTGAACACAACTGCCTCGAGGGGGTACCTGGTAAGTAGTGCCCCTCAGTGCAGTGGGAAGGAGGAGGGGTGAGGTGAAGTGGGGGGAGGGGCAAATCAACCCAAGGAATGGACTCCATGGAAGGTTCGCTCCTCTACAGGGTAATTTTGACCAATAGACTGGTTATAAAAAGGGACAAGGAGGCAATTATGGCCAATGGCACGGCATCAGAAACCGGCCTTTGATCATCAGGTGTCGTCGGAGGGGGATGGAACTTTCAACTTCAACCTTGGAGGAAGGTACCCCCCAAGGCGCCATGCCTCATGCAGATAGGTACCTACTTACCTCATGTACGCGTGCTCCGTTACAAGGCTACAGGTACCTACAGTCCACCAAGCTGCTTCTGCGTATTCCGTACCGCCGATGTGGATGGAACACCGATCGGACAGAGCAAGAGTGCCCCGGATCCCTGTCAGGGTTCTTCCTCTTCGGAGGATTGTCTGGCGTACGTCTTGACAACGCATCATCAGACAACTCACGACGCAGCAGCAGCGGCGGCGGCGGCGGCGGCGGCGACATCTCCAGATTGCAGCCCACTCGAACCTGCCCGAGGTACCACGACTGAAGGTACAGGTATTGGAGGTACTCGGGTGTGAGGTCGTGCTTTCCCTGCCCAGCCGCCGCTTCCTGCCCACTGGCCTGCCACTCCTGCACTCCTGCCCGATGGCCCTCCTTCCCTCCTGCCTGCCCTGTTCCCCTTCCCGTTGTTTGTCTAGAGTTCGCGCGTCTGATTCTATTCCCAACCCGCTTCTCGTTAAACTTCCACCTCCAGACGAACGGCCAGAGCCTCCAGTCGTCTTCCTCCGCCCGCCTCCGCCTCCGCCTCCGCCTCCCACCATCGGCCCACGCACCACCAAGCCCAGGCCAGCGGTGCCCGCATGAGGGACGAGGGGGTGGTGTCCGGTCGTGGGACCTTGGACGGCACATCGGAAATCCAGCGCTGCTTTTGACACCTTGTTCTCGTTAGCGTCAGCATCATCGTCGCGCCTATTCCTGGCTTTGCCTAGCACCTGTTACCGACGACGACTATGGTGGCGTGTCTCGATCCACTCCGTCCTGTCGCCTGGGTCCTCCGTTAGCTCTCCGAGGCTCCCAGTAGGGTACCGTCTTTCTCTCTCTCTCTCTCTTTGGTTTCTTTCATTGTCCTTCTATCCCCATCCCGGGCTCGATGCCCTCCCACCACCCTCTTCGAGTCCTCTACTGGAGTCGTGGAGACGCTCCGTCATCACCCTCCCCTCCCCGGCTTTGCTTTCCTGTAGTGCAGCCACCCTTATCCACACTTGGACATCCGTCTTTCGGCTTGTATCCCGTCTTCCTGTCCGCCTAACCTGTTACCCTGATATGCCCGCCATGTCACTAGCCGATGATGCTCATTCAAGGCCTTCGGGTGTGACCAACCTAACCCCCCCCCCCCCCCCCCCCCNCCCCCCCCCCCAAATGGCTGGTACCGGCTCCCGGGTCTCGACAGGTTGCCAATTCCCGCCCCAGGCCCGTCCATTGTCGTTCCCCTGTACCCACCAATCCTGATCCATGATGCCTTTTGCCTTCCGGCGTCTGCGAACCGACTATCACGTCGTCGGAAATCGTCGTTACTCGGCCCACCCCCTCCCCCTTTTTTCTCTACAAGGCGAATCCGGCGCCATTAGACTCTGGGACTTCTGCTTGGCCAATGGCTCCTTGACTAAATCTTCATCTTAGTTCGATTCTCTCTTCAATCCTGTCTTCCTGTTGGCTCCCGACTGGCTGGTGCAGTCAAGATGGGTCCAATTCGAGGGGTGCTTGCCATGCACTCGTCGTATACCTGTCCACGCCACACACACACACACACGCACACACTCCCTCAGACGTACCCACGCCGTTGGCCGTGATAATCCTCATTCCGCTTCTCGGGCATAGTGTCATCATCCATCACCTACCTCCCTGGTCGGCCTCCGGAGCGGGGTCTTAGTCTTCATGTCGACGAATAGAGTCATGATATGTTATCCTTCCGCTCGAGTAGCGCCGTCTCCGGGTGATTCTGGGGTGGCCCCGAAAAGTATAAAAGGGACCAACTTGATGGAGTTTGATTCTGTTTCTCCTTCTTCCTTTCTCATCACTTCTGCTCCGGCTTACTCTTAGCTTTCCCTGACCCAAGAGTCACCTGTCCAATATCATCCAAGTCTCCCTTGGGCCTCCACATACCAAGTGTCTCATCACATCAAGCCAGCTTGACACCAAACCACACCATTGTCTTACAACAGTCTCTTGTATCAACCAAGACTTACCACATCCCGCCCCACACTCATCATGTCTTCGCCATACAACGTGTCTTACTCCTCCTACTCGGTACCCATGGCTTCCAGCCAGTACTCGAGCTCTCCCATGGAGTGCGACGAGACCATGAGCAATGCCTCCGGTGTGCCCTCCGGATACTCGGCTACCTCGGCCGGATACATGCGCAGCTCCACCGGCGACTATGACAGCACCCACTCGGCTAGCGGAGTGGACTTTCAGGAGTACATGCAGGAGCGCTTCTCCAACTCGTTTAACCCCATTCCTCTCGACCGCAGCATGGCCGTCCAGGCTCAGACGTGAGTTTCCACCCCCCCGCAACTCCTCTCCAAACAAGCACTGGAAGAAGACAATTCCGCGAAGTGGCAGCATGCTTAGCCACTCGCGGTCTGCGTTGCGTTATGCGAACCCGGGCAGAGAGCTGACACGACGTGCTACAGATCGGGGAAACTGAACGCCAAGCACCGCGAGCTCATGGAGCTGCAGCAGCAGGCGCAGGCCCGCCTCGCCAGGACCCGCGAGCGCTTCCAGGAGGGTATGCGCGATGCGCGCGAGGTCCGCGGCGATCTCGAGTGGACGCAGAAGAAAGTCACGTAAGTCATCATTTTCCAGCAAGCCGGGGGGCCCAATCGGCCCCTGTCTGGAGTCGGTTTCGAGGAATTCGCGAGGCTAACGACAAGAAAACAGATCACTCCAGAACAAGGCTTCTCGTAAGCACCCCAAGGAGTACGCCAAGGCTCGCGCTCGCTACCCTTCTCCCGAGTGTTAAAAAAAAAAGGGGCTCTCGAGTGTCGTTACTTTTGAGCCGCATCGCCATCTCCACTTTACGAAGGCATTCAAAACTTGTCATTATTTTTATCCCCTTGCGACGCGCCGGAAAAAAAGATGGAAAGAACACGCCGGCGATTTTTCATGCAGGAACGGTTTGTCGATCTACGATACCACGAGATGTTCTAATGAGGCTCTTGTTGTTTTCTATTTTTGGGCCGAATCCTTCCTCACACGCCTCCTCCACTACGGCACGATCCGAGCGGACAGCAGCAAGGTACAGAAAGTCCCACAGACCACGTGGCCGCCACGACCGGGACGGCAATCTTACAGCCCCCCGGTTGACTGCCAGATCTCTTGCTGCTTTTACGGGACCGGCGCGGTGTGGGGTGAGGGGGAGCGGAGGCAGCGGTTTCACGACTTTATGGACTCATGATTGGATGTTTTGGGACGATCGGGGCGGCTGGTTCCTAATCGTACGCCTCCCTCCAAGGCGGCTGCAGGATCAGGGAACCCGCGGTGGTGGGGGGGAGGAGGAAGGGGTCTGGGGGCTGGTTCGGCGGCTGCGCAAGCGCCAGGGGCGGCGGGGCGGGTCTGTCTCCGCGCGGCAGAAGGTGGACGAAGCTTTCCCGCTGGTACTGTGCTCGAGACAGTTGGAACGAGGCGCTAGCCGAAGCGGATGAGGTATATTGTAACGCTTTCCCCTGTTGGGAGGGCAGTATCTGCTCTTTTGGGTATCGCTGGTGTACGGATCCTGGGGTACAAGCTTCTTTTGTTCATAGGCGTACTAGGATGACTTCTGGAGGTCCACGACCACATGATCTTCTCTTCTGATACGGTGACGGACGTCACTCGTGCCCAGTCCATAAGCGGGGTGAAGGAGGCCAATCCCATCCCCACTGTGCCGAGGACCGTGATGACCGCCCACGCCGTGTACCTAGGGGTACCGGCTACCCGCAATGCCCTCCGGACCGACCCGCGATGCCTCCAAGCGTGTCTCGTCATGTGACTCGACCCCAGCCCTTGGTGTGGGTGGGTGGTTGGCCTCGACGTGTTGGCTCTTTGGTCAGAGTGGTCACGTGACCAAGCCTTCCCCCCTGAAATCCGATGAGAGCGAAATGAGAACCACAGCCCTCGGTCCAAGGATGGAGAATGTGGCAGCTTCCCGGGTAAGGATAAATGTAGGGGGAGGACTGCCTCTTAACTGTCTTTGGCCATAATCCGTGACGGTGATTTTGTGGCGTCGCAAAGCAGACACAGCGGAGTGGCCCTTCCCAAAGCTCGGCTTTCAGGGCGAGTGCTGATTCATCGTCTGGCGGCCCGCGGTCATGAGGATATCCAGCTGCCCCTCGGCTGCAGTCCCAGTGCCTTCTCGAGCTTCTCCCAGGGATTGCGGTTGGAGAGGGAGTCGTAGTATCCCTCGTACCACGGCTGGCCCTCGTTGTTGCGCTGGTGGTACTGCTGCCCCCGTTGCGGGCCTGGTGTGCGTCCTCCGTTGTGAGGAGGTACTCCCGGAGCGGGGCGTTGCGGAAGGCCATGGAGGAGGAGACCGCTGCCTTTCGCGTGTCCACTTTGTATAGTCGATGCGGTGGGGTCTGGTGGTGGATGTTGGACGGGTGCGCCCTGACCTCCATCATTGTCATCATCGTCGTCATCGAGGCTGATCTCATCGGCATTTGCGGTAGCGGTAGCGGGAGCGGGAGCGGCCGAGGGAGAAGCTGTTGTCCGTGTGTTACCCACAGGGATGGCGTTGGATCCAGTGGACGCCTGCTGCTGCGCGGGGGCTGGTGTGTCGACGACGGCGTCGGCGGCGGGGTTGTTGTACCTGCGCTTCTTCTGGGGGCGCTCGAAGGAGGAGAAGCCCATCATCTGGGCCATGGCCTGGGCGTCTGCATCTTCGGGGTCCATGATTTTTGGCTTCTTGGGGGGGGGGGNGGCGTTGTTGAGCTTGATAGTGTCGTGAGCGGTCGATGGAGGGTTTGCGTGAACGGCCCCCCGGGGGGCGGGGTTGATGGTGATGCCGCGGATAGCCGAGTGCTAGCAAACGCGGAAGAATACGACTCTGTGACTGCTAGCGTATTCGCGTTCGCTGGTTAGGAAAAGATGAGGCAAACTGGGGGGATAATATCGGGTGGTCGGGCCTGCTTGCTGTCGAGTTCGGTTGCGCTCGAATCGCTACGGGATGGAAAGTGATGTTGGGAAAAGAACCAAAGTGGGGGTGGGCACAGAAGCCGTGTCATTGGCTGGGGTAATTTGTGACATGAGTGCCAAAACTTCCCATACGCGGCTTAGCGCCAGATCTTAGCCTCGCCGCCGCTTTTGCCTCGAGCCTTGACAGGTCTACAGTGGTGAATCCCCATCCTCCCTCGCTTCTTTCCCAGGTTCTTTCTCTTCTTTTTTTTCTTTTTCTCTTTTGTTCTTTAAGAAGACGAGATTTGGAATGGCAGGGTCTATGTCGCATATTGCAGACGACTTCATGTCTGAGGGAATTCCACGTTATGATATCTTAGAGTGGTATAATAGTAAGGTAGGTTGTTAACACGGCGTCGGTGGGGCAGCTCCGAGTTTAGAAGATGCATGTGGGCAAAAGCAGCGTCGTGACCTGGATGGTCGATGACGAGGAGGTTCAAGTGGTTTCAGAGTCGTCTCATTCTTCGTTGGCTTAAGTATCATCTACTAATTATTTATACCTACGTAAGTAGGTAGGCGCTAGTAATTATCTCCTTGAACTATTTTCTTTCTTGTCTTTCTATTCTGATTTATTCTATTCATTTATTTCTTCAAGGAAAAAAAAGCATTTTACGGGAATCAATCAATCGACATATCCCATCTTGGCCAGTTTGGGTGTCATACCCTCCTCGTGCTTAGAGATAGTATAATTGCCCAAGGAAGCAAGAATCCTGTGCACGAGTTGCATCTCAGCTTCACCCGGCGTCATCGTCCCGCGAGAATGGCACCAGAGTCGGCGCCAATCACCATCAGCCTCCCGTCCAAATACGCCGCCAGCGGCTCATCATCATCATCATCATCATCATCACCGCCTCCGCCCCTCGACTGGCTGACCAGGACATGGACCGTCACGCACTCCACCCTCGCCATGTGGCGCTCAGCGCGCAACGTGCGCATCACCTACAAGCAGCTCCCGCCCAAGGATGGCACCGCGGCCGACGGGGCGCGCCTGGATGACCTCGTGGAGTATGAGCCCAGCGCCAAGGAAGGGGTGGTGAAGACGGTGTCGGGGGTCGACTCGCCCGCAACGGCCGGCGGCGGCCGCGGGTGGGACTGGCGCGGCAAGGGATGGCTGTTCTTCGTGGGTAGCCACTGGGAGATTCTGGCGTGGGGGGAGGAGCCGGTCGGGGACAGCGGCGGCGGCGGCAGCGGCACGGAGCGGTGGGCGGTGACGTGGTTCGCGCCGACGGTCTTTACCAGGGAGGGCCTTGATATTTACTGCGACCGCCCGGAGGGGCTGAGTGAGAGGACGTACGCGGCCATAATGGAGGCGCTTAGGAAACTTGATGCTAGGGAGGTGGTGAGCATGGTGGAGGCGGATATGCAGCCTGTGGAGATTAAGCTGCCGTGGTCGGAGAGGAAGTGATACCCTGTGACTACAGTATAAGCGTGCGTGCGTGCACACGGATTGTTAGATTTGTACCATACTGCCTGGGTATCACTAAATGTATCATTTCTCATGTCTGTGGCGATGCCGTCGGTGTTCAGAAGGCGAACGCGATCTGTGCCGACTCCTTTCCCGGTCACCCCGGTCATCACCACGGCCATCCCTAGATTTATGCCGCCGTCCTCCTGAACGTTCTGCTGAACGCTCCCTCTTATCCCTCCTCCTCCTTATTTCCCGATCATGATCCCCATCGCTACCATGTCCATCCCTGGACCTATGCCGCCGTCTGCCCGAATCCACGGGTGGTGAACCATCATCCCCCCTCCTCCCATGCCTCCTCTTCTCCTTGCGATGATGACGATGCCGCTGCTCCCTCCGCAGCTGTCTAAGCTCCTCATCCCTCTCCTCCTGAATCCTCCTCCTCTCCTCCTTCAGCTCCCGAACCTTGGACGCCCCCTTCTTCATCATCGCCAGAGGATCACTAGCAACCAGGCGCTGTACATCCCGCTCCTTGCGCCGAGGATCCTCGTTGCCCCAGACATCCTTCATGGGACGCTCCGCAACGTCCAGGGCATCGGGTTTGGAGTACCACGCCTTGTCCATCCCGCCCTTGCCCGCAGCGTTGGAGAATCGCATGGTATACTGATCTTCGAGCTCCCGCTGCTTCTTCTTCTTCTCCTTCTCCGCCTCCTCATTCTTCTCTGTCTGTGCGCGCGCTCGTTCGTCCCCAAAGAGGTCGATGTGTCCCGCTTTGTCCGTCAAAGGCGCCGAACTCGTCGGCCTGCGCGCCTCAACGCCCAGGGATGTCGTCGTCGTGGGCTCCAGCCTCTCGCTCGCAAGGCGCATCTCGAACTCGGTGTCATCCTCGCCCGCGCGCTTTCGTCTCTTCCTCATACCGCTGCCTCCGGGGTACGTGTCGCGCGTGCCCGGGGAGCCGCGTACCTCCTCGCTCGCCGCCGGCTCGTCAGGTGTTGGAGGCGGCGGGGCTTCGCCGCGCAGGATGGCCATGCGCCGTTGGGCGTCGACCTCCTGCATGCGCTGCTCCTCGGCCTCCTCGGCGGCTTTGGCGGCCGCCTCATCGCGACGGACGCGCGCTATGTTGTCTGCATTATAGACGTTCCATGACTTTTTGCCTAGGAGGTGGCTGCCGGGCAGGTTAGCAGGCGCCGTATGGGGTGCTGCTCAAAGATGGCTCGAGACGTACAGAGGCATGTTTGCCGCAGAGCCCCCCGGGGGGGGGGGGGGGGGAGGGTTTATATAGAAAACGTTATCCCGGGGCGTATTAGATAGCGCCTTTGATGAGAGGACAGATCTCGCTGGTAGAGGTCTCCATCTGTTGTTATGAGGAGCGTGGAGATGCTGTCGCGAAGCTTCGCAGTTGACACTTCGAGAGTACTAGGTAAGGTACGGTCTGTACGATACGAGTACCTACGAGTACGTACTCGCAGTCAGGTACGTACCGGTACGTGCGCTCCTGTGGCGCGGGGACCAGGGTGGGGCCGCTGGGGGCTGTGTCACGACATGGTGAACTAACTCGATCGGGCAAGAATCCAGGCCGCCCAGAGTTCGTCGTCCCCCGGTTTCTGGACATCAAGGTGTCGACTTACTCGTTGCTCTTCGCCACAGTGCAAGTGATTTCGCAACGGCAAGTGGGATTCCACGGTACCATTCAATATCTGCCATTACTCTCATATTAAAACCACATGCCTGTGTCGTCGCAACGAGTATTTCCTCCCGTCCTGTCACCTCAAAAGGTCTCCACTCCGCCTGGTTGGCTCTTGCCTGTGACGCGGCCCCACACCCCACCTTCCACCATTACCTTACCTTGGCCTCGCCGCCGGTCAGCCTCCCATCAGCAACTCTTCCTTACGACAACAACAATAACAACACCCCCGACCGATCAATACGAAGATCGAAATCCCACACCCTCTCCGCGCGGCCCTCTCCCTGTAATCACACGAACCTTACAATGTCGAGAGCGCCTCCGGGTTGGGAACCGCCCTACGGCTCGGGACACCGTCCACCTCCCCAAGGCCAGCCCCAACCCCCTCGAGGCTACGGAGCAGGACAACGTCCTCCACCGGGGTATGGAGATCCCCGGATGGCACAGCGTGGTGGTCCAGCTCCTCCCCGGCAGCAATACAGCGAGAAGCCGCTTGGAAGGCCAGTCCCTGTCTCATGGGCCAAGATCGAATCAAGGGACCAGCCGCTGGTGATTTACAACAACCTGTACGTCTGGATACTGATGCTCCCCGCCTCACATGAAGTAGACTGCCTAGCTGACCACGTTTCTTCCAGGTGCGCCGTATCACCCGCCGATTTCCCTCAGAACAACGATGGCTCCGATCCTTATATCCTCATCCGAGGCGGGGTGGCGCCGCGTGAATTCGTCATCACCGCGAAGCCCATCGCCGATTTCCCGCCCGGCCACGTTGGCCTGTCCGAACCTCAGCGCAAATGGACCGGCATCACCAGATCAGAGCAGTTCACCGCCGAGCTGTACGACCCCTTAGCGCAGGGCGACAAGGCGTACCTCGGGTCCGTGGACCTGCAGATTGAATTCGCCTCGCCGAAGCAGAAGAACAATTACCCCTACGACGAAGAGGAACTGTCCAAGTCTTTTGCTGCCAAGTTTCAGAACCAGGTCCTGGCACCTGGTCAGCAGATATTGATGGAAGCGCCGAGGACCGTCTTCTTGATCACGGTCCAGACGGTCGGTCTCGTGGATCTGGCCATGTCTTCCGATGACTCTGCCAAGCAAATCTCGAGCGAGAACCGGGCGAGGGGCATCTTGACCAGTCAGACCCGCGTGTCTCTGCACAAGGCCAGCGAAGAGCTGAACCTGAAGCCCTCGATGAACAAGGCCAACGTCAACGCGATTCTGGCTCCCAACTTCAAGTTTGAGGACATGGGTATCGGTGGCCTGGACAAAGAGTTCTCTACCATCTTCCGTCGAGCGTTTGCGTCCCGTATCTTCCCCCCTGGAATGGTCGCAAATATGGGTATCTCCCATGTCAAGGGGATGCTGCTCTACGGACCTCCGGGAACGGGCAAAACACTGATCGCCAGGCAAATCGGCAAGATGCTCAATGCGCGGCCGCCAAAGGTTATCAACGGCCCCGAAGTCCTCAACAAGTATGTCGGCCAATCCGAGGAGAATATCCGGAAGTTGTTCGCGGACGCCGAGAAGGAATACAAGGAGAAGGGTGACGACAGCGGTCTACATATCATCATCTTTGACGAGCTGGATGCCGTCTGCAAGCAGCGTGGATCGGGTGCTGGTGGTGGCACCGGTGTTGGAGACAGTGTGGTGAACCAGCTTCTGTCGAAGCTCGATGGTGTCGACCAGCTCAACAATATCCTCCTCATCGGAATGACCAACCGGATGGACATGATTGATGATGCGCTGCTGCGACCAGGGCGCCTGGAGGTTCACGTTGAAATCTCCCTACCTGACGAGGCCGGTCGTCTGGGTATCTTCAAGATCCATACGGCCAAGATGAGGGAGAACGGGCTCCTGGCCGAGGACGTCAGCTTGGAAGAGCTGGCCAGCCTCACCAAGAACTTTTCCGGTGCAGAGATCAACGGTCTCGTCAAGGCAGCCGCCTCTCAGGCTTTCTCGCGGCATACCGAGGTGGGTCAGCTGGCGGCTGTCAAGCAGGATGTGGCGAGCATGAAGGTCACCCGTGGCGACTTTATGAGGTCCCTGGAGGATGTTCAGGCCGCCTATGGTGTATCCGAGGCCGAGCTCGAGAACGCTGTCCGGCAAGGCATCATTCGGTACAACCCCCACATCGACGTCGCCATCGAGGAGACGATGCGCATCATCCGCATGACACAGAGGGACCGCAACACCTTCCTCTCGTCGGTGCTCTTCCACGGACCAAAGGGGTCTGGAAAGACTGCCCTGGCCGCCCACACGGCCATGCAGTCCGAGTTCCCCTTTGTCAAGATGGTCACTCCCGCCAACCTCGCGGGCTACAGGGACGAATTCGCCAAGAAGGACTACCTCCACAAGGCGTTTACGGATGCGTACAAGTCGCCATCTAGTATCCTCATTCTGGACAACTTTGAGCAGCTGATCGGGTGGAACCCCATCGGCCCTCGTTTCTCCATGACCATGCTCGAGATCCTGACGACGCTCATTGCCACCGAGCCTCCCAAGGTAAGCCTCGACCTTACCGCAATACCATTACCTTAAATACCATTACCCCTAATGCCATTACCCCTTCCTGTGCTAACGTCGTTGCTTTCAGGGTCACCGCCTCCTCGTCTTTGTCACCACGTCGAACCACTCCGCCCTCAGGATGCTCGAGGTCGACAAGGCCTTCGACGAGGTCGTCCCCGTACCCGCCGTAACCAACCTCCAGGAGCTCGGCGTGGTGCTCCACAAGTCGGGCCTGTTCGGCGCGGACACGTCCAAGATCAACGCCGTGCTGGGCCAGGTGCAGCAGCGCACGGGGTCCGACCGCGTGGACATTGGCATCAAGGCGATCCTCCGGTGCGTCTCGGGCGCTCGCGAGGGGAGCTCGGAGGAAGAGATTGTGGACACGTTGGCGGATCTGCTGGTGAAGAAGATTCAGTCTAATTGATAGACCGCGCCAATACCGCATTAGATAGATAGCGAGGACTATTCGTATATTGGGATATAACTAGAGTTCTAAGGAGAGTCTCTTTAAGAAGACGCGTGAATGTATTAGTATATGGTGCCGAATCTACCTTTTAGCAAGGGGGGAAAATCCCAGAAGGGACCGAGTGAGACTCGTGCTAGTGCTCAAGTAGCTATCCGAACAGGCGCAACGGCACGTATAGTGCAAGAACCGGCCCCCAACACCCCTTGGAGAAGATGTCATCGTGCTCTTGAACAAATGACAGAGGCCAAGGAAATAAATGTGACACCTCGACCCCCCCCAAGGAAGGGGGGGCGTTTTATAAAAAGAAAGCAGTTGTAATTCAAAAGCCAAGCGTGCCACTTCCAAGGCAGGGGCGAAATAAAAAACTAAAAAAAACTAAAAACAGAATTAAAAAAAAAGCATAATAGTTACAGAGTGGGAAAGAAAACAAAAGCATACGTATGGCAGGAAAAAGCAAGGAGAAGGAGGAGAAGAGATAACAATTACCACTATCACCATTACCACCACCACCCGTCTGATTGAAGCATGGTAGCCTTTGGGGGAGAAGTCGGTCGCCACGGGGTCAGGGACAGTGACAAATAAAATATCGAATTATCTTGCGTGATCTGACGGGTTACTCGCTCCTTGCTTTTGGATACTGGACACACCCCGAGATTGATAAGTATGTAATATTATCCCGAGCAAGCCCATGCATATCGACGTTATCGCGTGGCTGTCGTCAAGGAACACTCGCTCCCAGGGTAGGTAGGATATTAATTAGTAGGGCACTTGGGCAGATCTGGCTGGATGCCGGTTGGCCCAGTGTGATCTGAGATTGCAGCCAGTGATGCAGCACCACCTTGGCAGCAAAGGCTCTTGTATGAATCCGGGCTGTGAGTGTGCACACTGCACACTGCCGATGCGCCGTGTGATGGATGCCAAATTCGCCGATCCCATCTCCGCTCCGGGGCCTCCGCCCTCCGGCCGGGCGCGGGCACCCGCGCTGCCTGCCTACGGGCGGCCCCCAACCGTCCAGGCATATTGGCCTAGTCCAGAACGCCAGATTGACTCGAGTGCCAGCTTCTGGGCCGTGAGAACCTCGTCCGCAATAAGCTTTTGAGATCTCTTTCGCTGAGGCTCCTGCGTACCTGTGCGCGGGAGGGTCCGGGGTTTCCAAGCCTCTCAGCCTCTAAGTCAGTGGTGAAACAGGTGTGGCAAATGAGGTCGTTTTCATCATTTCAAGGTTGGCGGATATGATGCACAGACGCCGGATCCTGCGCGTCAGTGGATTCCCAAAGGATGGTGGTATTCCCGTCCTCTGTCAAGTCTGCGCACGGACCTGGAAGCTTCTGGCTTGTCTGTGCTCGAGGCGAGGGAGAGCTGTCTTGTATGCTCGTTTGCTTGCTGACAATTTGTTTGCTGGACGGTTTGTTTCGTTGCGTACGTTGTCCTAGCCTTCGGGTCATTAGCATCTCCAGGACCGTTGCGGTGATCCCACGTGCGACGACGAGACTAATAACAGGACCGCGCTGGCACGTGGCGCTGTCCGTATTTAGTACGGGTACCGTGGGAATGATATCGTGAGCACTACGTCCTTTTCCCGTCTTCTTCCCTTTTTAGTCTCGTTGGTGTGATTGAATGGGAACTGAGGCCAATATGGGGGTACATGTTGGCGGCGGCAAGGTACCTACTCGTAGCTTATAAGTGGTCGCCGGAGCGTAGACTGCAGATGCAGAGTTGTAGACGGCTGCACGCGATCCGCATCGCCGGGCATGTGACCCAATGGGACATCATGTTCGTGGTCGACATGCATGGGAGGGGAAGCTGCTTTTCGGTGTGGGAAACCCTCACATGGAGTGACCTATATTAGCGTACGTCCGTACTCGTCGACGTCTGCTCACGGGTTGTCTGCCACCTTCCCTTCCATGCCGGACTCTTGTCAGTTGTCAACCCAACAAGTGCGACAGTCCAGGGGGGAATATGAGTATCTCTCTTTCTCGAAACACGGTCTGGTCTGCCCTATGGACGAGACAGGACTGGCGCCATGACCTTACCCAGCTGGGAAACAAGCGCCGGTCAAATCGAGCAGCCACCAGCGAGACTAGACCGCCATGCCCGTGGCTTGGAAGCTGGCCAGACTGCTCGTGGGCCATGGCAACGGGAGGTCGGAAATGGTGAGAGCGGGTGACAAGGATGGCGCCAACCACCCGCGTGGGCTGCTAAACGGGTCACACAGTGCGCACATGTTGGTGTGAGTGGGTGGTGGACTGGACTGGACTGGTGGGCTTGACTGGTGGTGGACTGGTGGTGGTGGCTTTCACGTTTTGCCGGGCCCGTCCGTCCCTCCCACCGGCCACCACCAACAAGCTGCAGCAGCAATGCATAAGAGTACGAGTACGCCCGACGGCAGACCTCAGATTTCGCATCCAATTCACGGACGTGATGACCGACGGTTTGGTTGATTGATGTTTATGCGCGGACGACGAGTGGCGAGCTAACGAGTAATGCTCCTGTACGGATACACCTTGATCGACTTGTACTTGTGCGTCACCAAGGGCCGTCCCATGTCAGCTACTGCATTTCGTCAGATGCGGAGGCAAGCAGGGTACGTCTGGTACAGACGGCGCGAAATGTCCTGTTCCTGCAGTCCAGGGTCAGGCCCTGCTGGAACATTGAAACATCCTTTCACGGCTCGACAAGCCTCCGGACGCCCATGATTATTACACACCTGCGTGGAAAGGGTAAGCTCGTGAGGCAGGGTCGCGACCAGGTAATTAATCCTGGGTATCAAAGTTCGGACGGGTGGCGGACGTACTGTATAGCCCACCACCATCATTGAAAAACAAAAGAGGAAACATACCTAGTACTGTGAGCAAGTCCACTGCGACGCGATGACGTTACCCTCCCATCTCCAGCAAGTGTGTGAGAAACGGCGGGAGGAAGGAATCACGCACATTCTACAGACGCAGTCCAGTACAGTAGGTAGGTACCCAAGTACGTACCTACCTGTACCTTACTCGCACGAACAATCAGATATGAAAGGGGGAAGGAGCGATTGGGACGCCCCCAAATTGCAGTAACCATCCCCACGGGTCCAAGTTGCCTCAAGATCCGGCCGGATTGATGCGTTGCAGCCAAGTACAGTAACCCTGGTACCCTACCCTACCTGCTGTAGGTAGGCTGTACGAGTAGCTCCCCCGGCTCGTGGGTACGTACCCACTTGGCCAAGACAGTGCGTCAAACTGTCTAGCCTCGCGCCTTGCCGTCGCTTTTGCTTCCCGCCTCCCCACCGGCCTACGTACACTCGACGTTCTCCTCGGTTCTTCTCTGCACCTCGACGCGATAATGTGACGGGCAGTGCCTCTTGTCGCCCCAGCCCTTCGCTCGAGAATCGAGATACCACCAAAAAAACCACCCCCGACGAGTCCTCCTTCATGGACCCCTGGTAGCCGCCGCAACCGCCCCTTTATGGCGCCTCGACGACGTACGTTCTTTCCCCTCCAGATCGGCCTCTTCACCCCCCCCCNCCCCCCCCCGACTCGAACACTGGTCCAGTTGTCCAAGGCCGAACCAGCCGTGCCAGGCCAGACGCCACCATATCCGCTCGGCCTCTCGCGCTGTGCCCATACTTCACCTTGGTTCTATGCACACGGCCTTCCCTCTTTGCTGCGCTTCAATGGCCAATTGGCTCCGGGGTTGCCTATATTGACTCCATCCCTCCCACAGGCGCGAGATTCCCCATCACCATTCATCAACTCGACGTCTGCCTAGCCCTTCGGGCCGTCGGGGGCGGCTATGGAGGTCACTGATACTCTACCCGCGACCCTGCCGCCATCCATGCGTTCAACCTCACCACCAGCCCCGCGATCAAGTCCACGGCGGGGCCCCGCCTCGCCCAAGAGGCCACTTGTGGATTCTAGATGGAAGCGCACCTCTCCCAAGCCATCCACCGCCGCTGGAAAGGATGCCCTTTCGACCAAAACGACGTCCAAGTCCACCCGCACTGCCAATGCGAGCACCCGGCCGCTTGTGCCTGTCACCGAGCGTAGGTCGCACGAGAACAAGGGTGTTCCCAGGCCGAGGGGAGATACCGAGACAGAAAAATGGGAAGTTGCCCCGGATGGCGGATCCGCAGGGCGGGAGGGCCGCCAGTTCACTGTCGCAAAGGTGGGGAACAATGGGAGGATATATCTCAGGTATGATTCCATGTCTTGGATCTCACACCTGTGACCCGGCTGGGCCCGCCTCTCGCCGGGTGGTTGGCCTTTTACTCGACCATTCCTGTCGGAGGTCTGGGGTCGCACATGGCAGAACCGCCATTGACTAACCGGTGTTCAGACCATCCGTGCGACCGGCGCATCAGAGATACCCCCAACCCAACTTCAGTTTCCCCGTCACCCCCCCAAGCACTGCCGGCCTCGAGACACTGTCTCAGGTGAGATCGGGTGCGGAAGCCGAGAGCGACCTACATCAGAGCCAATGGACGCCAACATCACGCCCCTCACCTCGTGGTGAGAGGATATTGGACCCTGGCGCCCTTCATCAGAGCAAGCCACCCACAAGACATCGCCGTGCCTTGTCCGATAGCACCATCCGCGAAGACACGGGCATCAACGAGTCTGATGCAGGGGCCTTCAAGGTCGTCATATCCAAGCCCGGCGGGGAATCGAAGCAGCGCCCACGGACGACGGAGGATATCGACCCCCCGAGCTCCTTGCCCCATCTCGACATCACCATACCGTCCTGGCGGATTGGAGTCCCTAGATTCACGTCAACGGGCACGCCTCTCATCCGAGGCTCTTCTTATGCCCCATCATTTGCGCAGAGTGACGACCTTCAGAGCATAGGCGGATCAATTTTCGATCGTGCCCAGAAAGATTTCGACGCTCCTCTGCCGTCTCTGGGCCCGCGGAGGCCGAGTACTCTACGAGTTCCCCAATCCCGTCACTCTCGCTCGACATATCGACGCTCGCATGGCCTCATGTCTCCCAGGACAACACCGCACCCTTTGAGATCAACGTTCATGTCAACACACCCAATCATCGACGCGTCAATGTTTGACGACTTGACCTTCAAGCCCGCCTGTGACGATCGGTCCATTGTTCGATATGCGCCCGCTACAGGCGCTGTGACCGCTGCGACTCCTCCACGGCTTGTCGCCGAAATCACCTCGCCCTGCTTTCTCGATTACGAGCTCATCTCCGACTTCTTCCTCACTTTCAGGGCCTTTCTCGAACCAGAGAACCTACTCCGCATGCTCATTGCTCGGCTTCGTTGGGCTGTTGCACGAAATGATGAGATTGGCATGATCGTCCACGTCAGAGTCTTTGTCGCCCTGCGCCACTGGATCCTGAACTATTTCGTGGACGACTTTGTCGTCGATTATAACCTCCGCGAGGAATTTTGCAAATTGCTCAATGACCTCGTGGACGAACTCTCGCAAGAAGGCCAGGCTCGCAAAATCCAACTGAAGATCCTCAATGAGCTGAAGAAGTGCTGGCGGAGAGTATGTGCACATTACTGGGATGGTCCCGACTTCGACGAAACAGCCGACCCGAAAGCAGTGATCGTTCCAGGTGGCATCGCCGGTGACAGGGATCCCAGTCTTAGTCCGACATTTTGGGAAAGGGAAGACGCCGCCGGGCCACCACAGCTGAACAGCCTATTCCCGGTTCCCGAGACCTCAGCCACGAGTTTCTATGCAGAGCCGCCGCGAGCTGAGCCGCGTCCCGGGGATCCAAGGGCTGCCAACAATCGACCGAAAACGCCAGAAAACCAGAAGGCAAATACGGGTGATAGGGAACTGGGCCCGTGGTCCCCCGGGAGTCTTGCCAGCTTGGACGTCGTGTCTTGCTCGTTCCCTAGCAAGCAGATGCGCAATCTACACCCCAACATCAGTCATCCCCTAGCTGCGCACCCTGTTTCGCCAAATTCCACTTACAACCAGACCGGGCCCGTAGCAACCACGCCCAGGACACTTGTCGGGAAGCGCGTGCGCCCTAATCCGCGGAACCAGGGCAGCAGCGGGTTCCCCGAGTCGCCGGAGCAGAGGGAATCAGAAAAGTCCCCGTCCAAGGACCACGAACGTGTCTCGGCTGCCCCACCGGCCGGGAGTCTTGTTCGAGGTGATATTTTGCCGCCGGGCAAGGCGTTTGTCGAAGTCAGGAGTTCGGACCAGATGCGGCAGACAACCATCTTTGAAAACGAGGATGACCGCATGCACAGACAAGACGGGCCCGCAGATGCCATGTCCGGCCGAGGTATGAGGAGACTCATTGGCAGTGTCCGAAGAGCTTTGAGCACTCGACAATACGTGACGAATACTCAAACCCTCATCAATAACGTCGAAGTTGGGACCGGGAGTGCGACTACAACTCGGCTGCCTGGGACAGCTGTCGTTCCTCAGAAACCCTCAAGCCGGGATGGAGCTCTGCCGCCAGTACGGATTGACATTCTTGGCGCCGGGGTCGCGGAGGACTTCACACGAGCCGTGCGCGAGGATGCGGGAGCTGAGAGTCAACAGCGCGGGTTTCCCGGTCCCCAGGGCCTGCAATCACCGCCGATTCAGGAGACTGATGCTGAGTACTCGGAAGCCCACATGGACGGGACTGCTTTTGGCCATCTGCTTCTAAAACAACGACCGAGGCCTACAAGCGACGCGGCCCTGACAGGGGGAAGCAAGTCCATCGTCATTGTGGATGACACGGTACCTGTGACGGCACTGTCAGGCCCACCTACTCATCTTCCCACGGCCAATCCATCCGTGGAAGCATTCGCAGACGCGCTTATGCCCGGAGGTGCAGACATGACACCGCCGATGACACCACCAGTAACCCATGGGGAGAGAGCGAGGCGATCATCCTACCTCCTGAATGAGAATATGCGGACAGCCATGTCGCCGGAGCCGCTGCCGCCGTTCGTCCCCGATTTGGCCACCCTGGAAGGACGGTCGACGGCCCCTCCTTCGGAAGGCGGTGGCTGTATCTCCCGTCCAACAACGCATCGGACCCACCGCCGTCCTCCTGTTAGTGGGAGCTTGACCAAGATGCACAGAAGGAACAGGTCAACCAGGACGCACCGATCCATGAACTCCATCATGCTCCGTCGTAACTCTTATAACAGCGAGCTAGCGCCACCGTCGACTGTCCGGAGTTTTGATGCCACCTCCTACACCCGATACTCAGCAGACTACGACAAGCCAGATGTGCCCATTCCCGCACCCCTACGCGTCCTACGCAGGAGGCCTGGTGGTGACTTGCGAGCCGCCACAAACGTGGATGAGCTGGATCATCACCGCCTGAGGCGGTCTCATTCTCTGGGATCTCTGGCCACTTTCACGGAATCCATGCGGAGTACCGGGATCTACAGCCGCCGGCCGGCCTCTGCAGAGGATCTGGACGCAGTCGTCAGCGGCGATTACCAGAACCGGTTGGAGGCATTCTCGGTGGGACAGCTTGCTGACAAGCCCCGTAAACGGGAGTTGTCGTTGTGCAGCACACGATCATCCAAGCCTGTGATGCGTCCTTCCTTCGAAGCGGAAGCTAAGAAGCTCGCCCAGATACCAGATGACGAGGATGACGGCGGGGTGGAGTCTGCATTGCTCAAGCTTGAGGGGAAGTTCGACAAGAGGGTGCCGAGACTTTCGATGGACCTGCAAGACCGAGGCGACCCAGAGCCAAGCGAAGAATGTGATTCGGAACTGACCAGTGTACCCACCAGTGTTATCGCTGGTGATGGTGTGTCTCACCAGAGGACAAAGGAGCAGCAACACCGCCAATCCCGTGTTGATGACGATGCATGCTCGGCCGAGACGGACACCGACCGGAGACCCATCACCTCTGCGTCAGCCGGCCACTTGGATGTACCGAGAGCATCGACCCCTGGCCAGCAATCGTTCCTCTCCGATGCATCAAGAGAGTCCTACTCGTCAATACCCCTTCTGGATAGGGGTCTCACCGACGACGGCCAGAGCAGAAGAGAAACCCGGAACTGGACTGACAGATCGATACTCCTTCATGGGGACGACGGGTCGACCGGCCCCGCAACCGAGCAACGTTTGTCTTTTGATTTCATCCAAAAGACAGACTCCATGGTGAATGACACTCAGGTTGACGAAAGAGTGCCCTCAAGTGTTGAAGAGCACTCGTTCCTCGATAGCGATCTGTCCTCTGAGCTGTCTGCCGACGGCGCTCAAACAGATCTGCCTGAGCATGCGCGAACGTCGGCGCCCAGAGATGCTCTGCCGGCACATCCTCTCGGAGGTACCGATATGGTCTCTGCATCTAGCCTCCCTTCGCCACCGCATACTCATGACCTCGACCGAGATACACAGGCCTGTGCGGGGAAGAATCGGAGGCACTCGGACAAGGCCGACCTACAGTCGAAGCCTCTCCCTCCGACGCCAGAGGGCACCCCTGCGGCGCATGTGGGCGAGCCGAGATCGCCGTTCGATCCCGTAGGCACCACGCAGCGTCCCGCCGAGCCGGACAGCCACGAGATGGACACTTCCAGGCAATACTCGGTGCATTTGCCCTTCATTCTCGCCTTCGACTCGGAGACGCTAGCCCAGCAGTTCACGCTCATTGAGAAGGACGCACTTAACGAGATCGACTGGAAGGAGCTCGTCGATATGGATTGGCGAAATGCCACAAACCACGACTCCCGCTCCTGGGTTGACTTCTTGCGCAATACCGATGCTCGTGGAGTGGAGGTTGTCATCGCCCGCTTCAATCTTGTGGTGAAATGGTCCATATCGGAGATTGTCCTCACTCAGCACATTGAAGAGCGAGCTCGATGCATCATCAAGTTCATCCACATCGCGGCCCACTGCCGGCGTTACCGCAACTTCGCCACACTGGCACAGCTCACCATTGCCTTGTCCAGCAATGAGGTGTCTCGCCTGGCTCGGACGTGGGAGCTTGTGCCGCCCAAGGACATGAAGACGTTGAGGGAGCTGGAAACCCTCGTCACACCGATGCGCAACTTCTTCAATCTCCGCGCCGAGATGGAGTCTGGTCCGGATGCTGGATGCATTCCGTTTGTCGGAATCTACACCCATGATCTTCTCTACAGCGCCCAACGGCCGTCGGAGATTGCCAGTTCCCCTACAACAGCACCTCTTGTCAACTTTGAGCGATGCCGCATCGGCGCTGGCGTGGTCAAAACGCTCCTCCGGCTCTTGGAGGCGAGCTCGCGGTACAATTTTCAGCCCGTGGAAGGCATCACCGAGCGATGTCTGTGGATCGGTGCCCTCAGCGATGACGAGATCCGACGACTCTCCGGCAATTTGGAGTGACACTTCTGCCACTGACCGGCTTGCGCATCTTGTTCGAACGAAGTCAATTTCACCTGCGTATACACCTTACAATATCTATTCGGCTACCCATGCTGGTCGATGGTGGCCATCTCCTTTCGCTCTCTGGCGTCTTCTTTGTCTCCACGCTTCGATTCACACGCACATATTCTTGGGACACCTATACACATTCTTATACAACCAGGAGGAGACACTACAGATTCACGACGGCTCCGACTTACGACTTAGCGAGGCGCAACCTATTTGACCTTTGCTTTAATCCCTGCCTGGGGAGTCGCAGGACACATGGGCAGGACACATTGATGCCCATGCTTAACATGGAATATCCTATATACATCTGTTGGACGGAGTTCTTTCTTTTATTGCATGGGCTGCTCACAGAAGGGTACCAAGATGGCAGGTGGCATATCTGGTAGATTGCTTCGTACATTCTACACAAGACGGCAGCGTCCCAGTGGTACTCCTTTTTGTAGACAGGGGATTATGGAGTTTTCTGTTCCCGTAAGTTTTGCGTCGGGAGACTAGGGGGGAATGGACGGATTCATGGGTCATTGGGTTGGGTTTGGAATTAGAAGAATACCCCGAATAGCTAGCATCATGGACCTGCGGGACATCATTGATATTTACAAAATAGAGCCAGCATTTTCTGAACATTAAGACATGCGGTGTCCATCAGGGTGTCATCATGGAGGCCGTGTCGGGTGTGAATCGTTGGCTTCAGAAGAAACGGGTCCTCGCTCACTAGCGACATCATAAACTACGGCAGATCAGGAATGGCAGCAGAATGTTTCGATGTTTATTCCTTCCTCCCTCGCTAACTGGGTAGTGTATCCGCCCCCTCGAGTCAAGAAGAAACCCAAGGAGACAGGACGCAGAACACGGTGGGATAACGGTCAAGTACACCCCATTGGCAGCACAGGGCTTTCCCTCTCCCTCTTCTAGTAGAAAATCCCCCCCACCCCTTCTTACCTAGCATACGATAAAATTAATCAACAAAAGGAAACCAGGTAAGAGGGGGAGGGGAAAGGGGGCGAGTATCTTTCCCTCATTAGTGCCGCCAACCGACTGAAGAAACCGGCCGGTGTTCCCACTCCCCAGCCAGACAAGGAAAGAAATAGGAAATATCAAGATTGATTGCCGCATACACACACGCACCACTTCTCCGTCAGGTTGGGTCGAGTGTGTTTTCTTTTTTTTGGATGTCCACGGTTGTTCTTCTTTTTTTTGCTTTTGATGTTGGTAATCTGCGAGGTGCAGAACACCCTCTCTTACCACCGCAGTCCCTCGCCCTCATTTAGCTTCTCATGGAAACTGGTCCAAGCAAGTGGGGCACCGCCGTCAGTCGACGAACAAGCACCACCATCAGCCGGGGGAAGGAGCACTGCAAGCACGGCTCTACCACTGGGACTCCTTGGGGGCAGCATCGGCAGCCCACTCGGTGGCGGCGGCGGGGGGGACGGTGGCGGGCTGGCCGGCGTTGGCGGCCCAGTCCTCACCGGCGCCGTCCCAGTTAGCGGCAGCGGCGGCGGAGGCAGGGGCGCCGGCAAAGCCGGGGGCAGGGGCGTCCCAGTCGCCGCCGGCCTGCTGGAAGCCGGTCTCGATGGCGGCGGCGCCCTCCTCGTCAACGCCGGGGAGCTTCTCCTCCTCGACCTTCTCCTCGGCCTCGGCCTCAGGGTCGCGGTCTGGAATGTGTATTAGTTGCTGTCTTCATACACGGATCCTCCCAGAGAGAAAAAAAAAAGGAATAAGGACAGTGATAACATACAGAAGTACAGATCGGGCATGACGTCCCAGGGGGTCTCGCGGTTGTAGATGGTACCACGGAGGCGGAGGACCTCACGGGCGAGCAGCCACCAGATGGTGCCGATAGCGTTGCGACCCTTGTTGTTGGTGGGGATGGCGACGTCGACGTAGGCGGTGGGGGAGTCGGTGTCGCAGAGGGCGATGACGGGGATGTTGACGTAGCTGGCCTCCTTGATGGCCTGGGCGTCGGTGCGGGGGTCGGTGACGATGATGAGGCGCGGCTCCTTGAAGGAGCGGGTGATGTAGTTGGTGAAGCTACCGGGGGTGAAGCGGCCGGCGATGGGGGAGGCGCCGGTGTGCGCGGCGAACTTGAGGACGGCGCGCTGGCCGTAGGGGCGGGCGGAGATGACGCACACGTCGGCCGGGTTGTCGATGGCGACGATGATGCGGGCAGCGAGGACAATCTTCTCCCTGGGCGCTTGTTAGGGAGCTGAATTATAAACACCATTCACCGGCCTTGAAAAGCGAGCTCACCAGGTCTTGCCAATGTTAATCACATTGACACCGTCCGCACGGGTCTTCCAGAGGTAAGGCTCCATGTGAACCTGGAGGTTCTTGCTGCCCAGGTGGGCCTGGGAGGCCAGGAGCATCTCAATGTCATTGCTGGTGGCATTGAGCACGGAGGGGTGGTTGGAGGAAGCCATTTTGGGCGGATTTATTTCCTCGAGGTGGGTGGCGGGAGGATGTTGAGGAGTTGGCGATGGCGACGGGGAGGAGGAGGGGCGAAGAGGAAATGGTGGGAGTGAGGTCGGAGGTGATCGCGAAAAAGTTACCCGGCTCTTGAGAAATTTACCCAAAATGTCGTTGTGTGGGTGCAGCAAGCCCTGAAGGTGCTAACCCCAGATTGGATTAGCGTAGTGTGACCTCTGAGATGTACCTGCCGTGCACGTGAGTTCCTGCGCTAGACTATTTTGGGAGACGCGTTCCGGTGGGGCTATGCGCCGGGATGGAACGCTTGCCTGAGGTGCACCTGCCGTGCTGGGGGAAATTTTGAGGGTGCATCTGACGAGACGAACATTACTACCTAGCTCTTCATCATCAATCCGGCTGATTGATGCGTCGCCCATCATGCCGCCCAGACTAGACACGCTGCAGCGGCTAGGCACCATGAGCCGTACGTTTCCCACCTGAGGCCAATTTCCCACGTCCCAATCCTCGCCTCCCTTTCCCGCCAGTTGCTAACCTATGGTGGACGCTCCCAGTATGCCTCCGGCCAGCCGCGAGACCGTCGACGCCCAACTTCCTCCCGATCGTCCAGACGGCAAACCTCTCCCAGCGCGAGAAGAGACGCAAGGCGAAGCAGGACCCGTACGCCTGGGCGCAGGCGCAGCAGCGGAAGAATGCCAACATCAAGCGCAAGCAGGAAATTGAGCAGGAGAAGCGGGTCGAGGGGTGGAACGACCCCGTGAACTGCCGCGTCACGCCCTTCGTCGAGTCGCTCGACTCGGCAGGACAGGAACCTCTGAGCAAGGTGAAACGGGGGCCCGATGGCCAGCCCGTGGGGGAGCCGCGTGAGCTGCCGCAGGCCAAGGGCATGCGCAACTTCTTCCTGACGGACGAGGAGCTCGAGGAGGTCACCAAGCACGCGTACGAGTTGACCAAGCCCCTGGTCGGCGTCGTGGAGGAGCAGGTGGATATGAGTGAGGAGGAGCGGCTGAAGATGCACGACCAGAAGCACGCCCGCGCGGTCGAGGCCATGAAGAGGATCACTTCGCTGGACAACGCCAGCGCCAAGCACCGGTACCACGCCAACGTGCAGCGCATCATCGACGAGTTCGGGCGGCACAAGACGGACAAGTTCCTCGCGCAGAAGCCCAAGTCGATCGACACCAACCCCGATCCCGCACCTCCGCGCTCCGGACCCGACACCGGCAGCTCCGAGGTCCAGATCGCCATCCTGACGGCCAAGATCAGGGCACTGTCCCAGGCCCTGCGGACGAACCGCGGGTACAAGGACAAGCACAACACGAGGAACCTGGAGCTCCTCCTCCACCGACGTCAGAAACTGCTGCGGTACATGGAGCGCAAGGAGAGGGGGAGCGAGCGGTGGACGCACATGCTGGAGAAGCTTGGTCTTACCGAGGCGGCCTGGAAGGGGCAGATCACTTCACTGGCGAAGTGACATGCTGTCTTGTAGAATATATCTGTTTTTCTGCCTTTTTTTTTTTTNTTTTTTTTTTTTCTCTTAAACCTCGTATGTACAATACAAACGCCAATCGGGGGAGAAAGACCGATCGGACTCTCTGCACTTCATTCGTACTCGTAGTCCTGTATGTGTGTGTGTGTGGTGTGTGTGTCTCCGCCATTACGCCCAAGTTTCTGAAACCACGTCCCGTGCGACGACGAGCTATTCGATGCTATAACTACAGAAATTGCTAAAACCAAATAGAGATGAGGGAGGGGTATGAGTTCTAGAATCAGAAGACACTGATATAGTTGCCGATACGGTCCTTCTGGTTCTGGGCTATGCACTCGGCAATCCATGTGATGTTACGGATTTCCTGTTGCAAGGTTGAGTCAGGCACTGATTACTCTTGTTGTGGGATCATCGCCGGGGGACAAAGAAGAACATACCTGCTCCCTCAGCTTCACCCAGGCATAGACGATGGCGTAGGTGAATTGCCTCGTGAAGGCATTCTTGGATATCTCCATCTCCTTCTGGTAGAATAGGTCCTCGAGGGACTTGCCCTCGGTAGAGCCACCGCCCATGTTTCCAGCACCAGCGGGGCCGCCGCCGATGGACATGGCGTCGAAGAAGGTCTTGTAGTCGTGGACGCCGTCGACTGCCAGGCGGACACCCTCGGCATCATCGGCCCGGGACAGCATCAGCGTGCCCTCGGGGTACAGCTTGCCGAAGTTGGGGTAGAGCTTCTTACGGTCCGACTTGGCGAGGTCTGTGCCGAAGGAGTTGAGGGTGATGTTGATGGCGCGGCGGTCGGCCTCGAACTCGAGTAGCTCGCTCATGACCTCGGCGGTGGGGGAGCCGGCCATGTCGGGGTGGGTGTTGACGAAGTTGTAGAAGTCCTCGAGGTAGTTCTTGTAGAGGGTGTTGCGGACAATCTCGATGTTGAGCTCGTCGAGGTCCTGGTGGCTCAGGCTGCCCTTGAAGTACTGGGCCAGGGGTGTCTCGATGAGGACGCTGTTGTAGAGCTCCTCGATGTTGGTCGCAACGCAGAGCACGGGCATGGTCTCGAACCAGCCGAGGGGGTGGCAGCGCTCGAGGAGCTCGCGGGTGTCGCGCTCGTGGAGTGTGCCGGTGATGAGCAGGGCGACGTTGTCAATCATGTATCCGTAGGTGACGTAGTCCATGAAGGTGGCCAGCGACCCGACGGCGTTGGCGCGGACATAGCGGAACTCGGAGATGAGCTTGTCGGTCGTCTTGGCGGCTAGGCTCGATGTCGAAGGGTTGGGAGGTAGGGAAGCGAGGAAGTCGCCGTATGCCGGTCCGAGTTGGAGCTTGAGATCTATGTCGGGGGGGAGGGAGGGCGAGGAGTCAGAAACAGGGAGAGAGGTCCAGGTAGGTCTGATGGATGAACACACCGTCAATCGTCTCGCATTGCGTCAGGTTATGATATGCGGAGCTGGTGAGAAGGCCATTGCGATAACCTCGAACGATACCCTCGACGTAGCTGCAACTGATTAGCATCACCTGGCACGATTTGGGGGGGGGGGGGGGNGGGGGGGGGGGGGTGATATTGGGAGGGCGATGAGACGACGTACCCATTGTTCACGTTGAACAATAGACCCTCCATCTTGAGCCCTCGATAAGTCTGGCAGCCAAAATAATCCAGAAACTTGGGGATATATAAGAGTCGAAGGTTGGCGGGAGGGTGGGTGGTTGACCAAGCGACGATGTTGGCCCACCAGCTTGAACTTACCACACTGTACGACTCCTGCTGGGCACTGACGACGTCGTTCGCACCTCAGGCAGGCAGGCGCCGCCAGTTTCCACGTGAGTCGCTTGGCCTGGTGCTGGAGCTTCCCTTGCACGGAACATTAGTACCGCCGAAGATCCGGGACCTCCGTCCCCACCTGGCGCACCTGGTCTCCAAAAATTCCCATGGTGAGTGGAGCCCAAGCCACTTAGCTTTTTGCCCAGAGGAAGCGTTGAAAAAAAAAATATGTGAAAAATTTCCTGGCATCATCAATTGGAAGTCACCACGCACCAACACCGGCCCCGTCCTTCTCTTTTCCTTTTCATTTCGCAACCCACGGCCTCCCCATTGCGTATCGGAGAAGGAAAAGTCTCCCCTCTCCTATCGAACAACCGAAGCAGGAGCGTTGCAAAATTGGGGGCACAACATTGTTTTACGAAGCCACGATTTCCCGTAGTCGCTGGTCGCCATGTCTCTCTTCGTTCTTGCTGAGACGCCGGCAGGGTTAGTTTGAATATGGCACAAACCATTGGGGAACCATTCGCTTAATACTGACGCCCAATCTCTAGCTACGGCCTGTTCAAGGCTGCCGACAAGAAGCTGCTAAAGAATGAAGACCTCGCTGCCGAGCTGGACCGGCCTGAGAAGCTGGTCGAGATGTGAGAACCCTTTCGTCTCGTCCCTCCCCTCAACGGACAACACCATCTAACCCCCACACACTCAGGCTCAAGCTCAAGAAGTTTGTCAAGTTCGACAGCGCCGCCACTGCCCTCGAGGAAGCCGCGTCGCTCAAGGACGGCAAGGTCCCCCAGCTCCTGAGCTCCCTGCTCGACGACCTTAAGGCCGAGAAGAAGGCCTCCCTCGCCGTGGCCGACATCAAGCTCGGCGCCTCCATCTCGAAACTCGCCGACTCCAAGATCACCCCCGTCTCCGGCTCCGACACGATGGACCTCTTCCGAGGCATTCGCGAGCACATCTCGTCGCTCATCCCCGGCCTCGGCACCGAGACCATGGACCGCATGGCCCTCGGTCTCTCGCACTCCCTGTCCCGCCACACCCTCAAGTTCTCCGCCGACAAGGTCGACTCCATGATTATCCAGGGCGTCAAGATGCTCGACGACTGTGACAAGGAACTCAACCTCTACGCCATGCGCACCAAGGAGTGGTACGGCTGGCATTTCCCCGAGCTGGCCAAGACCATCAACGACAATGTCGCCTACGCCCGCATCATCCTCGCCGCCGGCATGCGCTCCAACATTGCCGACACCGACCTGTCCGAGGTCCTGCCCGAGGAGCTGGAGACGGCCGTCAAGACCGCCGCCGAGGTCAGCATGGGAACCGACATCACCGAGGAAGACCTCGTCAGCATCAAGCACTGCGCCGAACAGGTCGTCTACTACACCAGCTACCGCTCAGCCATCTCGTCCTTTCTCGAGAGCCGCATGCGCGCCATCGCCCCTAACCTGACGGCCCTCGTCGGCACCCTCGTCGGCGCCAGGCTCATCGCCCACGCCGGCTCCCTCATGTCCCTAGCCAAGTCCCCCGGTTCCACCATCCAGATCCTCGGTGCCGAGAAGGCCCTGTTCCGCGCCCTCAAGACCAAGCATGACACCCCCAAGTACGGTCTCCTGTACCACTCCTCCCTGATCGGCCAGGCAACCGGCCGCAACAAGGGAAAGATTGCCCGTATGCTGGCGGCCAAGACGGCCCTTGGACTCCGTGTCGATGCCCTCGACGAGGAGCTTGACGAGAAGGACGAGGAGGATCGCGCCATGGTCGGCCTCACCCACCGTATCACGCTGGAGAACCGCCTCCGCAAGCTGGAGGGCAAGCCCCCTCTGCCGCGGGGTGCCAACGTGACCCCCGCAGGCGAGATTGTCAACGCCCAGCCTTTCAGCGTCAAGGAGATTCGCAAGTACAACACGGATGCCGACGGTGTGGTCGAGGAGGAGAAGCTCAACGGCGACGCCGACAAGAAGAGCAGCAAGAAGGATAAGAAGAAGAAGAAGGCCAAGATCGAGGTCGTGGAGGAGTCGGACGAGGAGATGCAGGACGCCAACGGTGCCGCCGCCGCCGAAGGTAGCGATGACGAGGACGACGCCGCGGCAACCACCACCCCGGCCAAGAAGGTGGCCAAGCTCTCCGAGGCCGACTACGAGCGCCTCGCCGAGGCTGCCGGTCTGTCGGTCAAGAAGTTCAAGCGCAAGTACGAGCGCGGCGACGTGGAGCTCAACACGGACGGGACTCCCCGCGTCTTCAGCAAGAAGGAGCTCAAGAAGCTGCGCAAGGCCGAGCAGCAGGAGACACCGTCCAAGACGGCCGCGGTGGAGCCCACCCCCGAGGGCAAGAAGAAGAAGAAGCGCAAGCATGACGACGACGAGGATGATGCCGATGCCGATGTCGCCGGAGAGAAGAAGAAGAAGAAGGAGCACAAGAAGAAGAAGCGCCACTCCGTTGACGCATAGTGTGCTGCTCAACGGGGCAAGGTGCGCAAGGTCAGGGTCAGAAGAACAGCGCAGTCCCACACCCTTGCCCACGAAAGAACGTAGCTTCTTTTTCTTCTTCTTCGTCATCTTCTTCATCTTTTTTCCCTTGTACCCTTACGTGATACTCCTGGCTTACATCTTGTCATTTTTGTTGTCTTGTGCCGTTTTCACGTCGGCCGGCGTTGAAAGGGGGGGTTGGTTGTCATGTCTCTGTTTTCGTCGTCTTTTTTCTTTAAGGAGAATCCCGGTTCCATGGTACTGGCGCAGAAATGGAAATGTAATAACGTTGACGTTACTATTAATACAATATTAACGTGACTGATAATAACGTTACTGATTCCGTTATAACTACGGTCCTTATATGTACTTGGGATTGAACTAATACTCTATTCGTACTACTATTCAAAGTACTTTATTTATTATACTCGTAGATACAGGGACGGCTGAGAAGGGGAAGGGAGGACTCGAAGACATAATACAGACGTCCTTGTATCTCAATTCCCTGCAGAGTTTAGAATCCTGCCAGAGCCAGGCTGTTTGTTCGGAGCACATCTTACCTTGGGTCTCTTGTCCAATGAATAAACGACGGCCGGCGAACGACAGTGTCGCCCGCCCGCTTTCGGGGGGGAGAAGGGGAATAAGAGAGGGAAAACAGGCCTTTTGTTACCAATGGTGAATGTCCCGTGGGAGCTGGACTGAGAACGCTTGGGCTGATGCGATCCGTCTAGGGGGGGCTAGATAATAGCCCATGAAGGCGGCAGGACTGAGGTAACTTGAGCAAAAAAAGAAGAGAAAAAAAGAAAAAGAATGGCAGCACTCCACGGAACTCCATAGCCAGTTTCCGCTGCCCGAGGCTGTCCAAGGAGGGGTCGCTCTTGGTCTCGGTAGTAATTCTACAACTTCCACCTTGAGGAGAAACTTCAAGCGGGCCGCCGGAGAGAGTATAAGGGCAATAGGGGAAATGGGATCCAACACCTAGGGTCACCCACCGCTGGAGCTCACGAGACGTATTGCAATTCATTAATTCAAGCTCAGTACTTATATCAATACATGACGAAACAAACATCCACTCGTCTCCTCCTCCTCGTGGTATCATTTTTGTCGGGTATCATCATCTCTCGCCATAAAAAAAAGTCCAAGTCGCGCGCAACCACACCACCTTTATCCATCCGTGACTGAGGTTTTCCAATCATTAGCTCTCTGTCCTTCCCACCTCGTTCCCAAAACGATAGTTGAGTGTTGTTTTTCATTTTCATTTTTTTTTCAGTTTTTTGTCTGTTTTGTCATTTTTCTTTCGCATGGCATATCTACCCCATCAAAGGGGTGGAGAGGGGTATATGTATTGGTGAAAAGTAGAAAAGCAAGTGCGCGGAATGGTTGCGGTGTTCGTTCTCCCATCATTCGACGAGGGACCGACCACCTTAGATGTTCTCGACGACGCGAGCGTTCATGGCAGTCTGGAACCCGGGATCCTGCTGACCTCCAAAGCCGCCGAAGCTGGCGCCGCCAGCGTTGGCGCTGCTCTGGCCGGTCTCGGTGTCGGTGGCGGCGGCGGTGATGTTGCTCATGTCCATGGTCTGGTTGGCGGCGGGCAGGAAGATGACCTTGCTGTTGGCCGACTTGGCCATGGCCTGCATGGCCTCGAGGTAGCGGATCTGCATGGCGGGGGCGGAGCTCAGGATGTCGGCGGCCTGGCGCATCAGCTTGGCGGCCTCGACCTCGGCCTTGGCAGCGATGACTTTGCTCTCGCCGATGCGCTTGCTCTGGGCAGCCATGGAGAGGGACTCTTGGAGCTCCTGGCTGAAGATGATGTCCTTGACGAGCATGCTCTCGACCTGGACACCCCAGCCGGCGGCGACATCCTCGATGATCTCGCCGATGGACTGGGCAATCTCCTCGCGGCGCTCAATGACGTCCTGGAGGATGCGGGCACCGATGACGTGGCGCAGGGTGGTCTGGGTGCGCTCGACGAGGGCCTGGCGGACGTTGCTGATGCCGAAGGCGGCCTTGTGGGGAGAGACGATGTGGTAGTAGATGACAGAGGTGAGGCGGAGGGTGACGTTGTCCTTGGTCATGCATGTCTGCTCTGGGACCTCTGCGATCTGGATCTTGACATCGACCTGGATGAGGCGCTCGGAGAGGGGGTTGATCTTGACGAGGCCCGGGTCGACGGCCTTGTAGAAGCGGCCGAACTTTGTGACGAGGCCGACCTGGCCCTGGTGGACGTTCTTGTAGGGGTTGGGGCAGACGATGCAGCCGGGGATGGCGCCGAGGGTGCCGATGCAGCCGCCGAGGGTGTTGATCATGATGCCGTACCAGCCCTTGGGGTTGGCGTCGGTGCTGACGGTGGTAGCATAGCTGCGCTGGAGGTCCTCGGGCTTCGGGGGCTGGACGGTCATCTTGATCTGGGGCTGGAAGCCGACGGTGCCCTCGGCATCGGGGGCCTTGGAGGAGGAGCCCTCGACGGCGCCGTTGTGGGTGGCGGACATGGCGGCTGTGATGTGTCGCGAGCGAGCGAGTGGGTGGATGTGCTAGCTAATATGGGGTAGGCGATGACGATGGAGAATTAACTGGCTGCTGCTGCTGCTGCTGCTGCTGCTGGGGACTCGGTGAGAATGATGATGAGATTGAAGATGAGTCGAGATGGGTAACAGGCGGGGGGGCAAGCTCGGGTGTGACACGGGGGAGGGTGTGGTGCCTTCTTATAAGGCAGAAACACAGAATGATACAATGGACGGGATGATGAGCCAGCCTACCATGGCCAAGAAAGAAAAGAAGGAGCAGCTGTCTGCCTGAGAAGAAGCTCCTGCCACTCTGAACTGCTGCTTTCCCCGCGTGCGTCAGCGCCACCATTGAAGACATCCAATCAGACATCTCGAATCAGTCAGGGGTGTGAGGCTTGGCTTTGCCGCTAGCAGGCGGAAGGCACTGCGCCGACTCGCCGAGTACACCTGCCGGGCAACGACCACGAGTCTACAGACTGTACAGTACCGAGCAATTACTAACCTTAGGTAAGAGGTGTGCTTGCGCGTCGCCCGGTTTGCCCATCTGAGGTCTCACCGTCTCATCTCATCTTCTCACCCGCCGAACAATCCGCAATACGACACATGCGAGTACGTACTCGCTGCCTAACAGCCTAACAGGCCTGCATTCCCCACAACTCTGTCTGGGCGACGTGATCCGGACCCGCACCGGCACTTTGCCTGTACTTCCCGCCAGGCTGGCAGAAAATTAATAAAGGACCCAACGGGCTGCGCCGTACTTATGCTGCGCCATATTAATCACTACTAAACGAGGTAAACAAAGACAGGCGCCCACCCAGACCGGGCGTGAATTTAATTCCAGGTATCAATTACCCCTTTGGATAAAACGAAGGGTGCCAATCCCCCGACAACGTGACCCAGCACAGCCTCGTTGTGAACTCCATGTCGAATGATGACTCCATTACCCTCCTACAAGTCTTAGCTTACGGATACACACCTAGAGTTTAGTATAGTTGGTCAATACCCACACAGAGAGCACGACTATCAATCAGAACAGAGTAGTGATTCATCATTTGATACAAAAACAAACGACGGTCAAGATTTGTCAATCCCCAGATCGGCCGCCTCTAGGGGACGTCGAATATTAATCGCTTGGCCTCGTGGGGTTGTCGGAATGTCGCCATCATCGAAAACTTGATAGCAGCTACAGCTATGTGCGTTAGAGTCGTACCTGGGGATGATTAACAACTTGGACTGGACTTGCACTGCCCACTTGGGATACGTCGAGGGTGGGAGAGGATCAAGACATGCCCACGTGCAAATATAACCTCGCGTGTTGGTTGACCCTCATCTCCTCAATCTCGCCCTGCTGGGCTGATTGCTGGGCTGTTTCCTACCTAGGTAGGCTGCTTGTCAGCCATGCGTTAGTATCTCCACCTACGAGTGCAAAGTAGGTAAGTACGTAGTAGATCTCGTACTAATGGTAGCAGTAGGTACTGAAGTACGGACTACGTACATGCAATCACTGATACGCAGCCGGTTTGCCAATGCCCGAGGGGTCGCTATATTACTAACCTAGTACCTACTCGGGGCACCAGATAAGTCACTCACCTATATTCTCTCTCATTCATGTCAAGTCGTTTATCCTTTTTTTGTATAAAGGCACGCACACCCTGCCGATATAAAGTAAACCGCCCTCTATGCCAAATGCCAGAATTCGCGATAGCACTGCCAACGCCAATTACCATGCCATTACCATGCCAACAAACGACCCGCGGAACCTCATAACCACCCCCCCACCCCTATGCGAAACCCCGTCCCATCCCATCGTCCATTGTACTCCCAACCATTTGATGGCAAGGAATTTCAGCAATGGCGCTCGCTGTTGGCACAGCCCTGTCCGAAGCGCCTTGCATCACTCTGCCTCATCCCTAACAACAGGGGAGATGAAGAAATCCGGGTAAAGGAAAAATAAAATTACCGGATCTCGGGATCCCGCATGAAATCCGGTACCGTGAATCCCGCCGCCTCGGCCTCACCAGCAGAATCCATACCCGCCTCAGCCAACTTCCTCGCCAGCCCGCTCAGCCTCACACCTTCCTCACCATCATGCCCGTCATCTCCCACCGCCACGGCGTGGCTCCCGCTGCTGCCCCTGCCGCCACCACCACCCATCATCTCCACCATCTCCTCAACAGGATTGTTAGTGCTAGCCTCCCCTCCACCCTGCGCCTGGCCGGCGCCCGAGGAGTCCACATCAAAGGCATAGATCTTGATGCCCCTCAGGTGCGTATCCTTTCCATTCTGGTGATTCTCCAGGATCTGAATCTGCAGCACGTACGACACCAGGGTGTTGCCGTCGGGACCGCCGCCCGCCCCCGCCAGGGGCACGCGCTGCCACCCGACGGGGCAGTGCAGCTCCAGGTGGGCAAACTCGATGAGGTTGTTCTCGCTGGTGCCGGACTTGAAGACGATGTTTGTGGGCGTGTACGACTCGTCCTCGGCGTAGTTGACGTAGAAGCGCAGCTCTCTGATGCCCACGCGCTTGACAAAGTAGACGGTGAGCTTGTGAGGCTGAGGGCCGTCCGACCTAACATATACGCCGTTAGATTTCTGCCCCGACTTTCCTTCTTTCACACGAGAGGCGGTCAGAAAGGTCGGTCCAACTCACTGCCAGTAGAGATTGAGGTCGTCGCTCCGCAGCTGCTCCACGCCATTGCCCTGCTTGTGGCTGCTGACGGTGAACCGGCCGAGATTGGAGATCTCCTTGAGGCCCAGCGCAGCAGGATCCGCGAGAACTTCCTGAAGCGCCTCTTCCTCTTCTTCCTCCCCCTCCTCCCCCTCCTCGTGCTCCCCATCTTCTTCCTCTTCCTCATCTTCTCCCACATCCTCCTCTATTCCCACAGCGCCGTCCTCATCGACAAGGTCCTCCTCGATACTCGTGTCCTCCGCCTCGGACTGCCCATGCATATCGTACCTCTGCTGCATGGTCCGACGGGCCAATTCGCCGGCCCTCGCCCTCGTCAACTCCAGAATGCTCAGGTCAGGCTCAGAGTCTGAGTCATCCGAGATTTCTGGCATGCTGAGGCGCGTGTGCGGCATGACTGCAGTCTGGTCAGCGTTTCGTCGTCGTCGTCGTCGTCGGTAGTGGTGTTGTAGGGGACGCGGTGCGAGACGCCCGAGGGACTGCAGGGTGCGGTGCTGGACCCTGTGGGCACGGGTGATGCGCCGGGCAATGGCCTCGAGGCGGGATATGAGGTACCCGTGCCTGCTCCGGTTGGCAAGGTAGAAGGCGTGCACGTTCTCCTTGTCCCGAGAGGGCAGTGGGCGGAATGTAGAGGACCGATGGCTCACGAGCGTCCCGCTTGGGGTGATGGGCAACTCCTGCAGAGGCACCCGCCTAGAGATGGAGTTCGCACCTCGACGAGCGGGCCGGGGACCCAGGTGAAGTTGTGCAGAAAACATTTATATTGGAGTGATGGTTACGGTGATGACTGGGGGTGTGCGGCAGAAGAAGGTGAGGTTGTGTGACAAGGCCTAGAGGAAAGATATAGGAAGCAAGGAGAGGGAAGTGAGTTGAGTTGCAGGCGGAGATATAAAATCTGACTAGAGCGCCGAATGCGTGGAGAGAGGCTGAAGTGAAGAAGTGATGAGGAAATAGTCATGTGTGTGTGTGCGTGTGCACCGCCCATATAAGTATCCCATTCATACACAGAACCCGACGAGATGCATCAAACTTGAAGCATACTCATTGGATCCGCCAACAAGACCCCCCTTCTCGTGTCGCCCGCAGTACACAAAGAAGGAACTCACCTCGATGCAATCGAAACGGATGCGGAGGTGGCGCCGCAGAAGTCGAGTCATCATCGCCCGTGCCCATATCTGGCGTCCGATGCTGCTGCTGCTGCTGTCCGACGGGCGTCACCAGCCGCCGCCCGGCGGCATGATGATGATGATGATGATGCTGCTGATGCTGGACCGCCGCCGCCGCGGCGCCCGTGGGCGACGAATGGTCATTGCTCCGTGTCGCGCTGGGGGCTACATGGCGGGCTCTTCGGGGGGCGCGCCAGCCGTCCATTCCTTCGATGTCGCCCTTTTTGGTGTTCGCTGGGGGGGGGAATGGTTCCTCCTCTTACACTGGCGGGCGGCGTGGTGGGCGACTTCCCTGGTGGTCTGGTGGTGCCGTCGTTGGTGATCGCGCTGTCACGTGACTGTTGTACCTGTACTGGTAGGTACTTATCCACTGCAGACCTCCTCTCATTGTCGGTCCTTCCCTCAAGTGTCCACACGCATCTTTCCTCACTCGACACTTTGAACTGGAAATGACTTGATGTTGAATTTAGAAGTTGTTTACGTCATATTTATGATTCTCAGTGGAAGTCACTCACCATGCCTCTCCCAGTGTCCCGCTGGACCATCCTCCACCATGACCGCACCCAGAACCTATTAACCGATGCTCCAAGCCGATATATGAAGCCGAGAAGCCGCCCAGACGGCCGCACTCTACTCGCACACTTACTTTCATGCAAACTCCCCCTCTCACATTTCCCGTCCGTCAGAGCCGGATATTCCCCCTGGCACGGCCATCATCACGCGTCAACTCCCTCGCCCAAAGCCTGCCCATCCGAGCCCTCTCCTCGTCCTCCCTCCCCTGCTGCTCTCGCCGCCGCCGTTCCTACAGGCGCCTCCACGCCAGTCTCCGGGGCAGTACCACGCAGAACAGCATCCAGTACGTTATGCCGAAGAGGACAAACCCGGACACCGCCCCAGCCAGCAGCCCCAGGACGGCTAGGCGCTCGGTGTCGGTGGCGTCGGCCGTTCCGCTGGAATCCTTACCGACGTCAATGGCAGTATAGTGGATGGCCTGTTCCATGATTCGAGGGGTTGTGTACTTGTACATGTTGTATCTTCTCGTGTAAAAGTCTGTAACAAAGTTTCCGCTGAGAGTTACCGTCTAGATGGAGGTGTGGTTTGTTGGCGGCCACTGCTTGTATTTCGACGACGGCCAGATGGAGCAAGAATCCCAGCTAGGAAAGGGCATATTCCTGCGATGGATGACTTTTGCACACTTCGACGAGGGCACCGGTAATAGTAATGCTCTCAGGCAGGGGTCGTAAGGATACACAGACGTGGCACTCCAGTCAGTGCCCGTGAATGGGCTCAACGGCGGCCATACCCGCGTATCACAGCGTCCTGCTCGATACTGAATCGCAGCCAAGGCCAATTCTCATCAGACACCGATGGTAGCTCCTCGGGCACGATATTGTTCCGACGCAGAACTTAACCCAGGCGTCCCGTTCTCCCCTAGGCTTCTCGCATGGGCTTCGATGCGTATGCCATCCCGTCTAACCTGTCGAACAACAACCGGCCGCCCAGGCGTCGACCAAGTAGCGGATGTCTATGGCCAGACAAAAGAAAGAATGACGAAACGGGACGTCTATGGCAAGACACAAGAAAGAAATAACCAACCGAGTTCCAGGCCCTGCACCACGCCAAGACTGCCGGGGTTTAGCTCCCCAGTATCAACTCCCGGTCAGTATTCTAGAACACTTCCCACAACCTGCTCGCAAGTGTGGCGCCGGTAGCCATCATCGTCTTCACGTCATGCCACCATCAGCCATCACCATAATGACGAGTCCAAAAGGAATGTCGGCGATCGGAAACTCGCCCAGGGATGGAAGGGAGAGTATCTAAAAGCTGGCCATGAACAGGAAGTACAAAGACCAAAAGATCCAAATAAGAAGGCCTTTAATGTTGAAAAGGGCTCCTTGCGGAATACTAAACAACTCGACGTGTCGGAGGTCTCGGCACTTGGCTTGCTGGCTGGCTGGTGATATATACTTCGTTTCGCCTCGCGGCTAACAGCCAGCCACCCGAGCTCGACGCACCATCCCTCTGCCCATATTGGTAAGGCCTGGGAGAGGAAAAGAAAAAAAAAAACTCGATTCAGACGGTCGAGCGGAGGGGAGGATGTAAGAATCACGTCGCATTTCCGTCCTTGCAAAAAGAAGACGTTGCCATCAGGGCCATAGCCTGAAGAGTCTCATCTTCACCCCATCACCGTCATGGATACTGCCCGGCCATCATACACCCGGATACTCTCGGCCTACGCAGCGCGTTTCCGGCGCCCATGGGTGGTGTTCCTCGTCAGCACCGCCATCCTAGGCCTTGTCGCGTTCACGACGAGTCACCTCAGGACAGCATGCGCCTACGGCGGTTGCTGTCCCTCCTGGACTATGCCGGTGCACTACCGCTCATGGGGAGGCAGCAGCGGAGGCAGCCACCGTGACCAGGAGACGAGTGTGAGGCTGCTCCAGGCCGACAGGTCCGAGTGTGCTCAATTTCCTGACACGTCGAACATACTGCTGGTCATGAAGACGGGGGCGTCCGAGGCGTACGCCAGGGTCCCCACGCAGCTGCTGACCAACATGAGATGTCTCCCCGACTTCCTCATCTTCAGCGACATGGAGCAGACGATAGCGGGCCACGAGATCCTCGACAGCCTCGACACCGTCCTGCCCGAGGCCAAGTCCGGGAACAAGGACTTTGGCCTATACGCGCGCCAGAAAAAGTGCCCCCTCGCCCAGGAGGACTGCAACGGGGGAATCAAGGTGGCTCCTGAGGCGTGGGCGCTAGACAAGTACAAAAATATCCACGTGGCCGAGAAGGCATACGCATTGCGCCCGTATCACGACTGGTACATATTTGTCGACGCAGACACGTACGTCGTGTGGCCGACCTTGGTGGAATGGCTCGCCCAGTTCGATCCGCGGAAAAAACACTACATGGGCAGCGTTGCCCTGTTGGTTGGTCATCCTTTCGCCCACGGCGGGAGCGGCTATGTCTTGTCCCAAGGGACGATGCGGGCATTCTTCGATGGCAAGTCCGGCGTGGCCAACAAGTACGATATGGCCGCCAAGACCACATGCTGCGGTGACGCACTCTTCTCCAAGGCCGTCGAGGAGGAGACGGGGGTGGATGTGAAGAACGCGGTAAGCGGAGAGCCTCTCGGATGAAGAGGCAATGCAGTAACCTGGAGTTGATGCGCTGACGCCTAGTACCATGAGCAGTGGCCAACCGTCAACGGAGAGCAGCCTCACAGTCTTGCGTACGGAGAGAAGCAGTGGTGCCAACCTATCGTAACCATGCACCACGTCAGCAGCCACGTCGTCTCAGAGATGAACGCGCTCGAGAGGGCGCGAAAATTTTCGAGCCCCATGCGGATCCGGGATATCTACCAGCACTTCGTGCAGGGCGAGCTGCCCAGGACGCGAGAAGGCTGGGACAATATGAGCGACGATGTCCACTACCTGAACACGACGGCTCCGGGCGCCGATAAGTGGAAGAGCGGCAAGGTCAAGACGGAGGGGCTTTCACAGCTGGAGCAGGAAGCTCATCTAAGCTTCCACAACTGCCGCTTGGCATGCCAGAACCTGCCGGACTGCCTCCAGTGTCGTCACCATGGCGGCGTCTGCTCCATGAGCACCACGGTCAAGCACGGACGACCGGCGCAGAACAAGTCAGCGGGCGCAGAAGAGGATACCGAGGAGGATGATCGCTGGATGAGCGGCTGGGATCTGGAGAGGATCGAAGCCTGGGTCAGGGGACACGAGGAGTGCGGAGAAGTTGTCTGGCCGACGCCGTGAGGAGGGGGTGGCGTTGGGCCATAACCGGCGAGACGACCACGATCGCGACGATGGGCTGAGGGGAAGTCGAGTGCCTATTAGGTGGGCGAGGGTCAGAGGAATTCGACGGCGGCGGGCGACTTCTTTAGTGTCTGCTGGCTCGCTGAATGCTGAATGTCAGCTGGATCATGGGATGTCGGTGTGACGAGGTCCAGAGAATTGGAGATCGTGCTGCATACCGTTGCTGGGATCAAATTGCTGGAGCTGTCGACGTTGAGTCTTGGTGTCTCGGTCAGTGGGCGCGCCAGAGTTCTGTGGTCACGCTGGACTTGGCGAAGATCGGCTGGCCCACCGCTGTGCAAATGAGCTGATGAAAGATCCACCAGCAGTGGCCCTGCTGGTGGAATTATATACATCTCGTGCCTGGTGGGGATTTCCGTTTGTTTGTTGTTTACCCAGATGAAGTAGGTAACCCGATCGACGGTAGTCTGTAGGGCCTGCTGATGAGATGAAAAAGAGACGAGGAAAAAGTGAGGTCAGACCCCACCTCAGACGACAAAGGGCTGAGATCAATGATCATGTGCAATGGCAGCATTTTGGTACAAGAAAGGCACGCCTACAGGTACCTCTAGTACCTACCTGGTATCAGAGTTGATGATGATGGGCAGGTGCCGAGCCTGGTAGCCAAATGAGATGCTCTTTCCCCCTCCCCCACAGTAATTTGCCATCCCAATGGCCCAGTCCAATTTGGCAGAAAATTCGGCCGTGACCAGTGACCGCGTCAGATGATCGCCTGCACGAGACAAGTCTCCTTGGTCCTGGCAAGCATCTTGTCCTCCCCGGCTGACTACGGTCCGGTCCTTGCAGTCGTCTGTCGATGAGAGAAGGTTGCTTAAGCGGTCAGTGCACATTGAATTTCCATTTCCATTTCCGCTTCCGTGCCGCTGCCGGAGCCAAGTATCGGTCCCTCGTCAACGTCCGGAAGCGTAATTTACCAACGGCCACCAACAACCGACCCGGACGACCCCATGTCGTGGTCCAATCAAGCGTTGCCGGAGCGCCAAATCACCCCGCTGGCGCTAATACCTACGGTGCCACGGCCCACGGATGAACCCCAGGGGCCAGGGCCCAGGCGGATGGTCCCTACCGTGGTTGCGCTGTACTCTTGTCCGTTGTAGGTTTGGTGATGATATTGGACGGATGTTGGGAACAATGTCGCGTGCTGTCATGAAGGTGCTGGACTAGCTGTACGTCTATAGATTTCCCATGATCGTGTTCTGCACGGGATAGTAGCTTCGGCGCATGATCAAGAGGTTGTCTCGAAGCCCGTTCACTCTCCAGAGTCCAACCATCATCACTCATGCCCGCCGCGCCGTACCGCACGCACCGCGCCGCGGCCACTCGTGTATCCCGTGCTGCGGAGGTGAGGGAATGGAGACTGATGACATGTCTGGTGATTAAGGAGCCCTGCCAAACCGCCCGATTGAAGACCAACAACCAGAGACAACTGACCACCTCAGTGGCCACAGGACGGCACCTAGGTACTCCATGGGTGTCTGTAGTTCTACACGTACAAACCCCGCGAGGCCCTTGCAGGTGCTCACAAGTTGCTCCTTCCCAACGGGCCACCGCCCACCACCCACCACCAGTGACCAGTCCACCAGCTGGCAGGAGCAACCCAGCGAGCCCCCTTCGGACCCCCTGTCTGGCAAGTGCCTTGGCCCAATGGGTTATTAGTACAGGTACCTGGTAAGCACTCCGCTAAAGGGAGCAGCCCTGGCATTCAACCCACCTCCCATTCGAGGCGCCAACTCCCGCATTCATCCATCCATTCTCTCCCCCTCGCTCAACCACCTCCGTCCGCCTCGCCTCCTCGTAACCTCCTCCGTACACCAGCCAACCTATCTTACCACCTCACATTGCTCTTTAAGACGACCTCCCATCATTCAACAGACCGCAATGGCGAGCAACATGTCCGACGAGGAGCTTGATCGCAACTGGCAGCCCAATGGCCGCCGCCCCCAATCGTACGTGCCCCCTTAACCGCCCACCCACGACAGTCGCGATCGTGATATAGCAGTACAGCTAACATTGGGGCCCCGTCTACCAGTACCATAGCCCGCTCCTTCTCCGCCGAGCTCATGGATATTTTTCGCATCGAGAACTCTGTCGCTGATCTCGATAAGGAGGTCAACGAAAGGTCCGTACCCTCGCTCAAGTGCCCATGCATCTTGCCATCGCCAGTACTCGACCTCACCACCCACGCGCTCGATGCCAACGGCAACCCTGCTACCACCACCACCACCACCACCACCACCACCATCACCACATCCCTCCAACACAAATATACATGCATATTGCTACTGCCGCCCGCCACATGCTTGCATTTCCACACCGCTCTTCGCCACCAGGCTAACATGATTGGGGCCCCACTACAGGAAGCAAGTCGTTACCAAGACCGCCGATGAACTCGCCTCCCTAGAAGCTCGCCTCAAGGAGATGGAGACGCGACTCAAGCAGACCCAGAAGGCCCACTCGCGCATGTCCATCTCCCAGGTCCCTGGCAGCTTCGCCCAGGCCGAAAAGGCCCAGCAGCAGCAAGAAGACGGATCTCCGGCCAAGGACGACGACCAGGGGGACGGCGAGGTCTCCAAGGCCCGGTCACGACCCGGCACTGCCCGCGCCGCCCAGCAGGCCCCCAGCTCGGGCAACATGCCCCCCACCCCCGGGGCCAGTGAAGGTGAATACTACCTCGTCACCAAGGCTGATTTGGACGACGCCCCGCGCTGACTTGGCTCTCTCTCTCTGTGTGTGCCGGCTGAAGATGGTGACCGCGAATAAAACTTAGTGGCCCCCTGATTTACAATTATCGAAAGCGTCGATTGTCTCGTGCGAACAAAGTCCAAGGCCCGAAGAAGCGTGGCGTATCACGAGGCCGTGCTTTTCGGCATGGGATGATACACCCGGCGAGCCACTGCAAGTTCCAATGAGGCCGGATGGAGTCTTCCAACATTGTTGTTTTCTTTTGCATGGGATGAGAGGAGCGTTCTCATTCCCCGTCATTCGCTATACCACGTTTAATCCCCCTCGGCGTTCACAGGCATCACGGTTATATATTTCTTCTTACCGACCCTTTTACGCACTTTCTTTTTGGATATATCCCCCTTTAGAAGGAATGGGTTATTTTAAGGCATATGAGTTTTGTAATGAGTGTGTGGACGCCCCGCTGGGATGAGAAACGGAGGGATACAGGGGAAGGAAGGGGAAGGCATTGGAATACACGGTGGGGGAAGGGCTGAGGGTAGGGCTGAGGACAGGACTGAGGGTAGGTCTGAATGAAGTAGTGGGTTGTATATACCCCCCTTTGATTTTTCTAGCATATCAGCCAGCGTAATATATCACATCTTGCCCCCCAATACCTCGCCCCTTGACTGAGAAGTACGCATACGAGCTTGTAATGAGGTGTGGATGCGCCGCTGGCTGGAGCAACGGTGAGAAGACGGTGGGCTAAGAATGGATAGCAAGATTCAAGTAGAAGAGGTGAGGGTGGCATTGAGATACACAGCAAAGGAGAGAATTGACGGTGGTGCAGAATGAAGTAAGGGGTTGTTGTATATATCACCATCTTTGACTTTTTCAGTATCACAGCCGTAGTTAGGGGGTGATACTGTTGGTAGTGTGCTGTTGGTAGTGTGCTGTTTGCGGTGCTTGGATAGTACTGGTGATAGCTTCACTCGATGATGGTCCACTGCCACCGGTTTGGGGTTCAAACACCGCATCACGACTTCACATATTTATTTTTGCCGCCAAAGAATATAATCACATTATAGCCCTGTTCCCAACGACCATTTCGATAATTATTTGGAGGCATATTAATAATGCATAGCAGCAGGATTAAGGAAGAAAATAAAAAAATAAAAAGGAAGTTGACATCTCCATCTCGACCCGCCACCCCAAACCCCCCGCGCTCGTAATCCAGCACCGCCACGCGACGGGGATGATGTCTCTGCAGAGTGAGACCTCCCTGAAGCATCATCATCAACTTCTTAAGGCCAAGCCACCACAAAGTCGCTGGTTACCCGAGCGAGTGGGCGGCCACCGCGGCGTTCGGGCTGGGCGCCGCTGGGGGGGATCTGACGGATTTGGCGTGGAAATGGATTCGGGTTGAGATGAGTGAGAGTCTTCTACCGTTGGACCATTACAGCCGGAAATTTGGCTTGGGAATTTGATTTATATACCTACCTAGGGTACCTTGCTGGACGTAGGGGGTGGGTGGGTCGGGTGGGGCAGGTGGGGCCACATGCATGAGAGCTCTGGACAACCTATTTGGAGCTTTGGACTTTGCCTGGCAAGCTGCATCACCACAAGTCCACAACTCACGCTTGATGCTCTGCTCCTGTAACCCATCTCACGGGTTTCAACAAAGGGAACGGCTACTGATCTGCATGACAAGGACCCCAAGTATTCCAATGGGGCCTTGAAACAGGATCTGTCATGGCACACGACGATTAAAACGCACCAAACCACAGGGGCATGTCGGCACCCACCCACCACCACCACCACCACCACGGCCATCACGAAGCACCTCCTAGCAGCCCAACATCATGTTCACAACATCCCCGCGCCTACACATCAGGCGCCCGTCGCCCACAACAGCCGAGTTCACCGTGACGACCCTCCCACCGCCAACCCTTCCCTTCCGCGCCCTCCGCGCCGTCCTCCTTACCTTCCGCATCGCCCTCGCCCTCACCACCGCCCTGGCCCTGCACTCCCGCTGGGTGCAATGCCCGATCGCGAGACCCCTCGACGCCTACGCTTCGGCCCCCCCCTCGCTCCTCTCCGAGGATACCATCTGGCATGCGCTGTTCCGCATCCATCGCTCCACGCCGGGACTCGCACTCTCACGGCTGCTTGAATCGGTACCTACGCCGATCCTCCTCCCCGCCGCGGCGCTACTACTTTACATCCTCGCCCTGAGAGTCCACGCATCGGAATCCCTCCTCGTCATGCGCGGCCTAGGCGTGCAGACGAGCGGGCGCCCACGACTATACCCGCTCCTCCTTCCTGGCGGTGACGGCGCGAACACGCGGTTTATCCCCACGGAGAAGATTCGCGATATTCTTGTGAATGAGGCATTCTGCGGGTTCGAGGTGAGGTATTACCTTGTTGTCGTGGTGGAGGGGGAGGATGATGTTGTTGTTGTGTTTCCCGGGTTGTTGCCTAGGAGGCATATTGTTGAGACGGTCTGGAGGGGGGCTAGGGAGTGCCTTTGGGAGGGCGGTGGGGGGAGTAAGGGGAGGGGAGTAGAGGACAAGGCTGGGGGATGATGGGAGATAGGGGTTTGTATCGGGTTCAATTTTTATTTTTATTTTTAGTTTTGGCTTGTTCTTGATATCCAACCGCAGCATGGCGTCTATGGGTTGTATTGCCAGCTCCATCCTAGAGTAGAATTATAAACGGCGGGTAGTTACCCCTTCTATACACATATATCCAAAGAAGCTGGCTGGAGTGGGAGCCTCAAATCTATATCCTTGTGAGTACTACTGGCGCCTATTCGCCTCCGCTCTGCCCATTCCTCTCCTCCCTCTTCTCCCACCTATCCTTGAGCATCTCCTCATGCGTAGCAAAACCCTTTCGCTGAGCAAACTTGTCATTCTGCTCCTGGGGCGTGCCCATGCGCAACATGTCCATGACAGGCTTATACGTCCCGACGAGCCGCGGCCCGTTGCCACCCTCGAACCGCCTCATCGAGTACTCGCCCTGCTTCTTCTTACTCTGCACCGTCCTAGAGGAGGGTGGCTTGACCGCGCCGTCGTCCGCGCCCGCCGTGATGCGCATGAGGCCGTTGGCGAGGATCTCATCCATCTTGACCTCCCGCCAGAGACGCCACATACCGTCCAGTGCGCCAAACGAAGCGCTCGCCTTGCCGGCTTCGATGTCCGCGTCGGCGTGCCGCCACTCCACCTCGGGGAAAGTACAGTCCCACAGCACGAGGGGAATCTCATCGGCCATGGTGTACGTCGGACGCCGCGGGTTCGTCTCCGTGTCGAGGAGCTTGTCGACTAGATCGGGCGACTCGAGCCCCTGGCCGACGTGGAAGAGGATGGAGACCATGTGCCGGATCTGGTGCCACAGGAAGGCCGTGCCGCGGACCTTGAAGTAGTACACCTTGGGGTACGGGCCACCACCGGCATGCCCCGCTGGTGCGCCGGCCAGGTGTGGCATGTGTGATGACATGTCGTCCGCCTCGTAGATGGCCGACTCCATGATCTTGCGGCGGTAGGAGAGTACGTTCTTCGCTGGGTCAACCTTGCAAAAGTTGCGGAAATCGTGGTCGCCTTCGAAGCGCCGGGCGGCGTCGCGCATGGCGTCGATATCCAGCCAACCCGGGTGGGGTTGACCATCATCCGCAGCGCCGCCGGTGGTGGGCGGGTGAAAGGCCGGCTGCGTGAAGAAGTACCGGTACTCACGACCGCGGCAGGAGAAGCGCGCAGAGAAGTCGGGCGGCGGCGAGGGGCACCAGGCCAGGATGCGAATGTCACGGGGCAGGATGCGGTTCAGCATCTTGCAGTAGGGGAGTTCGTCGTTGATGGGGTCGAAGGGCCGGCGCTCGGCCTCCTCGGCGGCGGCGGCGGCGGCGGCGGCATCGTCTTCCTGGGGAAGAGGCTCCTCGCCTGCGGCTCGTGCTGCTTCGGCCTTGGCCTCGGCCTTCTCCTTCCTCTTCCTAGCCGCCCTTCCGGGCACAGGTCTCGCGCTCTTGACGCGCAGGGCGATGACCTGCCCAAAGGCACTCACACCCCTATCGGTCCTCCCACACTTGGAGTAATCCAAGCCACTAAAGTCAACAACGCGCTCATCCTTGGGGAAGATGAGACACGCCCTGGTCAGGGCCTTGAACAGCTCCTCTTCGACGCTGGGCAGGCTCCCCGAGGATGCGAACTCGAACCCGCCGTAGTTGCGGCCCAGGTAGGCCAGCTTGAAGGCGACATAGCGGGTGTTGTAGTCGGATGGGTCAAGCTTGGGCTGGGTGGTGCCCTTGCGCTGCTTCTTGGGCTCTGGCGGGGGATGATGATGATGGGGCACGGGGGAGGGGGTTCGGGCGGGGCGTTTTTTCAGTTCGGATTCGACTTTTCGGAGGCGGGCTATGAGGCTGTCTTTGGTCCATTTGGTGTAGTCGTCTGTGGGGTGGCGGCCGGCCATCTTGCTGGTGGTGGTGGTAGTAGAGAAGGAGGAGATGTTTCTGACGCCGTGAGATGATGGTAGTAGGTATGAGAGGTGCTGATGAGCTCCGGTCCTGAGGACTGGCTCGATGGACGCACAGCGCTTCAGGCTGGCGCTGAGTGGCGGCATAAATTGTGTTGGAAGAGGGTGATGGGGTGGGTGATTTTCCCCCTAGGTAGTCCGTACCTATCGGTGGTACTAAGTCATACTCTGTCTCCTGCCGACGCTCAGCTCACATTGGCAGATGCAGATCGTGAGTGAGGAAAAAGAGGATGGGGTTGGAAACCTTGAAATGTGGCTGGAGACGGTATGTGTGGCTGAGTGTGGAGCCCAGGGTCCAGTAGCTGCGCCACAGTTACAAACTAACTAGGTACCTAAGTACGTACAACCGTGGAGATTATTGCTTCGAGGTATTGCAGTATAATCGACGCGCTGGTCTTTAAAAATTCTGGGATGTGGGATTGCAAGGTTCTTAAAAAGTTCCGTGTGATACTTCGCGACCTACCACACGGCCTGCGGGTAGTAGTGAGAGGCTAATAATAAAACTTGACCGGATTCATCCACTGAAGATAGGACTGACAGCACGATATTACACCATCATTGAGTGGCGGCCCGAGGTGGCTTCGTTGTGTTCCTTACCAGGACTCGATAGTACTTGTATATCGTACATTCGCTCTCGTCTTCATCTATCGCATTCGCCTCCGACGACACGTCGCGCTCGCCATCATGAACTCAGAAGTCATAAAGATTCTCCTCGTGGGAGACGCGAAATGTGGCAAGACGACATTTCTCTCGTTGGTGGCCTCTCTCGATTCGCAACCCCAATAATTTCATATATACATCCCGGTTCTAACTATGGCTCTTTTCCCTATGTAGGCGTCTGAGCGCCGGAGAGAACACGAATCCCATCCCGCTACTCCGCGACATGGACCAGCCCTTCATCTTCGAGATCAACCTCTCGGGCAAGCAGTACCGTCTCGAGCTCTACGACACATCGTCGCCCGAAAACTGGCGCCTGCTCGAGCCCGACGTCGTCATCATATGCTACGACATTAGCCAGCGCATGACCCTCATCAACATGAAGAGATATGTCCGTTTCCTCCCCCCCACGTTTCCAGGTCAATTCCAGGTATATCCCATGCTGATGATAAATTCAGTGGGTCGACGAGATCAAAAAGTCCTTCCAGCGCGCAGACTCCATCCCCGTCCTCATCATGGGCCTGAAGAGGGACCTTCGATCCGAGGATGACCCCAACGGCATCATCTACCCGCAGGAGGCGTACGCGGTGGCCCAGACGCTGAGGGCCGACCGGTACGTCGAGTGCTCAGCCGTGACGGGGGAGCTCATCAAGCCGGCCTTTGAGGACATTTGCAAGACGGCCATCAAGACGACCACGGCGGAGGGCGGGCAGACTGAGGGTGGGTGTGTGGTAATGTGAGTGGTCTGCGGCGGACTCGTGGTGGATTGTTGTCGTAGTGTTGGGCCCAATTTGCGTATCCAGGAGGGAAAACTCAGGAAGCAGCATTCCCGTCACCATCTTGGTCGGCCTCGTTCATGGTCACATCTCCGCCATTCTCCCGAGCGCCCTTCTCCCCCTCCGCCTCCTCCGCCGGCTCAAACCGCCCGAGCACCTCCACGATTATGGCGATAATCTCCTCATGCTGCTCCTCGGTGAACCGCTCGCCCATATCCTCAATAATGGTATCGAGCGCAGGCACAGAGGCCGGGCGCAGGTTGAGAATCATGCTGAGCTCGCCCTTGGACAGGTCGTATGGGCGGAGACGCGCGAACAGCGTGGGTATGGAGCTGGATGTGTACGTGATGGGCTTCTGGCTGAGTGGTCCTGGGGGTGTCTCGAGCCAAGCCTTGACCTGCACCAAGTGTTAGAACAGGGGCGTTAAACTAGAAAAGTCGTCTTTTTTATATATCTATAACCCCAATTTGGACATACCCCTTTGACGATGCTCTCGTAGTTGTCCGGACCGAGGCGCTGGCGCGTCTTCTTGGACCGCTTCTTGCAGTCGACGAGGTGTTCGTAGACCTCGAAGTTGGTGAGCACTGCGCTCTGCGACTCGAGGATTTTCATTGCGAGTGATTGATTATCCTGGGATCTGCGGGAAGGAGGGGTTCAGGCAGTGATATCGTCGTGTATGTTGCGTATGTCCCTTATGCACGCACACGTTCCCGAAGAATGCCGATGGTAAGTCAGGTAACTGTATGAGATCACGCGCGATTCAAGTCATGCCATTTCACCTTTTTTTTTTCTTCCCCCGGGAAAGAGCGAGGAAGGCGGTTGCCGGTGTGAGGTTGGTGTGGCGTGGGGGTGGGGTTTGTGGCGCGTGCCCTTTCATATGTTACTAGTACTTAGGTAGTTAAAGGGCACGAAGACGCATTTGCGACTCTTAAGCCTCCGCTACGAGCAGCGCGTGTTCCCCAGCTACGAAGACTAAAATGGAACTGTGGCGTGATAGGATTCAAGTCCGACGCCTTTCACGCGGTAGTCTCCACTCAAGACACGCGAGCAAGACTCAGACCATACTCGTAGTATCCTTCCATCAGGGACTACTCGTACCTCAGCATGAGCAATCTCCCTGTATCAGCTCGACGCAGCAATTCGGAGGCATACGTGTATCAAGTCCCCAGTACTCGTACAGCAATGATTGCTGGTCAATGGGAACTCAAAAGTGTGTCTGAGCGAGTATCGTACTCGTACACTCAATTGACATTTGGCACCTGCCAATTTTTCTCTTGTGGAATTCTAGAGCCTTCCTTCCCCCGCGTTGTTCAGTCGGGCTTAGCGCAGCTGGTCTGAGTGTAAACTGTGTAGGTGAGTTTTGGCGAGCAAACGCCAACACTGCAGGGGGCGCTTGCCACCTGGAAAGATCGCCCACTTACGGTCCATACTCGTACCTGAGTTGCAAGTGTGGAGAAAAAATTACGGCCTGACCTCACCGGTCCTGCTCACCTGCGACTCTCCTCCTCCGTCTCCTCCGCCTCCTCCTCCACCTCAACACTGTACAAAGAACAACCAAATCCTCACAACGTCAACCGACTTTCTCCTACGTCTCTACTATTGTAATTCTTTCCCACCACCTGCAGTATCATCAGCTCTCACTGAGATACTCCCACAAATCCATTCGCCTGCTCCAGCATCCTCTACCTCCACCTTCCAACTGCAGGCGTCTGCCATCACAGCCAAACCCACACGCAACTCTTATCCTAGACTTCCTCCCATTCTTCGACATGGCCGCATCTACCGCCCAGCCCCAGTCCAAGTCCGCCAAGAAGAAGGCCGCCAAGGCTATCGAGCGAACCGATTCTCCTGCTCCCAGTACAACCTCTGGCGCCGCCCAGAATGGTGGAGAGGATGGGTCGTACGAGAGCCCCTACATTAAGGAACTCCAGAAGTAGGACTTTATTTCGTCTCTACTTGACTAAACTGACCGTGTCTCCTCTCTATTTCAGGAACATCCGCAACGTAAACAAAAAGATTGTACGCTTCTGCCCTGACGCGCACCTGACGCGCACCCCTGGTGTGTCGCACGACACTGACCAACTCAAATAGACCAACGCTTCGAAAACCGATTCGCTCCTCGCCCAACACCCCGGCAAATCCCTCGACCAGCTCGTGCAAGAACGCATCCTCAATGCCGACCAAAAGGCCCAGATCCTCAAGAAGCCCGCTCTTGAGGCCCAGCGCTCCCAGTTCGAGGAGCAGCTCGCCCAGTACCTCAAGGTCGACGAGCAATATAAGACACGCGCGGCCGCAGACAAGGCAGAATGGGAGAAGGCGCTGGAGAAGGCTAAGGCAGACGCCGCAGCCGAGGCCAAGGGGACCTTTGATAAGGCCCTGCACGGGAACCTGCTGCTCCTCTCGCAGTTCTTGCGCCTGGCTGCCTACCGCCGCGAGGAAGCTGCCGATCCCGAGTCGGATGAGAGCCAGGCCATCGAGGGGGTGCTCATGGCCATCTACACGGGAGACGAGAGTGCTGTCAGCTCCATGCTGAAGCTCGTCCAGGGATCGTCCGACCAGATCCTGAGCGTGCCTGGCGAGCAGCTGGAGACGACTTGTATGTACAGTGTAGCCCCCCTCCGAGATCCCACCCCTGCTAAACCCATGCTCAGATTCCCGCGTCAAGACGATTGCTGAGGAGTTCAAGCCACCCTACGAGGGCGAGGCTCCTCCCGCCGAGGCCCCTACTGAGGCCCCCGTCGAGACTGCTGCTGCCGAGCCCGAAGTTGCCAAGGAGGTTGGCACCGACCCTACCGTTGCCAACGCGACCACGACCGAGATTGAAGCCGGCGACGCCACCGCTCTCAACGGGCAGCACGCCGCCGTCGAGTCCGTCAACAGCAGCATCGCCAACCTCCAGGTCTCGGACAATGCCGCCAACGCTGTGGCGGAGAGCCATTGGGACAACAATAACGAGGCGTCCCTCTCGCAGGAATGGGTCCAGGTCCCTCGCGATCCTAAGGAGACGGAGACCGGTCTGACGGCTACGCCCGCCGCTGTCGCTAACACGCAGTCGTGGGCGGATGACCACCCAGAGCAGACCGAGGTACGGGATCCCAGGACTACCGCGTCCTTCATATTCATGGGCTAACATTGAACAGCCGGCTGCTCCTGCAGCACCTGCCGATGCCAACGATGGCTTCCACCAGGTCCAGCGCAACCGACCCCGTAACGAGGGTGGTAACCACCGCGGCCGCGGTCAGGGTAACTGGCGTGGCCGTGGTGGCCGTGGAGACGGTCGCGGTCGTGGCCGCGGAAACCGAGGCGCGGGAGGACCCCGTGGACCCCGTCGGGGCGACGAGTCGTAGGGTACCAACTTTACGGCTATGATGACGACTCGCGATCAGGGGCTTTCCTGCTTCGCGCCACCGTCCAACCATCGCCCCAGGACGGGCGACTGTACCTGTACAACTTTGTCATTGCGGCGTTCAAGTTACAATTCGGCTCGGCGAACTGAGTTGAGAGGGAATGAACTTCTGTGACATAGCATAGGAAAGGGGATAAACCGGTGAATAGCATAGGGCGGATAAACTGGTGGATTTAGGATCGGGCCTTGTTTTTTTTTGTTTTTTTTCTCACTCTGTCGGCAAGGATTGGGGGTTTTCTAGGGATATGGATTCCTCTTGATACCCTTCCTTGTATCTAACGGGCCCTGGCAGGATACGCCTACCTTGGAGGCAAAAAACGGATAGACAGGACATGAGAATGTGAATTTCGCCCGGGAACTGCCTCCATTTGTGTCACCGTGTAAACTAATGCGAGCTGACCTAACTTGATAGGCTGGACTATCTACCACCCGAATCTACTGCGCCAGACGCTCAAGCTCCTCCTTGGTGGCAACGCCCTCGGCAGCGACAAACCCATACATCTTGGGAACATGTCCCATCCCCTTGGCCGACGCAGCGACCTTCTTCCCCAAGGCGGTGCCGGACCTGAAGTTGACCTCGACACCCGGGTCCAGCCAGCCCTCCTGGTCAAGCACGTCCCTGTCGAAGGTACCACCGTTGATGTCGATGATGTCGGAGAAGCTGTCGGGGAGCTTGCCGCTGGTGCAGTGCCATGGCTCAAGGGCCATGTGGAAGGCTACCTGTGTGCCGCAGCGGCCGCAAAAGGTGCGGGAGGCGGTGGGGCTGCAGGACGTGCTGTGGTAGAAGCGCAGCCATGTTTTCTTTGCCGCGTTGTCCTGGGTGCCAGTGCTGGTGCTGGTGCTGCTGGCGCGGAGGACGTCGACGGCGGGGAGGTAAGGAGGACGCTTCGCGTCGGTGGCGACTTGATCGTATCCCTCGGCGAGGACGTCCACGAAGCGACCGCCATGCTGCTGCTGGCCGTTGCCCTGCTCGTCGGGCGACTCCTCGAGGACGGAGACGGTGACCATGGGTGCGGGGCACTGGAGGAAGATGACGGGGAGGAGGGAGGCGGTTGCGCGGCGGCAGTCGTTGCAGTGGCAGGACACGGGGTTCGGCATGGGGTCGTGGCCGTCCGGGAAGAAGGGGACGGGAGGGCGGGAGGAGGATTCGGGGACGGCGATGCGGTAGCGGATTGCGCCGCAGGAGCAGCCTCCCGTCAGAATTAGGGGTTGGGAAGGGAGGGGCATTGTTTTAGCGGTAGTATAGTATAAGTGAGGAGATGGTTTGGTGTAAGTGGGAAGTTTGGTGAAGCGTTGGGAGGTTGCTGGCGACGGTTCCTGGGTGAGGGAGAGTGAGGTCTTATAGGTGTATTGGGTATTACTACTAGTACTTACTTATTTAGACTTGTACACGTATAGCATTGCATGCGGGCGTCGTTTAGCTGTCTGTACTATACGGTAAGCAGTAATAGTTATCTGTTATGGTGTTTTGGTTTAGCGCGTGCAGCGCTGAGCTGACCCGGCTAGCGGAGAGTGGGACAGACCCGTTCACTGGGAGCGTGAAGCTCGGCATGACGTCCGGGGGTGGGGTGTTAGCGATGACCCTTGGGAATAAGGTTTATTCTCGTTATTCTCTGAACGGTGATTAACGGTTGGGGTGATTCTTGGCGAGGAGGCTTGGAAATAAGGGTTATGGTATACGACGAGTACGACGAGTACGGCGGTTTCAACTGCCAGGTTCTAGGAGGTCAGTACCTACCAGGTACCACCAACCTGCCTGTATGTGGTGTTAGTTAAGCTATTGGTGTTCCAGTATGTTATTGGCTGCGGTGTAAGAGGGCGTGTAAGTGCATTGGTCTGGGTCTGGGGTGGTGACATGTATTTTTCACAGGTCAGCTCCAGTCTATGTACATGAGCAATGTCAGTTGAATGTATGTTGTTTCCTCCGCTTGGAATCTCCTCTCCCGATAATCAAATGAGCGCAACGGGTTGACGACGGGTTCTTGACAGGGTCTTGAAAGGAACTGGGAATTACACCTAGCCGTTTCATGTGCTTATCGGGCAGTGCAAGGTGGCACGCTAACATGGACTTCGAACCAGGTGGGGAAATTTTCGGATTATCACTGGAGACAGGAGTAGAATATTTACCCATTCTACAATTATTGGCATCCGTTTGACACCGATATTGTCTGTTCATCTTGCATTGGGCACTTCGGACGTCGAGCGGGAATGAGTCCAGGGTAGCAAAGACATGAGGAGCAATCATGTAAAGCACCGCCAGTGTTGGCGGCACTAATGTGGGCTGCACTTATCAGCTTATCGGCCTACAGCTCCAGCCACTCAGCTTCAGCCACAAGCGATGGATAGGCCAGATCTGACCTGCCCTCGGCCTTGCAGATCAGGTACGAGTACGTCTGTAGTACTAGTACATAGGAACTTGCATGGCGACATTTCACAGCAGCCGGACGATCTGTGGTGATGCACGTGCACATCTGATGGGGCAATTGAAAAAAAAGACAATAATGAAGATATTGGAGTCATAGGTAGAATATTCTTCGCAAAGTAACCCGCATTCAATACTATCCAAGCTTGGACCCAGTGGTTGGTTCTTTGGCGGGGCCAAGTGTCCTTTATTACTGTACGTGTACTCGTACAGACCTACATCCGTACCTGGTAATTACCCGATAGAAGGTACTAGCAATCCGTAGCGGCCGACCAGGCTGTCCTCTTCGGCCCCGGTGGCCGTGCCCATTTCCACCGGTACTTGCCTCGACACCGACAATGCGACTGCCGCATTCTCATTGAGGCCACATCAACCTCTCTTCTCTTTGCATGGCTCGCTCCTGCCCCATGGATTCGAATATAGTGTCAGCCTCACCTCTCGGCGACATCTCCCCATAACTCATCCTCCCCCCTCGAGACTCGTTGCCCTCGACGTTGATGACTCCTTGATCCCTCTCCTCTTTCCCTTCCCCCCAGCAATTAATCCATATCCATCCATCTTCTCTCTTCTGGGAAGAAGTCAACGTGCCCTCGGCACACCCCCCACCACCGACCATGGTGTCCAGGTCCGCCAGAACATCACCACTGGTGATGCTCCTCGCCGCCATTTTCTTCCTCGCCTCCCACGTATTTGCAGCCTCAGCAGTCCTGGGCGTCGATCTCGGGACCGAATACATCACAGCCGCCCTCGTCAAGCCCGGCATACCCCTCGACATTGTCCTGACCAAGGACTCCCGCCGAAAAGAGACCTCCGCCGTCGCCTTCAAGCCCTCGAGGGGCACCCTCCACGAGGGACAGTACCCCGAGCGCCTCTACGGCTCCGACGCCGTCTCCCTCTCCGCACGCTTCCCCGCCGACGTCTACCCGAACCTCAAGACCCTCCTGGGCCTCCCTGTCGACGACCCCGTCGTCCAGGAGTACGCTGCCCGGCACCCTGCCCTGCAGCTCCAGTCCCACCCGACTCGTGGCACCGCCGCCTTCAAGAGCAGTGCCGTCTCCCCCGACGAGGAGCCATGGACCGTCGAGGAGCTGCTGGCCATGGAGCTCCAGAGCATCCAGAAGAACGCCGAGGCCGCCGCCGGTGATGGTACCACTGTCCGGAACATCGTCCTGACCGTGCCTCCTTTCTACACCGCCGAGGAGAAGCGAGCCCTCCAGACTGCCGCCGATCTTGCCGGCCTCAAGGTCTTGAGCCTCATGAGCGACGGTCTCGCTGTCGGCCTGCACTACGCCACCAGCCGCCAGTTCCCCAATATCAACGAGGGGGCCAAGCCCGAGTACCACATGGTCTTCGACATGGGCGCAGGCTCCACCACGGCCTCCATCCTGAGGTTCCAGAGCCGCACCGTCAAGGACGTCGGCAAGTTCAACAAGACGGTCCAGGAAGTTCAGATCCTGGGCAGCGGATGGGACAGGACCCTTGGTGGCGACACCCTCAACAGCCTCATCGTCGATGACATGGTCAGCCAGTTTGTCGACACCAAGGGTGCCAAGGCTGTCTCTGCCACCTTCGAGAGTGTCAAGGCCCACGGCCGCGCCATCGCCAAGCTCACCAAGGAGGCCGAGAAGGTCCGTCACATTCTCAGCGCCAACCAGAACACCCAGGCCAGCTTCGAGGGCCTGTACGAGGACATCGACTTCAAGTACAAGATTACCCGCGCCGAGTTCGAGGCCATGGCCGAGGCGCATGCCGCCCGAGTCGGCACTGCCATCACCGATGCCCTCAAGATGTCTGGACTCGACATGGCCGACATCGACTCGGTCATTCTGGCTGGTGGTGGAACTCGCACGCCCTTTGTCCAGAAGGCCCTCGAGAAGGTTGTTGGCTCGGCCGAGAAGCTCCGCGCCAACGTCAACGCCGACGAGGCCGCCGTTTTCGGTGCTGGTTTCCGCGCCGCCGGCCTGAGCCCAAGCTTCCGTGTCAAGGAGATTCGCGCTTCCGAGGGCTCATCCTACGCGACGGGCATGAAGTGGACCAGCGGCAACGGCAAAGAGCAGACCCAGCGGCTCTGGTCCCCCGTCTCCCCTCTCGGCGGGCCCGCCAAGGAGTTCACCTTCACCGAAGAGAATGATTTTGTCACCACTTTCTACCAGCAGGTCGGCGATGAGTACAGGGATGTCAAATCCTTCACTACCAAGAACCTCACCGCCACCGTGGCAGCCGTCAAGGAGAAGTACCCCTCCTGCGTCGACTCCGGCATCTTCTTCCGTGTCGGCGCCAAGCTGAGCGGCGAGGATGGCGAGGTCCAGATTGTCAAGGCCGCCGTCGAGTGCGAGGCCGAGGCCAAAGAGGGCCTGATGGATGGTGTCAAGAACCTCTTCGGCTTCGGAAAGAAGGACCAGGAGCCTCTCAAGGACGACGGCGAGAATGGTGAGACGGAGACGGTGGCTTCCGAGCAGGCCTCTAACCCGGATGCTGATGCCTCCACCACGGCGTCGAGCGCCGAGGCCTCCCAGTCCGGTGCTGCCGATGGCGAGAGCGGATCCACGGAAGAAATGAAGGATATCAAGAAGACGGAGCTTGTCTCCATCCCCGTCGACTTCGCGACGGCTAAGCTGGGCATCCCTCAGCTGTCCAAGGAGCAGCTTGCCAAGTCCAAGGATCGGCTCAAGGCCTTTGCCGCCTCCGACAAGGCCCGCGTCCAGAGGGAAGAAGCGCTCAACCTCCTGGAGGGCTACACCTACAAGATCCGTGACCTCGTCGAGGATGAGGGCTTCGTGGCGGTCTCTACCGAGACGGAGCGAAAGGTCCTGGCCGAGAAGGCCGGCGAGGCGAGCGAGTGGATCTACGACGATGGCGCAGAGGCTCCCAAGGATGTGCTCAAGGCCAGGCTGAAGGAGCTCCAGGACATCGTCGCGCCTATCCAGAAGCGAAAGGAGGAGGCTGAAAAGCGTCCCGAGGAGCTCACCAAGCTCAAGCAGACGGTGGACCAGACGTTCACATTCATCGATGGCATGCGCAAGCAGATTGATGACTACGAGGCGTGGCACGCCTCCGCTTCTGCCTCTGCCGCGGAAGCCAGCACCACCACGGAGGAGGCGGTGGAAGCATCCACCGGCGAGTTTGACGGTCTGGAGGATGACGCAGAGCCTACGAAGAGGACAATGGACGACGTCCTCGAGGAGCGCGGGCCGGTGCCACCCCTATACAAGCGCGAGGACCTGGTGGAGCTGGAGGAGCTGGCCAAGGCGACGCGGGACTGGCTACAGGAGACAGAGCCCAAGCAGGATGCCCTCCCCTCCACGGCGGAGCCCGTACTCCTGGTTAAGGATATCAGCGCCAGGCGCATAAAGATTGAGGTAGCGGGCAAGGATCTCGCGCTCAAGGGTGTGAAGAATTTCGACAGCAAGAAGAAGGGCAAGGGCGACAAGAAGAAGGATAAGAAGAAGGACAAGGAGAGCAAGACGGCAGGTGGTGACCCGGCGCAGCAGACCATCAAGGTGGGCAACAAGGACTACAGCCCCGAGGAGATTGAGGAGATGATCAATGGGATGACGGAGGAGGACTGGAAGAAGGTGGAGGAGCAGATTGCCAAGCAGAATGCTGGGCAGCAGGGGCAGGAGAAGACGGAGGAGAAGGTGGAGCCCAAGGAGGAGCCTAAGCACGATGAGCTGTGATCTCGGCGGGCTTGAGCGGGAGTTATATAGAAAAAGCATTACAAAGAGCCAAAATTACAAAATCCGTTTTCAGCGTCAATTTAAAGCATGGGATTCAAGTCCTGATGAAATTAATCATGCTGGGTGCAGAGACCATACACATACAAACATATTTCAAACATCACAGGAAAGCAAGGATGCATGTCATCATCACAGGAAACAAGAAAATAAAATAAAAAAAATACCAGGAGAAGAAGATTTGTTAAAGGAAAAGAATAACAAGAATAATATGCTACTTACTACCAACTACCCTACCAAGAAGCCCCGCTATCTGTCTGCTAAATCATCCCATCCCATCCATCATCGCAAGAGGTTAACAAAAAAAAGGAAAGAAAAAGAAGAAGAAAAGAAGAAAAAAAGACCAATACAACAAGTTGCCGTGAGGCAGCAGCATTGTAACTAGATTTTTTTTTTTCTTTTTCTTTTTGCCCCGAATCCGAAGGGAGCGAGCGAGCTCCTTTCCAACATCCATCCATCCCATCATGTCTTTTTGCATTGCACCCCTTCCAGACTGGTGGCAGCCGGCCCCGTGCATGCAACAATATATAACCCCCTGAACCACTAATCTTTGAAAAAGGAGAGAAAGAAGAACATCTTTTTTGCTTTTTTTTTTTTTTTCCCCTTCTGCCCCAGAAGTTCATAAGGTCGTCAAGGTAAGGGGAAGAACGAGTAGAAAGAAACGAAACTGAACCAAGAAGCAAAACGACAAGAAAAGGCAAAAAAAGTGAACAGAAATGCCCATACGTTGCGCGGCGTATATATGCGAAACCTTCTCCCTCTCTCCTCCACCAGCAAAAGCAAACCGTCTTCCCACAACATAGCTTCATGGGACATCCACCCCCACCCAACTTTGAATCCATCACCGTCAGTCGAATGATATATATATATAATGCGCAAAACGCTGCCACACCGTCTCTAAATTTCCCAAACGCAGGGGGGACTGTTCTGTCCGGAGGGTGCCCCAAAGGAGAGTCAAGAAGGCTGAGATGATTGGAAAAAGAAAATGGTATCATCATGCAACAACGCCCCGAACCATGCCGCAACAAGGTGTGAAAGGAGAAGGAGATGAAGAAAAAGAAGAAGAAGGAAGAAAGCTGGAGCGGAGATCAAACTGCAGATGACGAGATTTGTTGGGGCAGAAAGGCGAGGCAGGCAGTCCCAGGGTTGAATAGATCAGATCAGCTCACTCTTATGAAGCCCTGTCGTCTTGGGTCCCTCAACAGGCGACCGCAGCGAATCCGGGTCATAATTCACCGCCGGCAGCGAAGGCGCCTTGATATGCTGCTGCTGGTGGCTATGGTGCACCGGCATCGGCACGCTCTCGTACGGCGCCTCGACGGGAGGCGACTTGACGCCCCTCGCGCTCTCCTTGCGTCCGCGACTAGCGGAGCGGAGGCGCTCGGTGGCCTTCGAGATGCGGTCCGAGAGACTGCTGCTGCCCTCCCCAATGCTGCGGCCCCTTCTGTGGCCCTTGGATGCCGGCGGGGCGGGGGGTGGGATCACGGGGACCATGCCGTCGTTTGGTGCGGCCACGGGGGCGTCGTCTTCGTCCATGACTATTTCGATCATGCCCTGGTCTATGGCCGATGAGCTTGAGGCGTGCGAGCGCTTTACATGGGGGAGCGGTGCGGGCGGTGGCGGGGGAGGTGTGGCCAGGTGTTGCAGCTCTTTGAGCATTGGAGGAGGCGGTGGCATTGGAGGCACGTCCTCTTGAGGTCGCCCCTGGGAACCACCGCCCATGGCCTGGTCGATACCCCGGATCTCTCCCGTGCTACCCTTCCGTCCGTACGGCGTCTGCCCGGGCTCCGCCGGGATAGGCGCCGACATGCTTCGGGGAATAACCGGCCGGGAAGGGGGCTGGTACACCGTCGAGGGCAGCAACGTCAACGATGCCTCATCTTTCTCTTTCTCAGGGGATGAGTTGGGGGAAGTCTGGGGGCTGTGTCTCTGGGCGAAGGTAGCCGGAATGGGCGGGACTTCGGGCCTTCCAGATGCATTCTGGCCATTGCCATTGTTGTCCTCGAGGATGAGACGCATCGCCTTCGGTGTAGCAGGCAAACCAATATGCGGCCCATCCCTGGCGAACATGCTCTTCGGCGGCTCAGTCGCACTGCGAGGCGGCAGGTCGTCAGCAGGTGCCAGATCCGACGTCTCAATGCCGATGCGCGGGAACTGCTTGGGTTGCTGGATCGAAGGCGTCCGCGCGCGCTGTGCCAATGACTTCCTGCGCTCCTCCAGTTCCTTAGCAGCCTGCTCCTTCTTCCGCTGCCTCTCGTCCTTCATGCGTCGCAGGTCACCGGCGTGCTCCTTCGAGGTGGCCCTTGAATGGGATACGGGAAGCGACATCTCTTGGCCTTCAGCGTCTACGGCGTTCGCGATCTGGGATTCCGATTGCTGTTCACGACGGCCCACGCTGGGCGAGTTGGGTCCACGAGCGGCCTGATGTCGAGCCCTGAACTGCTCTTGCGCTTCCACGGCCTTCTTGAAGTCCTCCTCATCCTCGGAGCCGGCATAGAAACCTGCTGAGGCCACTGTCGCGGAGAATGGTACCGGCGAGGACGGGGATCGCTGAGTAGAACCTTCACGTCCCTTGCTCCGACCACGAGTGTCTAGAGCCGGAAGACGGGGCCTCTTGTCAGGGCTATGGCGGCGACTGCCGCGGCTACCAAGGCTCGAGTTGCGGCTCTTCGGCTTGGCCTTGTAGCTGCTGCTGCTCGCCTTCCGCACCGTGACGGGATCACCAGCCTCCGTAAAGCGCGGCGTTCCGAGGATGGCGATGTCCTCGGGAGACATGGGGATTGGTGAGGTGGGAGACCTCTTCGGCTTGTGCCAAGTACGACTGGAGCCCCGGCCTCGCTCCTCAGATTGCTCGCGGGACTTGGCTCTCCTCTCGCGGCTATGGCTTGTATTACGCCCCCGAGACTTCTCTCTCTCTTTGCTGTTGTGCCGACTGCTGCTCTTCTTCTTGGAATAGCGCTGGGCTGCGTCCAGACTGTGAATGTAGTCGTTCCGCATGTTGGTCCTGAGGCCGCGCCCAGCGCTCGAGTTTGACGTCACCGAACTGGCCACGGAGCCAGGCCCACGACGACGGGTCGGCCAGTGATACCGGGTCGAAGAGGTCGCCGATTGCTCCGGGGAGGTGAGATCTATCTGCTCCCTAGGATCGGGCCGCAGCGCAAGGTTGATGCCCTCAGGGATCCGGTCGCGAGATCCGTTCCGACGGTTGGCACGGATGTCTTGGACCTTTGCTAGGAAGTCCTGGTTAGGGGACGGGGGAGGCCGGGCATTCCGGCCGTGGTCGCGCACCATCATCGGGCTAGCTGTAGCAGCGCGCTGCAGAGCACTGCCCATCGCGAGGTTGTCCTGCCCCGACGATGCCCTGCGAGCGTGTCCATAAGCGCCGCCATCAGCAGGGGCCGGAGGCGGGGGTGGCGGCACCGCATTCTTGAGGGCATCCCGGTTAAGGTCGGCGGGGATCTCGCCAATAGAGGGCAGACGACCCCTTCCTCGAGCAGATACAGGTGTATTGAACCTGCTATTGTTCGAAGGCCGAAGGAAGGCTGTAGCCGCTTCGTACGAACCACCGGGAGAGACGGCCGATTCGGCAATAGGGGTGACGCCCGCAGCAATCGGGGTCTGAGTGTCCTCGCCCTGGGAGTAGAACTTTGACTTCTGCGCCTGGTCACCAAAGGTGGTGATGAGCTTCAAGGCCGAGGTCTTGGCGATGCTGCGCTGAGGGCCGCGCTGGACACCTGGTGGCGAGAGAGGAGGGCTTAGCACCTCGGGGATGCTGGGGGTGATGCTCTGGAAATTGAGCTGGGCCGCCGAGGGCGATGTCCACATCTCGGTAGGCTCTTGGTCAGTGCAGGCGAAGCATCGGATGGCGAGCTGCTGCTGCCCATGCTGGACGGCCCATTCTCCCCACTTCCGGATGATGGCAGCCTGACGCTCCCAGACGCTAGGGAAGGCCATGCACGCGAGGAGCAGAGCCTCCATGTAGCGCTTGTGAGACGAGTACACCTCGATGGCGTCGTTGTGATCGCCCATGCCGAGCATAATTGTGACGGCAACATGGACGTCGCCCGTCTCCAGCAGACGCTGGACATAGGCGCGACCGAGCTTGTGCTGGGAAGCCTGGCCACCAATGCCGTTCAAGGCCAACAGCATCCAGTCGGACGACGTCATGTTCTCGGCACTGACGGACAAGATGTCTGTCTCCATGTCACCCAGCCACTTGCTCAGGAGTATCCGGCTGGCCGATCCGATGGGGTGCCTGCTCATCTCGTCGCGGATCAGATCTTCTACATCGCTGTGCCACCCGAAGATGGTGCTCAGCATCTGCTTGCGGAGGTCATCGTTCGTGAGACGAGATTTGGTGGACTGCGCGGGAAGCTTGTAGGGCAGATCGCTGAGTCGGGTGCGGGTGAACTTGAAAAGATCATGGACCTTGGTATCATCAGGACTGCGGGGTACCTCGTGACGGAGGCGGGAAGGCCGTTGCCTGTGTCTTGAGCGGGAGGCCGAAGAAGCCGATGCCAGACTGGTGGAGCCAATAGAGTAACCCATGGAGTAACTGTCCATGTCCCTCTGCTCCCGTCTCTGATGCCCAACAGTTGAGGACTGGGCAAGGGAGCCGACGGAGATGTAGGTGCCGTCGCTCACGCCGCGGGATCTGATGGAGCTAGCCACACGTCCGGGGGTCCGGGAGCCGGCAGAGGATCTCGAGTGCGAAGACAGGCCGCTGCGACTGGAGAGGGGGCTCGCCGACTCGTACGAGGCCTCGTTTCCGGAATCGGGAGCAGGGAGGCGCTGCAGACGAGCCAGCGCGGGCATCTGGTCCTCATCGCTCTCCGATATACCCATTTCCAGTGGCACAGAGCTGGTTTCGGACTCGGACGTCTGAATGGTGGTGGCTGAGTGCGCCGACTTGCTTCCGTTCTCTTCCAGTGAGTTGGGGGGCGATGGAGGCAGTAGATTGGCAGGGTGCTGTACGTTGGCCACCATGATGGCCGGTGAGTTAAGGTCAAACTGCTGGATCGTGTTGTTGGGGCCCAGAGTGAACAAGCTAGCGCCGGGACCCCAGACAGCGATGCCTTTGACGTGCTCCAGTGTCGGAATGTTGTCTGAGGTGACGTGCTTTGTCCTCACATCCCACGAGAGAGTTTGCCTGTGCCAGTGTTAGCCAGTGATATCCCTTCAATGAGGGGCGCGGGTGTAGAATGCCGGGTAGGCGAGAATACTTACGACTCAGAGAACTGTATTATGCGTCCGTTCTTGGACCATCCCATCCAATTCGGGCCTTCCGACATGCTCTCGGCACGTTTTAATATCCTCACCACCTTGGCTGGGTCCTCTGCGTTGTAAGACTTGGCCACGCTCCAGACCCGGAGGTCGCCGTTGTGGGTCTGAGTTGCGAGCATGTCAGATTTCTGACGGGAGGAGGAGGCATGCCAGCTGAGGGTGATGATGGGCGAAGGTGTGCGGGAGGTTGCCAGGTTGTGGAGGATGGTGAAGCGAGGCTGTAGTGTGGCGATGAGGAGGGAGCCATTCTGATAGCTGTTTCTCATTAGTTTTGAGCAGGAGTCAGGCTGGCTTCGCAGGGCTTACCCGATGGCAAATGTTCTGCAGTCGTTTGACGGTGCTATTGATGTGACGGGTATCTGGTCCAATGTCCTTGATGAGATGTGTTCGGATGTGGTGGGCTCAAAGAGCACGATGCCACCTTGCGAATTGCCTATGACAGTCGTCAGCCACTGAACTATCGGACCCTTGAGAAAATCAGACGAATTGAGGTCACGTACCGAATGCGACGTTTCCGTTGCGCATGAATGCAACGGCAGTGAGGTGATCATAGGAGGCAAACCGTGTAATCTCGTCGCCCGTCATCAAGTCCCACACGATAGCCGTCTGGCCGGCATCATAACTCACAACGAAGCGACCGCCACCATGCTCACTCTGGTTATCCACGGCCAGGAGCTGAACCTCTTCTGAATGCCTCGAAAACCTGCGCTCGATGGTGAGGGTATCGTGGTGGCAACAGACAATGGACGTGCCTTGAGCGTAGAGAAACATGGACCCGGTGGCGGCGCACGGATCGAAGAAGCGGATGTCCTGTGTGGACGGCATGGTGCTGAAGTCGGGTGGCAGCGCGGACCGCGCTCCGGGGGACTTTCCCGTGGACATGGAGGCGGCGCGGTTCCTTGATGAGGCGGACATGGCGGTGGTGGAGTTGATATCGGTCGTCGGGGCGTCTCGATTTCGTCACCGGCAGATACTTCAATCGGACGATGCCTGTACTAATGTCCTCACCGACGCTCGAGGGGAGTTGGGTGGAACGGAGCACGAGCCGTCGTTCCACAGCACTGCACGCTCTTTGCCAGGGCGCGAGAGTGGTGGTCGATCGGGGGATCTCCTGTTCGTCTCGTCGGGAGCCTGCGCTTCCTTCCACTGCCGACCATCACATGGGAAACGCAACGATGCCCGGTTCCCGAGCGCCCTCGGACTCGCACGCGATGTCGAAACGGACCAGACCACCGGGACTTGTGGGGTCGCAGCGCCCGCCGGGCGGGCGGTGGTCTTAAGTCGGGCCCGGCTAACGGTTGAAAGAGAAAGACCTGATCTGGTAACTGGAGCTGAAACTGCTGGGATAAGGTGCCGAGTGTAAGTGGAAGTACGTAGCCGTGGGTGAGAGCGGGAGCTGGCGGTGGTGGGTATCGCGAGACCGGATAGTCGCAGGAGGCTTCTTTGTCGGCGGAAGGAAAGGCAATACGGCGGGATGCAAGAGTAGGAAGAACAGAAGAGCAGGCAGGAGGAGATAGGAGATAGGACCGGAGGAGGCCCAGGGTGTGGGTTCTGCGGCGGTTTTGCAGCTGGGTGTGGTGGACGGATGGCTGGATGGGATGGACGGACGACACAAGGGCCTGCGATTGCCCGATGGGGGGAATGGGGTGGGTCGGGCGCTTGTACGTGCAGCGGGTTTGGGGTATCTGTCGACTCTCGCAGCAAGGGTTCAGCAGAGCGGCAGAACAGCTTGTTCCTGGGAGGAGGGCGGGCAGAGAGAGAGAGGTCCTTCTGTCTCGTAGTAGTGGCACTGGGTTGAATAAGGCGATCGACTCCACGCGGACCTGTTTTAACTGAGCCGAAGACCCAGGACGCTGGTTGAGATGAGAAAGAAGCGAAGAAAGAAAACAACAAGGAAGAGGAAAATAACGACGAGAATGGGGGCTTGTCCAATGGATATCCGCTGGTGTGGTGGGTAGCAGCGCGAGCGGAGCGTGTGATGATGGGCGAAGTAAAAGCATGGCGCCTACCCCCCAGACGCCGGTCTGCCAGTGGACGACGGGCGACGACGACATAAAATTAGAGCCCTGTCTGCGGTCGGTGACAGGGAGACTCGAGGAGTCGAGGGACGACGAGGGGCGGCTGCGGACCGGCAGCCAAGCCAAGCCAGAGCCCATGATGCATCATCGTCCAGGGGACCAGGGTGCCCTTCCCTCCCCTCCCCTCACGAATCACCCCGTCGTTAATGTATATGCACGTACCGACGGACCTGTCCCAATCTATGGCCTAGATGTTGAAGCACGTTTGCGCACACCGCAGGCAGACGAATCGGCCATATCGACGGATGGTTGGCCGGTCGCCGCACTAGCTCAATGGATCTGGTGCCTTTTCACGCGGCTTCCGTATGATTAGAGATGATAAGCGGCTACGATTAGCTTGCCATGGCATTGACGATGGTGGCCGTGATGGGCGCCAATCTGATGCCGTACTACAGGCCGCCGCAAGGTCCCGCGTGGGCATGGAGGAGCGCCAGAGGAATTCGGCGTGTCCGCCATCATTGTTGACTGTGGCTCGTGGTGGTGGTGGTGTCTTTTTTTTTTTTNTTTTTTTTTTTTCTCCCTTTCCTTTCCCCTCCACTGATGCAATGCAGGCCATGGCATGCCGTGCCATGGCAGCGAGATCCCGTATGGTGATGGGTAGCAGTGCTCCGTTCTCGTCGGTCCCTTGTCCCAGCTGCTGGCCTGGGCTTGCGGGGCCGTTGTCGTACAGCAGGACCACGGTACCTGGCAGCGGTGGTGTAAGCTGGTCCCCTGCGCCGTGTTATGCTGCGTCAACAGAGCACATACATACGTGTACTGCCAACTTGCGATGGTTGTGACTCCTGCTGCTGGCAGATGTAGCAAGGAACAGGCAACAAAGCGACAGGCCCCCAACCCGCGCGGGCGATCCGAGACCTAGTAATTACGGACGTAGCAGGCGATTATCGACCCAGGTGACTCCGCTAACAGTGCGAGACAGATGAGAGAGCAGAGCATGAGCGGGTTTCGTACGAGTACTGTACGAGTCGTCGACGGGCTGAGGGGGAATCAAGGCATGTGGTTGGGCTCAGGAAGGCGGGGCGCCAAAGAGGCGACGTTCAATCGAAGCGGCTGTCGAAGCGCCGACCTGTGTTTTAACCGCTCATTGGCTGCGGCTCCTGCAAGTGCTTGGAAGGAACGGCCCAATCGCAGCTTCCATCACGCCTGTCGACAGGGGGAAGGCACATCGCCCCGCTTCCCGGCCCCTATTTTTTCCCGGCCGCTGCCCCACCTCCGCCCAAACGCCAAACGCCAAACACCCCCCAAACCAACAAGCCTGTCCCCCGAGTCCTCGAGTCCCACACTCCCGAGTTCTCCCACAGTCCACCGCTCGACCCTTTCCACAGCCCGACGACGGTGAAGCCACACAGTGCTGCATCACCCCATTCTTCACCTCCGCGTGCTCTTGGGAGTGAGCGTCTGTGACAAACGGCCCGTTCCCCCCCCCCTGGGGCGTGTGTGCCCGCTGTCGAACCACCACCACCACCACCACCACCACCACCACCACCCGGCCCGCATCGTGTCCTTTCCCCAGCCCCAGCATGGCGGCCCCGAGCGCACCGCAGCAGCCACAGTTACTCGTCCGAAACGACCAGCCCGACGCCTCTTTTTGGTGCCTGATCGTCATTCCCAAGGCATCCTACCGCGACCAGTGTCAGGTTGATTGTTTCTCGAAACATCTGCCCAATACCTACGGTACCTGCTTCACCTACGGATGGTACTCGTACAGCAAGGAAGTACATCCGAGGTCGCGCCTGGCTGGGGTCGGCAGCCGTACCCACTTCCGTCGTCTGCCCGCCAAGTTGCCAGTTGCCGCTGTTTGACTGCACGGATCGGCAGCGGAGCTAACCCTGTCCTTCCCGTGAATCCCGTCGCCACTCGCCAGGCCCTGCGGCCGTATATGTATGTACGAATATGTATGTATGCCGGGCTGTGCCGCCCATTATTGACCAACAAACTGCCGACATCAGGCTGCGGGATGCAAGCATCTACGCACTTGACAGACCCCAGCCACAGATGAACAAACCAACAATGAACTTCAAGTTGTTAGTAGCACATGCAGCTTGGAGGCACCCGAGGGCCGAAAACACATCGGACTGCGCCACTTCCTCATTCTATATGTGGGAGGGAGGGAGTGCTTCATTGCTGTTGGTTGCCACTTCAGGAAATCGCTGATCATGGGGTGCATTCACCACTCAACTGACCTCTTTAAACAGATTACAACAATGACATGAAACGGAAAAAACACATTGGCTCCCGACCAACGAACAACCGAGCATTACAGCATGCATCTGGAATTCCGAATGAGAGCCCCTGCTCCGGTCCCGCCCCAGGGTATGAGCATGGGACCTGGCACACGGACCATCGAATGCTGAGCCAAGCCGCCGATGCACAACGACAGTGACGTCTCTGCCCGGCCAACGAGACTCGGATTCCCAATCATGGCATCCTCGATCCCGCCACGATGGTCCAGCCGGTCCATCAATTGGCCTTTTGAACAAAGGGACTCGCCATGTGGAAATATTACCGCGTCCTCGTGACCGTTGCGAGCTCCACGCCGAGCAACCGCTTGCCGAATCGGGGCGCTATCACACCCGGGCACGGCAGCATCTATGGAATATCCTGACTTCTGGGGAATCACCACATTGCGGATTAGATTACATCGGTATGGGGTCAGATCCGCTCTGGGCCCGCCCACCCTCTCTGCGATGCACGGCGTCTAACTTCGAATATTCCGTCACTCACCATTCGCGGCTGTTTCAAGCCCGCTGGACTGATACTCCGCCACCGTGAAGTACATACTACGTGGGCGCTGGCCTGCATGCATACTGCGGTACTCGTGGACTGCTCGGCCGCAGCGGACGGCTTTCTACAATGACCCGCTTCAACGGCCGAAAGCGGATCGCAGCCTTCCACAGGTCTACCAAAATAAGACTCCGCAGGACACATACATATGTCTACTGCAGTGTAGCAGACGCCTATTTGGGTATTCCCACTTCCTCGCCCGCATATTCGAGGTAGGGCTCTGGGTATGCAGGCAAGCAAGTAGGCGGCCAGGGCAATACAAGTACTCACATCACTATTTCAGCGGTCCCTTGCTCTCGGGAATACGAGCTATGAGTCTACCTCGGGGCGGATCACTTTCCCCGTACGGGACAGTGGGAGGCCCATACGGCCAAAGTACGAAATCCGTCGGTCCCATGGTCTTCTCGACGGGGTGACACCAGGCTCTCTGTGCTCGGTGACACACCTGGGCACCACGTGCGCTTCGCGACCTGAGGTTAAGCTGGTTGCATGGGACGGGACGGTGTGTGCTACTCCACCGAGTACAAACGTGTACTTGTGCTTCCATATCCCGGGATGGACCGTTGTTGGTCGGTGCTGTTGCCAAAAGAACACTATCACGTTATCAGTGACGGAAGATGACGAGAAAGGACATGAGAGCACATGGCCACAGCGCCCTCCGACCCCTCTGCCGACATGTATCGACCGGCTAAGCCACCCGTTGCTATTACCTTGGTGGAAGTACGCGAGGGCAGCGAGGCGCATCCACCAGATTGCAACGCCCACCATGTTTTCCCCCTATTGTGTCCCGACAACAGGAAAGGTAGATCACATGGCCACACATCTCGCCATCCCCTCATCCGGGCCCCCAAGCTGAACTCTCCCTAGTTCAGCCGCGGACCGCGCTGCAGGGGCCAACCATCAGGATCTGGTGCAGGCGATTCCCATAGTGGCGTCGGTTGCGGCTGGCTTCCTGACGGCGGGTTCGGAACTTTGTACCGAGTGTTGATTACGTGCTACTACACCTGCTTATTACTACGAGGAGTAGTCTATTTTATGAATATGCACATTTATCTAGCCGAGCTGACGGGGGTGGAGTAGGGCCCCCGGGGTTTTGAGCTCCCAGCCTTGCGTGTTGTGATATATCACCCTCGGAGTCCGGAACCACACTCTCGCTCATCGCCTGCATGCAGGCAGCCTCTTAATTTTCCCACAGCCTTGCAGTTCCCCCCGGGTGGTCGAGAGGCGGTCAAGGCCAGCCGACTGGGATACATGCGCATTGGCCAAATTCTCTACCTGTGTCGACAAGGACGAGGATGCTACCTTTTGAGACACTGGGCTGTTGCGTCATGAGAGGTGGTGTCTGGCGCATTTACATGCACATGTATGTCTCTCCGATATCCAGAGGGGCTGTTAGCCTCTATTAACAACTCCCGAGCCTCTCGGGACAAACAAGTCTATCTGCCTGGACACTCGTGCGCGAGCTTCGAAGGGATGCTGCCTTTCGAGAGTACCTACCGGGGAGAAGCCGCTTTCCTGGAGACCACCTGGGGACCTTGAACAGGCGCCCGACAGGGGTCTCGAGATCTCTTCTAGCCTCTTGAAAGAGTCCTGGGGCATAGCTAGGCAAAAAAGTTATGCCATTTCTACAGTTTTCTTTTCTAGCGAATACTAAACATCTCATGGAACGGGCCGGGGTCGCTCACCATGGTAGTTGCGACCCCCTCTGCCCCTATATAAGTTTACAAGTTCATCACAGTTCGCCTGTACATCTCGGAGAATTACGTGCCTATCTAACTGTTATTCCCGCTTACAGTGTACATTCCCTTCACCCCACGATGCATATACCAGTAGATATACATCCATATACGTACAATACATACACGCATCCAATACACCATCAGCCAGATGACGAGAAGAACTTCTTCAGAATACTCCGGTTAATCAACACCGCAAGGGGGAAAGAGACGAAAGGAGTAATTGAGAGGATGTAGGGCACTTCACATCTAGACCCAACACCTCTGTGCTGCATACTTACCTCCCCGCCTACATACCTACTTACTGGTCGGTCCAAGAGTCTTTGCATCACCAGGCTCTAGATATGTACCTAGGCGCCCGCCCTTTGTCCTTGCGGGGAAACGTCCCGGTGTTAAACAATGCAAACAAAGAAACAAACAGCCCAGCTTGATTACTTACTGTACTTACCACCATCACAACTACGTAGTCACTATACTATAATAGCTTTGTAACTTCTAACCTCGTCTCCCTTCTACGGCTGGCGTTGGGACTCCCCGTTAACACCCCCCCGACGGTTCCCCCGGCCGATGCCGCTGTTTCTTCAGAGGAACACGATAAACAATAAGCCACCTTTTCCCTCGAATATCCTTCTCTCTATTCTTTAGTATACTCGTTTTTCAGCTGCCGAGGTTCCATGTTGCGCAAGACAAAGGCACGGATACACCGCGGCCTTGAAAAACAAAAGGGGCACGGCTCGAACTTGGAGAGATCGCGTGAAAGGGTGGAACCCCCCCCCCCCCCCCCCCNCCCCCCCCCTTTTTTTTTTTTACCTCTCGGGGTTTCTAAAACCCCCTTCTGTCGTCCTCAACGATGTTTTAAGTTCGCAGTGTCTTGCTTGTTTGAAGGTTAATGAACCCCAGAAATATAAAAAAGGCTTCCAGTTGTCATGGGTCCGTTCGCCGCCCCCCAAGATGGATTATGGGCGACGAGTATGCGAGGAAAGCTCGAAAGGAAAAGCAGATATAACCAAACCCAACAACACCCAATAACACCCTTTTTTCGAGAAAACAATCGGAATACTTCCCCCTCGGACAATAGTGTATATGAATTCCGGGTTGTTTCAATGCAGTAGTAGAAAACGGGAGATGGAGTCAAAAGCGATGTTCTCTAGAGCCACGCACGCACAACTTGTATACTCGATCAAAGAAAAGAAGAAGAAAAAACCCCCCCTGTGATATTTTGGATCTCGGAGATCAGCTCAGCTGAAACAGCACGCTGATAGACTCCCCATGGTGCACGCGACGTATGGCCTCCGCAAACACCGGCGAGATGTCCAAGACCTCGAGCTTGGGGCACTTACGCCTGTGCTCGTGCTGGGGCACCGAGTTTGTGACGATGATTTTGTCGATGGCGGAGGCGTTGATGCGGGGGATGGAGTCGCCGCTGAAGGCCCCGTGGGTGACGAGGGCGTAGACTTTTGTCGCGCCCTCGCGCTTCAGGAGTTTGGCTGCGCGGGTTATGGTGTTGGCCGTGTCGATCAGGTCGTCGACCAGGATGCACACCCGGTTGGCTACGTCGCCGACAAGCATCATGCTCGCGTTGCGCTGCTCGGCGAACTTGATCGGTCGTCGTTCCTGCGTGGCGGGGGGGAATAGGTAAGTATGCGAACCGGGATGGGGGGTGTAAGCATTGCCAAAGCCAAGCTATCTATACCTTGTGGATGAGGGCAAAGTCCATGTCCAGACTATCGCGGATGGCAGACGCACGCTTCGCGCCGCCGGCGTCGGGCGAGACTATCACGGCGTCGCGGTACTCGGGAATGTGCGACTGGATGTAGTTTTGTATGAGGGCCTTGCCGTACAGGTTATCGACGGGAATGTCGAAGAAGCCCTGGTACTGCGGGTCGTGCAGGTCCATGGTGATGATGTGGTCTGCCCCCGCGCAGGTGAGCAGATCGGCGACGAGGGTGCCAGCCTGGGCGACCCACTGCTTGTACCCGGGCTTCGCCTGGAAGTGCACCCCGGGGGCCGCGGGCTTCTCGTAGTCGTGGGTGGTGAAGCTGGGCTGGGAGGTGAGCGAGGTGGAGGAGTTGTTGTTGTCGTGGTAGCGGGTGGTGCTGCTGTTGGAGCTTATGCTGGAGAGGGTGTCGGAGCGCTTGGGCGGGAAGTAGTCGCCGTCGGTCTGGTTCTCGGGGATGACGCTCTTGGAGAGCTTCTCGGCCAGGCCGTTGACGCCGTTGGAAAGCCCGCTGCTGCGCGGGCCGCCCGGTCTCGGCGTCGCGGGCACACTCTCGAATGTGTAGTCCTTGCGCTGGTTATTCTCCGTCGACTTGGTCAGCGGCGCGCCGGACTTGTTGTAAGGGAAGTCCGGTTGGCGGGAGTACGGGAAGAGCGGGACGACGGCGGTGACGCGCTTGGCGGATCCGGTCTTGCAGGCGGAGATCATGATGCACAGCTCGACCAGGTTGTCGTTGACCTTGCCGGAGCCGGACTGGATGATGTAGACGTCCTTGCCGCGCACGGAGTCGGCGATCTCGCAGCGGCTCTCGCCGCCGGAGAACTTTGTCAGGACGCGCTTGCAGGGCGGGACGCCGAGGATGTTGCAGATGCTCTCGGTGAGCTCGGGGTGGGAGTTGCCCCCCAGAAGGACAATGTTGCGCACCATTGTAGGGGTCGAGGGTGTGCGTGTGTGGTGTAGTCGTGGTTATGCGGTGTTATATGTGCGAAGTAGAGCGCTTCGGGGTGGGTATACTGTGGCACCGCCCGCCCGGGAGAGAGAGGTAGGTTATCGATCGGAGGCGACGCCGAAGCCAGCAAGCAGCAAGCGATGGTGGAAAAGAAAAAAAGTCGTGTCTCGAAGGCGGATGGGATACCCAGAGTGTTTGTGCGGTTTTTGGACGACGGTCCGGTTCTTTTCCCTGTTGCCAGACACACCCCACCCGGATCCGTACAAGTGGGTTAGTTGACAGTCCCGGGGTGCAAAAACTGGCAGCGTTCTCGAAAGCCGGTCGTCTCCTATGACAGCAACAGAGTCGAGTCTGCGTGATGAGTCTGACGAGGAGCAATCCGTTGTTGTGTGCGGGAATGCAAAGGAAGGCCAAATTCAATGAACCAATAATGGTGGGGCGAATTTGAGGTGATCTTCAACCGACGTCAGCTGCTGTCGGTGTGTGAGTGTGCGTGCGTGTGTGTGGTCTTTTCTTTTGCGCCACCGATGCCGGACCTGGTTGAGCCTCACCGAGGAGAGAGAGACAGAGAGAGCCAAGGCACAAGGCTGCGGCGATTGGGGTATGGGCGGGAAGCGAGATGGTGGTTCTTGCTAGAGCAATTGCATCGCGACAGGAGGGCGTTAGAGAGGAGATGGAGGGAATTCCACGTGATGACGAATGTTTAGTGTAGAATGAAGGGCAAAGGGCAAACCCAAAAAAGAATTTGAGGTTAGTCGGCCGGGTCTGTGAGCCACTGGCAGCGACGACGGGCAGTGGGTTTCAGCGGAAAAAAAAAAAAAAAGACAAATTATCGGGTGCGTGAGTGGCCAGAGGCGGGGGGTCAGCCAGTGAGGACACGGGGATTGCCCCCTCAAATGCTCACCTAGCAGTCGCCGCCCACCGTCTCATAGGTAGCCTCGCAGTGCCGTGCTGTGCTGCAGCCTACAGCCTACAGTGGGCTTTGATTTCTTGCGTCCAGTGGCCTGGCCCCGGGTCGGTTCCAGATGTTGCTATTGGATGCACCAAGTCCGACACCGCTCACCGCTGCCAGCTGGACTGAGGCGATGCCTTCACCCAAGGTCAGAAGTTGTACGTGCGAATACACCGAGACTTGAACAATGCAGTGCCAATCCTAAGTAACTAGTATTGATATGATAGCGCAGCCTAATCGTGGCATACCCTCTGAAAGGGAGGAAATCAGGAAATCGAAATGAAACGAGAAATATAAATGCCGGGCACGGAGGCATTCGATGAGCCCTAAACAGCCTCTTCGAAAGATGCGCCATATAAACCATCCCGTTTAGCGGTGAGGGATCAACCGTAATTCATCTCCGGAGAAGAGCCTAAGTGTACGTTACGGTCCGGGTTGCGAATATGGCGCACTCAAGTCGCCCGGTCAAATGACAAAAAGAGCATGACTGACGATTGGTTACCTGTGGTCAAATGACAAAGCGAGGATGATTGACCATTGGGAACTGAAATAGAAGGCCCTCCACTCACCAGGTCAGTTGGCCAAGGTAGAATATTTTATCCCACAGTTGAGGTCACACGGAGCAAGCAGACTGTAGTCATGGGCAAGAATAAGTACCAGGTAGTGTCCAAAGAATGAGATTGAATGCAAAGAGGGGGTATCTGGAAAAGTCAAAGCTAATTAAAAAGAAAGAGATATCTATCTAAAAGGGGGCCATGATTCATGAAAATGTCGATGATGACGATGACGATGATGATGATGATGCTGTGAGCTTTCCCGTGTATGCGTATGCGTGTTGCCTTTTTCCCATCCCTTTCCCTCAAACACCATAGCCCGCTATGATGCGTCGATGCAAACTTGTGTGCCCCCCCAAGCGCCGATGTCCATGATGTAATGCCGAATAATTAAAAGGGTTGAGAAAAAATATTAAGAAAATATTCGGAGAAGAGAAGAAGAAGAAAAAGTTGTCGTGAAGGGAAGACGGGAGTGTCACCCGGAGGGTAGTGACCCATGTGGTGTAGTGTCGTGGTGAACATGTGAATGCATGTGGGAAAGAAAGGGCGGGGGCGGTGGTCGACGGCAATATCCGCTTTCGGTACTCCCTCGGCACGAGGGTACCGTCAAACGCGGTGAGTGAGGCCGGTCGGCATTTCGGGAAGGGCTCCCACCGCCCACCGACGACGAAAAGTTTTGCCGGCCAGCGGAGCGTCCACGTTCCGACAAGACTTCCCGGCTTCGCCCCCCACACACAAAGTCCGGCCACGCCCCCTCGGTAATACAGCCCGAACTGGGGTAATATGAAATTTGCACTTCGGCCCGGCGGGTGTGTGTGTATGTGTGTGGCCAGGCGGCACTTCGGCGACCTCGGTGAAGGGGGCTTGTTTCCCGATGGGTGGAGGAGCCCACATGTTATTTTTCCATTCCGCGTGTCCTTCTCGAAGGATACCCCATGTGGAAGGAGCTCCACGCGGACTGTCTTGTGGGATTGTGTGGAAGCGGTGGGCGAGTGAAGTATGAGGCAGCCCAGTTGTGTTTTGGTTGGTTTTGCGTAGCGTGCAGCCTAACACTCGCTGAGATGTGGGAAACAGAGTTTAAGGCCCACCCAATCGAGCTCTTTGGGGTGCTCTCGCGCACTCGTGCGCCGGGGAACCATTCCTGATCCTCTCATTGGATGAAGAATGTCACCGTCCATACAAGACGGGATGTGTTCTGTTGTGCCTGTGAGAACGTGTAAGTGGCTTGCTCTGCTCCGATGGGCAGTCCAAGGGGCGAACACATACAGATCTGATGCCATCTGGTGGGGGAAACTCGGCAGGTTTTCACTCGCCAGCCTCGGCGATGGGCGTCATGCTGGCGAGCTTGGCATGACGCGGACTGCTCTTCTTGGGGCTGCTGCGTCGCTGCTGCTCCCTGAGTCCGGCGGCGGCGGCGGCCGCCTTCCTGGCCTGACGCCTGCGCTCCTTCTCGCTGATGACGTGCCTGAGGAGCTCGCGCTCCATGGCGGCGCGCTGGCGCTGCATGTTAAAGAGTTCCTCGTCGGTGGGCTGCTGGACCATGGGGGGAGCAGCCTGCCTCGGCGAGGAGGATGTGCTGCTGGCGGCACTGCTGCTGGCGGAGGAGGACACGCTGTGGGCGTCATCCTCGAACGGGTCACCGAGGAGGTCGTCGTCGGAGAGGAACGCTGTCGGGCGCTCTGTGTCGTCGCTGTCGAGGGAGCTGCGGCGCGGCCAGGAAGGGAATGCGCATGTCGCGCCGTGGTTGTGGCTGGGGCCAGATGTGATGTCCATGGCGGAGGAGGATAGAGTCGAGCTCATAGAGCTATAGGACCCGAAGGACCCAAATGAGCCGTACATGGTGAGTGGTGTGTGAGTGTATGGCGAGCTGTGTGAAGTGTTGTCGGTATGTTGTCGTGTCCCAGGTAGACGTTCACCTTTCTAGGTGGTCAACAACGGGGTATGTGCGAAGAATGTTGTATGGTAGTTGGAGAGAGATCTTCAGGGTCTGTGTGGATCTGGGGATGGTGATGTTTATAAACCAACGATGTGGGATAGATGGGTAGCCTCAGCCGGTGGACGAGCCCGGAGGTATTAGGCGGCAGGGCTTCGATTATAATTAGGCAGAGCCGGCAGCGTGGATCGGAGTAAGGGGGGGGCGTGTGGGGTTGGCGGGGGGTGTGTGGGAATGGTGGGCGTGTGTGGGATGGATGGGATTTGATTCCCTCGGTGTCAGTGCGTCCGCGTCGGTGCCGTGGGCGGTCGGCAAAACTGGCGTGCTGCGCGCGCGCGCGCGTCGGAGAGGCGGTGGGGGAAGGAGGACAAGCAAGATTGACTCGGCCCGGCTTGTGGGTAGGATGGGATGGCGGCGGGCTACCCGAGTTGTGCCCAGCGCAGGCAGACGCGAGTAAGGAGCGGGAACTAGCGACTGGTGTGTTTACGTTGTGTTGTGTGTGTGTGTTTGTGTGTGTTTTGAATACCAGGTATTCACGATCCTCGGGGTGGTTGGTTCTAATTATCTCTTGTTCTCCCCCCCCCCCAAACATGAACGTACGTAAGTACTTGTTGTTTGCGTGATCGTGAAAGGGGGTTTGGTGAGGACGTGCAAACACAGCTGAAATCACACACAACAAAAAAGCAAATGGACGAGTAAACATGACCTGTCGGGGGAGTGCGTATACGGGCATGGACACCGGGATAGGAGAACACATGCCAACAGGAGGATGGACGGGCGGTGGTGGCGCCCCCCCTTCCCCATGTGAGAGAAGAGTGTTGAAATGTGAATCATCTGGACTGTCTCACGACCACAAATGAGCAACCCGTGGCCCCCGAGAGCCCCCCGCGAGGGGGGGGTACGAGTACGGAACTACCTACACGAGCAATGCCCGGCTGGCAACTGGCGGAAACGGCGGTGATTCTGGCGGTCTGACCGCCCTGCGCGCTCCCTCGGGTTCGCATTATAGGGGGCTGATTGGGCCTCGGGTGGCTGCTGAACGGCGCCCTCGGGCCCTGTGAACGCCGGGCAAACAGCCAGCCACTGTCACTGTATTGTAGCACAGCGCACAAGCACTCACTTCCGACTCCTGACCGCCCCTTGCGCCGCCCGCCCGAGGAATCCATTGGATGTTTACAGACCGTACCCACCCGCCATTCACCATTGTCGGTGGCCCCCATTCCCCTTTCTGCCGCCCCCCTCACCGCTCGAAAAAGCAACAATGTGAGAAATGGGCGGCGGCAGGCTATTCATTCATTTCGCGTCCATGACTCAACGGCGGCCTTGTCTCTTTTCTCGTTTGACCGACGACAGCGACGACAACGACGACGACAACGACAACGACGACGACGACAACGACGACGACGACAACAACAATACAAATCACCAACGCATAGACGATCGTACTCGTGCTACTACCTACCACCTACGTACTACTACTACTACTAGTAGTGGTACCTACGAGTAGTCCTTAATAGCACGACACCCCCTGACAAATTACCCTCGTGCTTGCTTACGGACCGTAGAAGTACTCGCACCCCCCGCCCAAGGGGGGGCCAATCCTCCCGCATCCCTAAATCGCATTTAGCTCAGGCCCTTCCAATCCCTTTCAATTTGATTGATGCCTCCTGCCATTTCACTGCCCTGTCGTCTCGAGTCGGGCATCCGACCCGTGCGTTTGGTTTCTTTGACAAAGCACGGCAAGCCACAAAAGCAAAACAGGCAATAGTGTCTTCCCGCAACCCCGGCCGGTCGCACTCTTCATCCACAAATCGAGGACAACGGGGAGAGAGGGCAAACCTAGCATGTGACGGGCTGAACCGAACTGTGACAAAGTCGCCGCGCCCGTAACCACAATACGAGTTATTAGCACATGTATCTGACAATGTTGAAACAAGTCCCGCCGCCGCCGGTAGTGATACCTACCATTAGGCACCAGGCCCGGTAGCATCGTGCCTTTTATCTCCTACAGGCTGTTGCCCATGCGCCACTCGACTCGACAATCCGGTTTCCATGCGCACACACAAGACAGGCAGCATCCCCGTCAACGCATCGCGCGCCGCTGTCACGAAACCCTCCCGGGCCTATCCAGAACACATCTGTCATCGCGGTCACATGTATGGTTTGATCGCCATCATCTGGTGCCTATCGCACGCATCGAAACACTACGTAGTAACCCAAAATAAAGGACTCGCAGAACAACGCGGGGAAAAGGGGGG